>CM076573.1:970647622-971214656 GCA_034641835.2 Pinus albicaulis
GATGGATGAAACCTTGGGAATATTTGATGACAGTGATGATGAGGAATATAAAATTCGTAGACAGAGACCTAAGATAATTGGACTGAAGAGGGCTTTAGCCCAGGAAAGGAAAAAAGAGGCAGAATTGGCAGAGCAGCTTACTCCAAGTGAGCTGCTTGCCATAGATATTGACAGAGACAGAGAGTCTTGGCTTGAGAGATCCAATTTTCATCTCCAGAGACTCTTAGAGAAGGAAAATAGAGACACTGAAATTCAGAGGAAGATGGAAAAGCATTATGCCATGAGAAACAGGATTGCAAGGGCCAAGCTCAAACGTGTCCATGCAAAGATTCAGGCTTTGACCTAGTCAAAGGAGAAGGAAAAGCTAAATATTATTGCTGAGGTGTCACTCCAGGCCTCCAACCCTTTATTATCAAATAAATTTCCAATTTTGGCACACTTGGTGCAAATTTTGATTTTTGGGATAGTTTAGAATGCAGAAATTGTGCTAAACGCGCAACGCACTGGCGCTGCGCTCTTTTTTGAGCCATCCAAATGGAAAAAGGTCAGCATATTCTTCTTCCTAATGACAATTACATTAACCTTAGAAATTTTCAGGATATTTGGAGCAAAAATGGTCTCTCAAAAATGCCAAAAACCATCAAAAAATCATGTTTCTGCCCTCTTTTTGGCCTTGGCACTCTACGTTTACCAGTCTTGGGAGAAAAGAATTTTGATAGGGCAGATGGACACCATTTTAAATGTGAAAGAATATTTGGAAATATATAGGATAGGCTTTCCAATGATCTATCATGAGCTCAATTTGGACAAGGGGAAGGCTTCCAAAAGTGGGTTACAAAACAGGTCAAATTTTCTATCTTGGCGTTGCGCGTTTACAAAGAAATTCACAGTTTGACTAGTTTCAGTAAATTTTGAGATTTCACCTCTGATGTAATTTCCACTTGGGTAAATGAGATGTTACAATTGTAATTATAATTTTTTACCTTTTGCCTAAGGTAGATACATTAGGTAAATCATTAGTTTGAAGTCAAATGTATCTGTTCTAAAAGTTAGGAATGAGTCACTCTCCTCATCCTAGACTCTAGCAGTGAGTTCAGTTTTTGGTGTAACAACTCCCTCACACTACAAGAAAAAATCACATTGGTGAGGGGCAAAAATGGTCACCATAAGCTCATTAGTGAGGGTCAAAAGAGTCTTCATCACCAAAAATTGAACGTCACCAAAGGTGGCGTCGCCGAAAGTATAGGTGTTGTGGTGACATTCAAGGTCCGTCACCAATAATGATTTATAGTGATGGATAGTGACCGTCACCATTTCATATGGGCAATGGTGACGGACAATAGCCTCCGTCACCAAAAAATTGAACGTCACCAAAGGTGGCGTCGCCGAAAGTATAGGTGTTGTGGTGACATTCAAGGTCCGTCACCAATAATGATTTATAGTGACGGATAGTGACCATCACCATTTCATATGAGCAATGGTGACGGAAAATA
Organism: Pinus albicaulis; assembly: GCA_034641835.2. NCBI lineage: Eukaryota > Viridiplantae > Streptophyta > Pinopsida > Pinales > Pinaceae > Pinus > Pinus albicaulis. The sequence goes on from CM076573.1 coordinate 970,649,116, forward strand.
GCCTCTGTCACCAAAAAACTGAACGTCACCAAAGGTGGCGTCGCCGAAAGTATGTGTTGTGGTGACATTCAAGGTCCGTCACGAATATTGATTATAATGACGGATAGTGACCGTCACCATTTCATATGAACAACGACGATTTTTTGTGATGGACCTTTCATGGCCGTCACTATTGGTGCATATATATGGCGACGTTCATTGACCGTCACCATAAACTCATTGGTGACATCAAGGTCCGTCACGAATAATGACTATAATGACAAACAGTGACCCTCACCATTTCATATCAACAACAACGATTTATGGTGACAGACCTTTAATGGTCGTCACTATTGATGCGTATATATGGTGGTGTTCGTTGACCGTCACCATTTCATATTTTGGTGAGGGTCGAAAAATGTCACCATAAGCTCAATGGTGATGGTCAAAAGAGCATCCGTCACCAAAAACTGATCTTCATCATTCCCTATATATGAATATCAAGGCACGATGGAATCGAACCACCAACTTCCTGCTTGTAAAGCAGGTGCTCTTCCATTGAGCTAGCACCCTTTAAATAATTATTCTTTTAAAAATTATATCTTGAAACTTCATAGATTGTAAATTCGACAACTTTCAATAAATTAAAGTCTCGACAATATTTTAGTAAACAAACGAAACACCATCGACATTGCAGGTCCCTACCTAATGGTTATGGAAGTTATGAAAAGTAGGTGAAGGGAAGATTAGACTTTTAAAAATGATAGATGGACTACCACCACAAGAATCCCCCAAGAGAGATCCAGTGGGAGAATCTCTTGAATCAGATTCAATGGAAAATGAATGACTAGATGAAAGAGAAAGGCCTCAGCAGGATGGGGAATCCACCACCTCGAGTCAAGGAATAGAAGAGGTCCTCAGAAATTCTTACAACACTTTGAAATAGAGCTAAGGGTAGAATATCTACTTAAGATCTGCTTATAAATATTTCTTATGTAAAATAACTCAAATAGACAAGCAAATCCACAATTATAAAGTGATTATTTGGCATTTCAATCACTAATTTCAGGGCCAAAAACCTAAATAACCTAAAACACTCAAATATCCTAAAACAATGTGTGAAATAAAGACAAAGAAAAAGAGAATATGTTCTCGAACAATAATACAAAACAAAGACAAAGAGAACATGTTCTAGAACAATAATACAAAACACATCCAACATTTTGAAGTATTTGACTTGTCTTGGTGAACATGCGTCCTTAGCAAATACAATGTAGCAATACCCTCCCTGTAAAAAAGAATACATGTCAAAATAGTATGTTTGACACGGACAATCATAAAGATGCCACAATAGCTACTCCATTCAACACATGCATAGGCAATACAACTTAGATGTTGATGGCAAAGTATGGGATAGAAACAAATATCCTAGATGCTAGTTGTCTCACATTTTACATATTGGTATGATGTTGTGGTGAAGTTCCCAGTTTCTAACCAAAAGAAAAAGTAATAGATCAACATAACATACACTTCCAACATGTAACCTAGCCAATGGCTTCATCATATGCCTCATGCCAGGAATTGGATTTTGCATACTAGACCAGTGATAGTTAGGTTCTAAATTTCAACCTGATTATTTTAGACAGCGTATGAGCAGCAGTAGAGAAGTCCTATAATAGAACTTCCATCACATTATAGTGATTTTTTTGTAGCATTTGTTTTAGTTTTAGGGCTCATGTTTCAAACAATTTTAACATGGTTTTAAGGTTCCAAAAATATCATGGGAAAGTCTCCCTTATTGCAGTATTTGCAGTATTTGGTGGTAGCCTCCATGAACGGTTTGACATCAATAATCTTGTTATAATACAACCATTTTTAGTAGCATGTTGTCATCCTCCATGGTCTCCAAACAAAGCAAACAGATCACCATCCAAGCATAAATATAACTCGGCATATAAGATCAACTTTTGCTGGGAGGATGTGAGGTCATGTAACATACTCTTGTAGGATTATGAGGCAATATGAAGATGATATATAGAAGAAAATGACCGCAGATTCGATGGCAGCATGTGAAGAGCCCTAAACAGAAGATACAATAGTAGATATATCCTTTGATTGGTGGTTCTTTGGAACCCAATAGTGTTGGTCTTTCCAATGGTTGATACCTCCAACTGTGGTAAATTTTCACCAACAAATAGAACTAGGGTTAATGATAGCACTATTATGGCTCTGATACCAATGTTTGGACAGATAGAGCAGCATGAAAACAAGTATAAAAATACAGGTGCAATCAACAAATGTTTCCAACAATGATGTGGGGTTTTTGGGAAGCTTGTTGTGGGATAATTTGAGGGATTTCAGACAAATTCTCAGCCTTTTGAACAACAATAATCTTTATTACTTGTTTGTGACTACATCTAGGGTTATTGTATGAAAATTATAGCCAACAATAAAACTCTAAATACCCATCAATCAGAACAACTCATCTTTCCTTCAAGCATGAACCAATTTAAATCTTCATGTGTCTTCACCTTACAGAAATTTTGTGGCAGAAATGGTGCTGGTAAAAAATATCATAAGGGCTGTTAATATCTAGTGAAAGTTTTTTTTTTGAAACCCTTGGAAACATATAATGAACCCTTGAACAAAGGCACTAGAACCTTTGTGAAATCCTTAGGTAGCATTTGAATTGGACATCAATATGTCATTATAAACATTGGAGTGCTTTGGTATTCAGAGGCATTTCAAGAGCCCTTTTCATATCTTACTTGGAGTGGTTTGTGGATATACCTCTCGTTGTTGGGTGTTCCTAGATTAGATCCTAGCGATCTAAACCATGTATCAGATCCTAGTAATCGGTTGGGTGTTCCTAGTAACTTGTTGGTTGTATCAGATCCTAGACCAGCAGGTGTTACTCCTTGGCAACATACATTCCTTAATTCATAGAGAATAACGTGAGGAAAAGGAGACCTTAAACCACATGTAAATGCATAACCTTATGTTTGACCATTAGCTTGAGTACAACAGCCTGAAATAGGTCCAGCCTCCTCATCTTAGATATTATCTAGGCTTTACTAAGACAGTGCAGTTGATAAATGGGTTTCAACTGACCAACAGTTTACACCCAAAACCGCAATTTGAAGTTAGTTCAGGCTAGCAATGGCAAAATTGGATCTTCTAATCATCCAAAAGGTTATAGAATTTCAACATTCTAATTGCCCCATGGCAAGGAAAAGCCAATTATTTGAGTGTAGGAACCTCTCTTTTTTTATAAAAAGGCAAGGTTATACAGGTGATAGAAAATTACCTGGTTATATAGGTGGTAGAAAGGTCAAAAAGGAATTTGGCCAGCCCAACTTTAGAAATGGCATCCACAAAACCATGTTGCATTAGTTTAGGTCCTTCAATCTACAAACAACAAAAATGTACTGCTCTAGGGTTTTTTCAAGGTGTTGAATCCATATATGTACTCAAAATTCCATTTTAAATAACAAAATTAAGATTTAGCCAAAAACAAATTTGGGGTAATAAGACAAAAACTCAAAAATGTAACATGTTTAGATTCCAAAGATTACATTTTTTGGTAGCCATAGTGCATGGGTTGTCTATAGTTGCACAAAATCCATGTTATGTCTTACACTGTGACCTTATCTTAAGGCATATAGACACACCCTAGTCTAGTATTGACTATGTGAGTCTCTCTATATATATCATTGAATGTTCTGCTTTAGCTTCTCCATCCATCCCTTGATCAGTCAATCAATCGATGATGGTGAAAGTGTCATCCATTCTCTTTCATTTTTGGTGCATTCAGGTTTTCATTCACCTCTGCAAATTCCATGCTAGCAGTCAGGGGCACAAATGTGAATTGAATCCAAGAAATTTGGAAGGGAAAGGCAAGTTGGATCATTATGGTTATCCCTACAAAAAGATCAATGCCCCAAGTTTCTTTCAACTTCGCAGAGGCAATCTGTATATAAATCTAACCAACTGGGGAGCTACCCTCGTCTCCCTCGCTCCTTGATGCTAAAGGTAATCATCCCTAAACCCTACCCTTCAACTGCTTTACCATCATTTACTCAGAGGGAGCTAGCTCATTAAGTATTGGTATGTATGCATTCAAGCCATCTAGCAGACGTACTTCTTGGCTATGACAATATTGCCTCATACATGGTATGTATTTGCATTTCCCTTTGGAAATTAGTACTGCCATCATATGCTAGAATTTTAAGATAAATTTACAGTTTCTACTCACATATTGGAATGGATCTCAAATGTATGTGTTACCATGGGGAGTATGAGATTGTTTATTAATGAAAAACATGAGCTCTAGTAGACCTTACTTTGGTGCCTTGGTGGGTCGTGTAGCCAACCGTATCAAGGATGGAGAATTCACACTCAATGGGAAACTTATCAGATGCCTAAGAATGATGGCAACAACACACTCCATGGTGAAAATATGCCTTTTCTATTCTACATGCATGTTTTATCCAGCTAACTAGAGCCCTATAATGACCACTAATCAGGAATAAAATCTCTCTTTTTTTGTATATGTATGTTTGTTTGTGGAGGTCTAGAGCACTACTATTTCAGGTAACATATGTGTAGTTTGGTGATCTAAATGAATGCAGGAGGGCTGAGAGGCTTTGAAAATTTCCTGTGGGAAGTGAAGGAGTAGAGAGGCTTTGACATGCAGAATTTTATATGAAAAAAAGAGTCTTTGAGCCACAAAGGAGGGATCTAACATAATTTTGTTGATCCCCTACAACTATCAAGTGTTCAACAAAGGAGGTGTTAAAACAGGTATGCACTACAGCAGAAGATACAACAAGTACCGCTATATTGTATGGTGTTCCTATCAAGCGCTGAGGCCCAGACTTAACCATAAAATTGCCCCCTGTATCAGTCTTAAAATTGGTTTAAATAAATGCCAAAAATGATGCACAGGTCGGCTCAAATCGGTATGTCGGCTCCTTAATCAAAAGACACGACTGTTCAGTTCATACACAAACAAGTATAAATAAATAGTCATGCTCATCATTTTGGAATGAAAATTTCGGTGAAAAATACAGTGAGAATTCAGAGATAAAACAGGAGGCCAAGGAGATTAAAAGGGAGATCATAATTACAACGTTTTGGGCTAGAAGGATATATCTCTTGCAGACCTATTTGCACCTCTAGAAATGAATTTTTTCAGAGCTGAATTAAGGCGTGAAATTTCGGCCCTATGAAAGCCTGAAATTTCGGCCCTAACAGGCCTGTAACTTCGTCCTTTCTAGAAGCTCGAACCTGAGACTATTATTTGCAACTCAGACCCTTCTAATTCGGACCTGTGGTGAAATATGTGACCTTGCAACAATCTTGTAATTCGGATCTATAGTGGCAGTTTTGAAGACAAATTCAGACCTGCAGATCTCTGTTTTTGGAATATAATTACAGAGAAGTCTTGAGAGGAACAGTATTGAGTTTATTTTACAGTGAATATATCTAGCAGACCTATTGAAGAACATCTATTTCACACGACGTCCGTTTGAAGAAACCTTTGCATCAAATTTTGAAGATATAAGTTTTTCGAGTTTGTAAAATCCATTTGGATCATAAAATCTTAGTTGTGCTTTCAATTCAGTAGATCTGCGTAATATTCTGGTAGGAAATAATTAGTTAGGTTGCCAGGATTAGAAAATTTAACACATTCAAACTATAGTTGATTAGGAAAATTGTGATGGAAGTTAATGTGAAAATTTTTTTCCCTAATTTTTGGTCATTTTTCCCTGATACAAAAGAACACCTCTCTTTTTCATGTCATTTGCTTTAGATTTTTGATGACAAAGGACAATATTCCATTATGCTATGAATCCTATCTAGAAATCTGGACATGGTTGGAAGGTCTTGTTGTTGAATTCTTGATTATTTCTTAAATTACCACCATGGAATCTCCAATTACCACCAATGTTTTGACCTGCCTTGCACACAACATAGGACCTTAAAACAATGCTATGGTTTTAGTAAATTATTGTAAATTATTGTGGTCCTCTAGGGTTGTAAATAGCCACCCCTGCACCTACCACTCCTAAGTCACTATGGTGACTTTATTGCACATCAAAATTTATATTCCAGCACTACTGTACTATCCACAGACTCTAAGTGATAACATTCAAGTGACCATCCTTTTGGAAACGAATCGATGGCTTTAGGATACAAATTGGTACAATTCGAGACTTCCTATCTGCACTCAAATTCACCAAACACTTCTTGATATCTTGGATCTTGAGTTTGGACAGACCCTATATTTCCTTGCATTTCTCAACATCAAGCTTTGATGAACCTTGGGAGCAAAGAGGCCTGCCACATCACTCCTAATTTTTGTTCATCTGATTTAATTGAATAAGGATGCATTCATATAGATTTTAAATAGAATGGTTTATTGATGAAGGATCAAAACGAAAAGATAATGGAATAAAAGGACTCACTATCGAATCATAGTTTAATTAACAAAATTCTAACAACTAGATTACTGCTATGCAGTAGTCAATACCTTTAAGGAATAGAAGGCCTAGATAGATAACATCAACTTGTACATCAGGATCACAATGAAATGTCATTAAATGATTAAAGGCACTGAACTCAATTTGTATTCACCAAAGAAATTTCCTAGAGAATGCAACCCAGTGCATGCTAGCAATTCTTGTCTCCTAATAATTTGAACAAAAATAGAATGCAGGATCTGGTATAGAATTGCCATATAGACATGTACACACTCTCATATGATAATGCAAAACAAATCAAATGGAGATACAGATAACACTCCCGCTGAAACAAACTATAGAGAAACATACCAATGCATTATGATATAATGCAATAGAAATAGAGGTTTCTTACCTTGGACAGGAGCCTTGCTTATCACCACTGATTGATGTTCAATGGTTTGTTGTTCTATGGAGCACCTAGCTCTCTTCAAAGGAAAAACAAAGATTCATAAATAAATCATGCCTTTGTTGCCACAGTTATTAAACAACCATTACTTTTAGAAAGAAAAAAACAAAGAGAGGTGTGTGGTAGTGAGACTCTAGCAATCAAAATTTCAACAGATCAAATAGACACAGTGAATATCATTCACAACCAAGAGAGAGAAGACCCAAAAATATGAGTCAAATGGAAAAATATTAAGGATGAGGTCAAATGTGTGTAAACTTAGCTAGAACATTAAACAAATGGAAATATATATAAAAAGATACTCACCAGAACAACAGAACATACTACTTGAAGGGAAGCTGAATAGTGAATTTGAGCAACTAATCTTCGACCATTGCACATAGATTGCCATATTTTTGATGAAGTTTTATTGAATGTTAAATTAGGCTTCGAAAAATAAGAGTTAACATCTGAAGACTTTCCTTGATTAACAAGAGATTTCCCTACATAGTACAAGAGGCATAAGCTAAAATTTAAACATTGAGACCTTTTATTATACTTTGTATATTTGACTAGACAACCTAATTGTTATCTGGCATGCCATTTATGCATGAATGCTGAAAACCCATGGCAGGAAAATCACCCATAACCCATCATAAATATCAGAGTCTCACACAATTCTCCTTATAGACTGCAAATCTGATCAGCAAACTTATCATTATAGAGGTTAAATCCTGCAACATGCATGTTTTAAAATAGTTTGTCCAATGTACCAATTAAACCAATCACTTGAAAATAACATGCATGCTGTCTAGCTAAACAAATATTTCAAAATCAGATCCATAGATATTTATAATCATAACTTGAGAACTAAAGCTTTGCAGCATTAAAAGAGGTGCAAAAATAACAAACTAATGGAATTTCGAAACCTTGTAATACACATAGGAAACCATTTAATCAAATTGTAAAATATATCTAACCCTAAGATTAGACAGATAAGCCTCACAGCCAAGCACTTCCTTTTACACAGTATCTCAAAATAGTGAAAAGACCTCTAATATAAAAAAGGATGTCAATCTTGTAGCATTCTAGGGTAATTTGACTTAAGGTTTCAGGTATCTAGAGTTCCAAATAAACTTCCTTTGCTCATTCAATAATAAAATTGTCAACTTTTTCAATTACACAATACGATCTGATCCATGTTAAATATCATTACACATTTGTCAATCATTATAGCACAGTACATGCACTAATAATATTATTGTAGAATTCAGCAAACCATCAGAGAGTCCCCAGTACCATAGAAAATTAACCAAAATGCTTATACACCAATGACCTGATTTCACCTGTGCATAGATAATATTCTTTAAATACCTCTAAAAACTAGAATCTGCTATAGGATACAAATCTCTATTTCCAGAACTTACAGTAACCTTCCAATCACTATCACAGCTGCCTCAGTATCCGCACCAGTCAAACACACTTCAGGAAAATGATGATCTTAGGAAAATGACTCTGTCTTAATAATCTACTATGGGTGAAATGTTTTGCCATTTTTCATGACCTTGTTATGAGCAACACTTTACATATTGTATGTTGTCTCTGATTTGGAAAGGAAGTCAGTGTTGAAATAAAAGGACACTGACAATGGAATTTTTTAAGAGACCACTTTCAAGCTTTGGTCATATATGGGACAATATTCCATTATGCCATGAATCCTACTTTATTCCATCACTATGGTGACTTTATTGCACATCAAACTTTATATTCTAGCACTACTGTACTGTCCACAGATTCTAAGTGATAACATTCAAGTGACCATCCTTTTGGAAACGAATCGATGGCTTTTAAATTTTAATGCTTAGTAAGAATTTATTTTAGTTGTCCAAGTCTGTTACTCTGTCTTAATAATCTACTATGGGTGAAATGTTTTGCCATTTTTCATGACCTTGTTATGAGCAACACTTTTCATATTTTATATTGTCTCTGATTTGGAAAGGAAGTCAATGTTGAAATAAAAGGACACTGAAAATGGAATTCTTTAAGAGACCACTTTCAAGCTTTGGGCATATATGGGACAAAAGTAACCTTTTATTTGTTTTGCAGTGACTATTTCTTAGTTCTGTTGGAGCAGCCTCAAAAAGAGTTTGAATATCACTCATATCCTGTTGGTAGAAAATGCATTGGTGCCTGCTTATCCAAGGGATTTTAAATACAAGCAAGTTGAAGGTTAGTGATCCTCCCTTTTGCTGTTTTAAAATAGCTTAGTTCCTATTTATCACTTTGTGAGTATGTTGGCTACAGGATGGGATTCAGATTCATTTGGAGTCCATGTTATAGTCCATGATATCGAAATAGTCTCCTTGTACTCTTCTTATTGTATTGGTTTATTTGTCTAAACCGAAACTTTTATGATTTCTATTTGCATATGACTAGTATCAAATTTAAATGATGTTAGGGAGGGTTTATCTCACTTAGGGTGCCATATGTAAGCAAGTGACCAATTACTCTCTGCTTGGTTTTGTTAATGGATTTTTTTGTGTAGACCTTCTTTTTTAATAGAAAAATACATCTTATATATACAAGAATTACAACAGCATAACAAAAAGCGAAAGGATATATAAAAGGGAGCTTATATTCTCTTGTTTGTTTCCTTGAAATACATATCCTGGGGAAACCCACTAGGCACTCCCCTCCTTCCAAGGATAGTACTTAGGGTAAAACAGGATTCTTCAAGGCTTGCTACAGCAAAATGTAACACCTTAGTGCAAAGCTTCACTAAGTACTCTAGCTCAAGGGCAACAGAGGGATCAGTCACCACTTTCACCTTAGTAGCTACTCCTCTGCTGTTCTATGGATGGATGTCCCCACAACGGAGGCTATCTCAGAAAATCTTGGAGATTAAGTAACCTGAGAATTCTTAGGCTAAATACCTTTCAAGGATTCTACTAAATACACACCAAATTCCAAGGATATTATTCAATAAGGTCGGGCTCCGAGTTAGATGAGGGAAGAAATTCGAAGGACCTATGGCTAAGTCTAGAGGGCTAATATAGTACTAAAAATGCTCAATTATATCCCAAATTGTAATATTCCTAATTAGCGACAGCTAATTGGAATATTCGATTTTGTTCAATTTTGCCGTTTATAGTTTATTAATAAATAAAAAGTGAGTGAAGAGGGTCTAACTCACTTAGTGGATTAAAACACCCTCCCTAGTAGCACAACGTTATGACTTAAAGGGGAGCCAAGGGGGGCCAAGCACCACGTAGAGAGGGGACCCACGTATGCTCTAGAAGCTACTGCGGAGATGAGGATGAGCACGTGGCAAGAGAGAGAGGCTATGTTGAGGAGATAGGCCTTAGGGTTTTGGAGGAAGGCCAATGTTATAAAAGAGGGAGGAGCCTTCTCATTTGATTCATTCATTCTTGATGATATTGAGCTGGTCATTTCGCCTTCTTGAGCACGCTGGCTGTTTAGCCTGTCTGCAGCACTGTTTAGTGCATTGAGTGTCTCCGGTCAAAGATCATGCCCTTAGCCCCGGGGGACTTCGAGTGCCTGCTCGGGAAAGGTTATTTATTCAGCATTTTGTGGGAGATTCTAGTGTTTGGTTTTTTTGCAGAGCCGTGCATTCATAGAGACTGCGCAGTCACTGAGAGGGAGGACGTATTCCATCTAGGAAGTGTTTCGGATCGGGGTTTTTGCAGGAGATTTGAGCCGAGATTTTGAGAAAAGGATCAGCCTTTGCCTTCGGGAGGCTTTTAATGGAGTTTGAGGTAGTATTTCAGCCATTCCTATTTAGCCTTTGCGCAGAGCCTTGGAGGCCAGCATAATTCCCCAAGGGGGTGTTTTTCAGAGGTCGGCCATTTCTGATATGGTTTCTGGGTTTTGTCGGGATTGGTGAGTAGAGGAGGATTCTAGATTTTCAGCTCATTCTGGCAAGGGGAACATCCCCTAGTCATCAGTTCATTACAGTGGTAGTAGCTACATGGTAGTTTTCTAGCAGCTGGGATGCAGTTCAGAAAGCAGCCATTTCCGGTGTATTCTGAGAGTATTTCTTCACTTGCCTTGAGCAAGTTTTGTTGCCATCACTTTGATCACCTATTGTACTTAATTATATTTCTTAGTTTAATAAAATGGCTTAGAATTCTCTCTCTATATTTCTGGATGAGTTGTCGTACATTATTTCTATGTTATTGTATGTTTGCTGCACTGTTATATATATACATTTTCGGGCATTCTAGTTCTATAACACTTGGTGTGTTTGTCTCATACTCTTAGACAGAGTCTAGAAAGGGCCAGGTAGCCTCCAGATTTCATCCTCTTTCAGAGGTGGCATATCTGGTAAACGCCCTCCCAGTCCATCTCTGGTTGGAGTTTGCCGTGTTTTAGAGATATCCCCGAAATGGGATATTACAGTGGTATCAGAGCATAGTTTTGCCTCAGCCTGTGGAGCTAGTTGTCTATGACACCTGGGAAGAGGCCATATATTTGTTACAGAGGCAAGAACTACAGAGATCGTGAGCGTAGGTTGGAGAACACCTACGGAGAGGGAGACTATGTTTGGGTGGTGAACACAGAGCAGGGGGAGCCTGTGACAGATGCAGAGCTGGAGGAGCCTGTGTTAGATTCAGAGCAGAGAGAGCTGATGGAAGATGACACTGAGGCCAAACAGTTTGGGGAGGCACTCCTCAAATCGGTGTAGGATTTAGTGAGGCAGATTGAGATGATGGGTCAGAGATTCACCGCTGTAGAGGCTAGACAGTGTGAGACCCCACGAGTATTCCAGGTAGGTGAGGGATCAAGTACATATCACCATTTTCCAAAGCATGGTGCTGCTCAGCGTGATACTACTCAGCCGATGGCTTCACGTGCACCTACCCGCTCTACCATGCCCACTTTCTTGGGAGTGGACACAGGGGCAGGAACCCAGCAGGAGGCAGAGCCCGAACACATGGGCAAATATTTCGCAGAGTATCTGGCATATGGGTAGGAGTTCAGGGATGCTCTCTCATTCCGAGATTTTGTTCAGCTCCAACGAGACAGTAGACCCCGCGACCATCATAGACGGCACCGGCATTATCGTGATGGAGATAGCCACCGCACATCTAACAGATTCCATTTGCCTATGTTTGATGGGTCATCAAATAGTTCAGCAAAGTCTTGGGTGGAGAAGCTGGACATCTATTTCTAGCTTAACCAGATGTCAGAGACAGAAGCCATCAAGGTGGCAACATTACATTTGGATGGTGAGGCCCAGGACTGGTGGTTCCTTGGGATGGTCACACTCAGACACTCTACAGTGATGACGTATGCCAAGTTTACCAGGAGATTGATGGAGCGATTTGACCGAAAATATCCGGAACAACACTTTGTTGAGCTGACGAGGCTCAAGCAGACTAGGAGCCCCGAGACATACATTGCAGATTTATTGAGGGTTTCAGTGATGGTGCCAGATCTATCTGCAGCACGGATGATCTATATGTTTGTGGAGGGGTTAGCAGAGCCACTTTGGGGTTTAGTGAGATCTACTAGACCAGCTACACTCCAGGATGTTATCAGTAGGACACGGGATTTACAGGATGCATTTCCCAGGACTCGTAAACCTTACCCCCAGAGACAGGGTTTCTAGTCCAAGGGGAAAGATGTGAGGGTTCCACCTCCAAAGGGGAATCCAGGATGGGCATAGATAGATGATGATGCCAGGAGGGAGCTGAGGAAGAAGTGGCTATGCTTCACTTGTCAGGAACCATGGGCACCAGGGCATAGGTGTGTTGTTGGCAAAGCGCACTTCATTGAGGTCTTCTCTAATGATAGCGGGGAAGAGGATGAGGGGGATGATGAGGAGGATGGAGATAGTCAGACGGCCCAAGATCAGTTGCCACCTCCACCTCTAGGGACAGGAGGTGCAAATTTTGCACCCACAGGAGGGACTCTTGCAGCCTTGTGAGGAGTTCCCAAGTATTTGACGCTACATGTACGAGGGACAGTACGTGGCCAACAAGTGTCAGTTTTGGTTGAAAGTGGGGCAACCCACAACTTCATTGATGCATAGATGGTCGAGCGGAGAGGTATATCGACCGAAAGCTTTTACGGATTTTCAGTTTTGGTCCCGGGAGCCCAGACGATGCAGTGTGCCCAGTATGTTCCAGAGTTGGCAGTGATGATGGGTACCTACACCATGACCGATCAATTTTTCGTGGTCAACATACCAGATACTAATGTGGTATTGGGTGTTTAGTGGTTGATTACTCTGGGGAAGGTCACCACAGATTGGGAGGCTTTAGAGATGGAGTGGGATGATAAGAAGACCGGGAAGCACGAGAAGATCTGCGAGATGCACACTTACCCACCTCAGACTGTTTTGGCACACCGAATGGAGGTAGATTTCCAGAAGGGAGACATAGAGTGGGTGGTTGAGTTGCAGGCATCAGAGGCAGAGACCACAGGTTAGGCAGTTCATCCAGATATACAGGCCATCCTTGACAAGTATGAGGCAGTGTTTGGGGATATACCACCAGGTCGGCCACCAGACCGAGGGTTCGAGCACACCATAGAGATTGAGCAAGGCATTCAGGCGGTGATTAGTACCCCTATAGGCATCCCAAAGCCTATCGGGATGAGATTGAGCAGGCCATCTAAGAGTTGCTGGCTCTTGGGCACATCAGACCAAGCACGAGTCCGTTTGCTTCTTTTGTGGTGTTGGTGAAGAAGAAGGACGGCACCTTGAGGATGTGAATTGACTACAGGGCCCTGAACAAGAAGACCCTGAAGAACAGGTATCCTATACCCAAGATTGATGAGTTGATGGATGAGCTGAGAGGAGCCAAGTTCTTCTCGAAGATTGATTTCAGATTGAGGTACCATCAGATTCGCGTGAGGGAACAGGACATTCCCAAGACTGCCTTCAGGTGTCATTATGGGCACTTTGAGTTTTTGGTTATGCCTTTTGGGCTAACCAATGCACCAACTACTTTTCAGTCTTGCATGAACCATATCTTTCGCAGTCATCTGAAGAAGTTTGTATTGGTCTTCTTCGATGACATACTCATATATAGCAGGACTTGGGTAGAGCATCTCCAGCATATAGAGGCAGTACTACATATCTTGGAAGAGCAACAGTTCTATGCTAAGCTCTCCAAGTGTGAGTTTTGGATGACAGAGATGTTGTATTTGGTCACATTATTGGAGTGGACGGAGTGAGAGTCCATGAGGAGAAAATTAGAGCCATCAGGGATTGGCCGAAGCTGAGGAACGTGACGGAACTTCAAGGATTCATTGGCATATGTACTTATTACAGGAAGTTTGTCAAGGGTTTCTCACACCTTGATGCACCCCTTATAGATTTGACGAAGAAGGGGGCTTTCAGTTGGTCGGATACAGCGCAGCGAGCCTTTGACAGGCTCAAGGAGGTGATGAGTAGCTACCCAGTGCTTGCATTGCCGGATTTTACGCAGCCATTTGATTTGGAGTGTGATGCATTAGGATAGGGGATCATCACATTATTTATGCATGGAGGACACCCTATAGCCTTGGAGAGCTGGAAGCTCCTTCCGCACGAGAGGTTGTATTCTATATACGACAAGGAGATGTTGGCCATTATGCATGCCTTGGCCAAATTCCGAAAATATTTGGTAAGGAATAGGTTCAGGGTGAGGACTAATCACAACAGCCTCAGGTTCTTTTTGGAGCAGAATCAGCTACAGAAGAGGCAGCAGAAGTGGATCAGTAAGATCCAATCATATGACTTTGACATTGAGTATGTCAAGGGTAAGAATAACATGGTAGCAGATGCCCTTTCACGAAGACCAGCCACGTTATCTCTTATGAGCTTGGATACAGATTGGAGGGCTCAACTATTAGTGGAGTACTCCAAGGAAAGATTTGCATGTGAGATTTTGGATGGACATGTGGCAGATGACAGGTACAGGGTGGTCGATGAGATCATCTACTACAGGGACAGGATCTTCTTGACTGAGGGATCTCAACTTAAGAAGAAGATACTCCAGGCATCACATGATTTGACATTAGCAGACCATCAGGGGTTTACCAAAACCTACAGGGCCATTAGAGAGAGGTTCTCATGGAAGGGCCTCAAGGAGGACGTACTCCAACACATCAGGGAGTGCGATGTTTGTTAGAGGAACAAGGGGGAGATGAGCCATCCCGCAGGATTGTTGCAGCCTCTACCCATTTCAGAGGGGAAATGGGAGAGTATCTCGATGGACTTCATCACAGGGTTGCCCATGGTGCAGGGCAAGGATTGTATCTTTTTCGTCGTTGATCGGCTGACAAAGTATGCACACTTCTTTTCCATATCCGCGTATTACACAACAGCATAGGTGGCCGAGCTATTTTTCAGAGAGGTTTTCAGAGTACATGGTCTTCCTAAGACCATCATCAGTGACAGGGACAATCGCTTCATGGGCAGATTTTGGCAGGAGATTTTCCGGTTAGTGGGGACGAAGTTGACACTGAGTACTAGTTATCACCCATAGACGGATGGACAGATGGAGAGAGTATGTCACCATTTTATGCTTTGTATGGGTATCATTCCTTATCTTTTGCTGATGTGATGTTCGGTGCTAGCAAGGCTCCTAGAGCCAAGATTTGGATCCAAGAGAGTCGGGACATTCTTCGAGCTCTCAAGGATAATATGGCTACATCACAAAACCAGCAAAAGCTGTATGCTGACAGCGGTCGGGTGGAGAGACAGTTTGAGATAGGGGACTTGGTCTACCTATGATTACAGCCATACCGACAGTCATCACTAAAGCAACCATACGATACAATGTAGTTGAACTGTTTATTATTGGTTTTTGTTCTCGGAAACATAAGGTCCAACAAAGGAAGGATTTAATTATAGATTTAGATGAATAGATACCTTTCAATTGAGGGTGTCTTTATATTTTCTTAGATATGATGTAACTTCTCTGCAATAATAAACCTAGATGTTTTACTCCAAAGTTTTTCTCCAAGGAATTTTTATAAAAGAAGTAGATCAAACACAGGTATAATTTACAAAATCAACATTTTTGAGCTGAACTATTACATGATGGTATTTTGGACTCCCTAAAACATTTTCTAGAAGTTTTCCTTTGATTGAAGGGAATATCCTCTTTAGGTCATATAGGTGATCCTGTAGTGCTTTTCAGCAGACGAATGTTTTTATATATTTCTAAGTGTTTCTTTGTTTGTGGCTAAATATTCTTGTAGATTACTATAATAGATCAACAATAAGGGATCCATCAGGTCAAATCACAAGGTTGGGAGCTAAGGCTTCCATTGGAAATGGGTTGAAGCCTATATATCAAGGTACAGCTCCTCAGGTAGCATTATATCCTTTAGAGGGCCAGATATCAAGGATTCCAACTTTTAGGACACCGATGTTTTAAAGCCATATATTCTAGCTCCTGGTTCTCTAATATGAGCAACATGGTCTCCTAATGGCATCCATGAAGTCAGTTATCAAGGTAAAACAGTACTACTTTTTTCAGTCTTAGAATTAGGTTGCAATGCAATTTTTTTCTGCTTATGCCTGTAGTTTGCGATAGGATTTATTATTGTCTTCTAATATTATTCACCTAGGATTCTGTAATTTTAAAATTTGAAGATTTTTTTGGTAACCACTAGAGGAAATATCATTTCTAGAGAGAATAAAATCAATTTAGAAGTTTTGGAAAAAATTGAAAATTGAAGGCACCTTGACACGCACATTAATCATCTCAAGATTCTACTTTTCTTTAAGTAGGAGAAGGATTTGCCATGATATCAGGGACAAGCATGGTGACACCACATGTAGCTGGCATTGCAGCTTTGGTGAAGCAGAAAAATCCTGATTGGAGCCCTACTGCCATCAAATCAGCATTACAAACAACATTAGCAGTTTTTGACCACATGAGGAAGCCCTTGCAAGAACAAAATCAATCTGGAGAAGATAGTCCAATAAATATTATTCTACCACACCCTTCGATGGTGGAAGTGGTGCAGTGAAACCTAAGGCTGCGCTTGATCCAGGCCTCATTTTTTATGCAGGCATGGTTATTTTTGGGGTTATCCAAACTTTTTAAAATCTGATTCCTCTCTATAGAGATATGTCTATTTTTTATATCTAACCATATTCTAATTACTCCACAAATTGATTTGAAGGCTATGAATATTATGTAAGCTTCCTCTATTCAGTTTCAAGTTTTGATAGGAATGTTGTTGCACACATTACCAGTTCAACATGTGCCCCCAAAATCGGGCGTCCAAAAAATATTGAAACTCCATCCATAACTGTATCAAATCTTATTGGATCAATGACCATATTGAGAAGGGTTACCAATGCATCCAACTCAATGCCACCGGATGTGTCACTAACTATAAAACCTTCAGTTTTAATGTTGGAAGAAGGGAAGTCCAAACCATTTTGGGTGACATTATTTTCCAAATCTCCCACTGGAACTTATATCTTTGGTGAAATAATACTGATATAAGTGTTAGCAGTGAGAACAAGCTTGTTCTCCAATGAAGTAGTGTTGACCTGTAAAGAGATCAATTTCTAAAAATTTTTTTAATAAAATTCCACAGCAAAGTAGAGGCTTTCCCTTGTTCAGTTCCCTAGAGAAATATTGTGTAATTGTGTGTGACTAACTCTTTATCTCTATTTCTATTATGCTTCTTATTTAGTAGATAAATTATCTGTTTGGTGAATAGAAGTAGAGAAATTATGCTGCTTATGCGACCTCCCAAAGGTTTGAAGTCTGCCATTGGATGCCACAGTTACCTATCGACCAGTAGTTGTTACTCTTCGCTTCAGATTTGTTTATAAAAAATGGAGTATAAACTCAGTGTTTATATTGAACCTTCTTAAAATTGTAAGGGATAGACTGAATATGCAATTCATTTCATGTTTTGCAATTAATATTTTCATAGATTTAAAGTGATACATGAAAGATAATTATATTGAATGGAAGACGTATAGTTTTTAAATACATGACACACTAATAAGGTAGAATAAAAGAAGGAACAGTGAAAAACATCATAAGATTTCTTGTGTTTATGCCTACACTGGCTACCATACCTGCATAGGATCAATGCCATCATCTAAATCATTCGGGACTGTGAAAGTTTCTTCACTCTCCTGCAGTAAGGCGGCGTAAAATTGTGGCACCAAAGTTTCATGATAGTTTGTAACCAGGTTTAACAGATTAGCATGTTGCATACTAATGTTAACAAGTTGTTCTTGGGTGGAATCCAATTGGAATTGCAACTCTGCCACGGCCCACTGTTTTTCAGAGATATTAATTACTCCTATACAACCATGGACAGGATCTTTGAGTCTTTGAATTTCTTTGTAAACCATGCTGCTTACTGCATCACCTCTTTCTGGGCCAGAATATCCTGTAACATCATAACCCATATCACATCATCAACATAAAGGATGAACACATCATCATCATAAAGGATGAACACACCATCATAAATACTAATTTCTCAAAAAAAATATACTGTAACATCATAAAGGACGAACATATCATCAACATAAGGTACATGATATATGTGTACAGAGATATTGAAATCCTCCCAGGAACCAAATTTGAACTGGTGAAAATCCTGGTGACACGAATATTTTCAGCCCCAATACTCTACTATCCCGACTCGTCTTTTTCGTTCATCCCGGTACACGGTTTCAATGTCTCCACTAAAATTAAGGCAAAAAAATTTCTGGAAGTTGAGAGATTGCAATCCATCACAGGCAGGTTTGTGGGGTAATTTTTATTGCAAATTCTGCTAATGCCTACGGAATCAGATTAGGTTTATTTACAACATAAATGTGGTCGTATCCTTTATCAAATAGGTAAAAAGAGTGTTATATCCTATAGGTTATTTAATTTCAAACCTCCATTTTGGTGGACCAGATCTTTAGTAAGAATGCCATTTAAGGGAGTTTCTCCATGACAGGCAGGAACCCACCATTGACAGAGGCAGATGGATCGCTGAAAGGATATATTTTTTACAAACCATCCCACCTTCCACATAGACAAACAGATAGATCAACAGCCGGGACATGACGAAGAGCCAAGGCCGAAGCCACCCCGCGTCAGCAGTAGTTGTTTATGGCAAAATTGATTCCTTTGGCATGGCTAATTGCAAACCTGCGCCTGGTGGATCAATCCATCAGTAGTCAATATATATAGTTTATAGAAACATTTAATGGAATAATATTTAATGGGATTTCTAATATTTTCAGAATAACTATGTTCCTCCGTTGGGTGATTGAAAAAACAGCAGGGAAATTCCATTGCTTCAGAATAACTAAAATACCTTTTCCTTTCTTTTACATCCATATTTCCTCCAAAGGTGACTGACATTGATTCTAAATTGGGTTATCCATGACCTTTCTTGAATTTCAGAGCAGATTTATCGATTAACACCTCTTGCTGAATCTTGTGAACAACATCCGAGATTGCCATTAGCAGAAAAAATCAGTTTGGGCTTCTTATTTTTACATAAAATGCACTGCCTAGATATATGATTATCTTAAATATTACGGTATCTGAATACCTGAAATCTGCCAATATTAGTTGCAAGATTGATTCGCAAGGGCTGTAGCTTTCCTCTGCAAATATTTCTCCGCTCCACATTCTAAGGGAGAGTCAAAGACTTGCCATGGAACCTCCGTCTCCAACTTAATTTCAACAGCATGTTAAAAGCTTTTTGGCTTCCTGAACGCTATGATAATTCCCAGGAAAATGTTCGACGAACATTCCACGTGATTGAAGGATGAATTAGAGTTCGAATCTGGTAGAGGAATGAAATATTTGTAGTAGAAATGATTTGAGAAAAGCAGCGTGATAAGGCATGTGATTAGAATTACAGTGTTTGCATTTTGTCTTGCAACAGGGTGCAGCCAATATTGAGAGTGGGATTGTTTCCCCACAAATCCTCCATGGCAATACCCTCTTAAAATTTAAATGGAGTGGGAAAATGATTTGCCCGCCAATCCTCCATGACAATACCCTCTTAAAATTTAAATGGAAAGGGAAAAGGATTTTCCTACGAGTCAAAGCATTTTAAAGGGAAGGGTCAAAAAATTTCATTATATATATATATATATATATATATGATAAATATTTTAATTTCTTAAAATTTATTCAAATATTGTAAATATTATTTAATATTTTTCAAAAGAAAGTTGGAAACTATGTTGAGTTTGTGAATTACTTTATCTTTTTATGTTTTTTATTTTTTTCATTGTATATGATTAATCTAGATTCATCTTAATTTCGAATCTATCAAGTGTCTAGATGGATCAAATCTAAAGAGGTTTTCACTTTAAGAGATTTGATTCATCTTTCTCGACCCTTGGTAGATTTAGAGTTAAGATAGATCTAGATTGGTTTAATTATTAATTTTATGTTTTTAATTTTTATTTTATTTTGACGGACCTAAAATGTTAAAGAGGACATTACAACATCTTTACCAGAGGAGAAGAATTCAACATTGGAGAAACCTAGAGGCCCACAGAAAAATTGCAAGCAGAGAAAGGGTCGTGGGGTTTCAGGCTAGAGTAGGGCGTAGATTTGACAAAGAGTGAACAAGCTCTGGACAATGTCAGGCTCTCGTATCCTTGTTAAAATGTAAAATAAGATTAAATGGTAACCATGAGTTTTTATCTCATGATATATATTTTTTACAGATATGGTCGCCATGATAAACCATTTGAAGACACACAACTACTCGTGAAATATTATTTTTAGATGAGATGTCGATTTCTTACTATTGGACCCACATGGAGGAGGAGGATTTGGTGGATTATGAACTAGAGGAGGGAGGTTTTCAACAAACTTGGTCTATTCACAAGGATTTTATCCATTCACATTTCAAAGTCAACTTAGAAGGTCACCATACCATGGTTTCTGGATCTACCAAATATTTAGAAAGAAAAGTTAAGAATTCAATAGGCAACTATCTAGCAGTTCGAAGGCCCTAACCCCTGCTTTAGCCATGCACTATTTAGGTCCTTTAGTTTCGGCTACCCAGTGCTTTAGGACATTTTTCAGGGGCTAAAGAACTCTTCTTGGGGTCTTTGGCTCTAATTTTAGTTTCCCTATTGTCCCAGATATTAGACGAAGACATACAATGTGTTACTGCTTCCTTAGGCTTTTCAGAATTTTTTGAACATAGTGGGGGTTTGCCACTCTCAGAAGCCTCTCCGGATTGTTTTCTCATATATCCTTCATCTCAAGTTCCATCAACCTCGCCCTCCTTCGGCAAACTAGTGAATGAGAGCCTTGTCTCGGCGAAGGAAGAAGGTCAAACTAACATCATGAATGGTCTTGGGGTTTTCAGGGAGAAACACTCTTGTGAATAAGGAGTTACGATTCAAAAGGAGTCTGAGAAAGAAAGGAAGAGGAAAATCCATTGTAGTGTCAAGGAGAAGAACATGGTCCTCCTTTATCTAGTTTTGGGAGTCAACATCACCATTAGAAAGACTGAGGAAATGTCACAGAAATCCTTAGTGGGGCAAGTAAGGGGTTGAAAATTCAGGTCCTCAACCCTAAAAGTGTGGGCTGAAAAGGAAATATTGCTTATTGTCAAATGTCCTCCAAAGGTGTCGTTGTTAGCCTGAGGTTGGAATTTGTGCTTCAAAGATGTAGCAAACACCTAGAAGGTACAACAAATGGTTTAGAAAATTGATTCATCTCCTATCTTTTTCAATTTCTAGATGCCCCTCTTCGATGCAAAGTAGGAGAGACTAGATATGGCTCCAATCTAGGCTCATCTTCCAAGTCTCCCTCCTAACTATTGGGACGTCCTAATTTTCAAAGATATATGTAACTCATTGGGACCTTATTTAGCCCGTGATTCTACATATTTAGATATGGGGATTCATACATACACCCATATTTTGGATAATATGGACCTCAGAGAAGGCCTTATAGAAGGAATGGATATCGGGATTGGGGTGAAGTGTATTCAAATATTGGATTATGAAGGAACACCTTTTAGGTGTAGGCAGGGCCATAGGTATGGGCACATTACTAAAAACTATGAGCTTCCATTTTCTACATAGGACTATCCATCTAGAGGCAAGGACATATTAGGTTAGAAAAGGATTCTGGATTGGAGGTTTTGTGCGACGAGGAAAAGCTAGATGGTGCAACTAATCTCTGCAAAACATCCTCCAAGTCGTTGGTGACAATTGTCAGGATATGGTGTTTATATTGTCAGTTGTCTAGAATCTCTACTAAAGGGGCGGAGTTTCATTTCCTTGGATGCTAATGGAAGGTTGGGGGGTTTAGTAGTTGGATGTAGAGCCATAAATATTTGGGTATCCAATTATTTGTGTTTGGATTTTGGTTTTTCCATTGAGGCAGAGAGGGAGAAGTGGAGGGAGATATGAAGAGGGAGGTAGGGAGAAGGAAAGAAAGGGAGGGAGCGAGCGAGCGAGATGGAGAGCTAGAGACCAAGAATATGCACACTATTTGTTTGTCTTTATTAGAATGAAGGTTTGAGATTGTATTGTGTTGAGGAAAAGGAGAGAGGAAACCCTAATTTTGGGGGATGAAATGGTTATGGTAGCAATGAATATTTTGAATGAAACATTTGTTTTTCATGTTATAAAATGCCACCTGTGTAAGCAAACTACAAATCATGTTCAAACCAAGTTGTACAAATCTACAATCTTTATTAAATGTAAAAACATTTTATTTTTTAGAACTATCTAGGCTAGGAATGAAACTCCAACACCTTCCATTAACTAATTCTCAATACACACTTCATTAGAGAACTCTTTTATACTCAATTTAATATCAATTTTATGCTTAAATTCCAGGCCTACTGGAAAACTTCCCTCATTCCATGCTTTACTAGATGCCTCTTATATATTCATAGCCTATTTATCATGTACGAACCTCTAGGACATATGAATCCAACACATGGCTTAACCCCTAGAAAAATACATTTTATGCTTCCTCAAAATTGACCTTAACAAACTCAATGGATTCTTTTAGTGAAAGAATAAATTGGCACCAAAGTTCTATGGATTATATCAAATTCATAAGAAGATTATCTGAGATGTTTTCACCTTGAATCTGCTAGAGAGAAGTCTAATTCATCATG
This sequence comes from Pinus albicaulis, assembly GCA_034641835.2. Classification (NCBI taxonomy): domain Eukaryota; kingdom Viridiplantae; phylum Streptophyta; class Pinopsida; order Pinales; family Pinaceae; genus Pinus; species Pinus albicaulis. Next base: position 970,672,117 of record CM076573.1, read on the forward strand.
CATTTCAAGTTCCATGCTTAAAGAAGAAAATGGGTGGTCATTGTCCAGTCTAGAATGAGTGGCCATGCTTAAAGAAGAAAATGGGTGGCCATTATCCATCTCAAGGTGGATTCAATGTCATATAATCCATATCAAGTACTCATATAATCCATACTCTTTAGTATATCAAAGAGCTAGAAATTGATGCTTCTTTTCCCCTAAGACCTACAAACCCTATATTCTCCTTGCAAACCTTAGCATCTATAACAAAAGCAACAATGTACCTACATAATTTAAAACGTCATGAATTTGAGAATTCCACCAATTTAGTGACACTCCAAACAAATTTTTAGAAAACAAATGCCTATCTCAAAAGACTCTATGTGTGGCATTGATAACCATGGTGTTACTCTCTAGTAAATATTTTTTGGTGGACTCACCAATATAATTTATTTTGATCCCTCTCCACAGATTTCTCTAAATACATTGATTATGTTGGGCTATATCTTACACAATCTTTCCAATGGCCCTGTGGTTCCATGACACACCTACATCATGTCATCCATAAAGGACACAAAGTAAATAGTTTAGTCTTTCTCATGGTACATTAACACTCTCACCCAGTCACTCATCACACCATAGACCAACATGCCTTCCCTCACTGTGCAAGTTGGCCTTTATTTTGAGAATATTAGGAGTTGGAAGGTAAGCATGATGAGGGTGTCATTTTATCAAGATGAGTCTCTCATAAGGATAAGAAATTTAATGAGAAAGAAAATCACAATATTTACCACTCACTTATTACCATTCTCACACCATTAAAACAACTCTAAAAATGCCATTCTTAAAATCTCTTGTGTATTTTCCTAATGTCATTCAAGTAGAATATCGCAATTACTTAGGTCAGTAACGGTGCGATAATTTTTGTATTCTCTTAAATAAAATCTTTATATAAATTAACCCCATCAAACATAAATCATCGAATCAAAATGAATGGAAATGAATGAATAAGAGTGTGTGTCGGGGAGTGTCGGGGAGTGTCAGCGAGTGTCAGGCGTGCTAAGGGGGAAGTGAAAAGGCATGTTGGGGAATGCTATGGCATGTTAATAAGTTTCATGGTGTGCTAAAATGTGCCAGATAGTGCCAAGGCATGCCAATGCATGCCAAGAAATTCCATGTGTTAAAGCATGACAAGATGTGCCAGGTGTATGTGAACACGTTTCAAGGAGTGCCAGACGACAAAAGGGAACACCAAGTTAAAATGAAAATAAATGAACACATATGAGGGTTAATAATTTAGGACCTTACCTTTTCAAGAGGGGCATGCTAAGAATACCAACATTGGTGCCAATACATGCCAAGCGCCAAGTTCTAGTGTGTCTTAAGTACCAAATTGTCCTTTATTACTTCTCTCTTAATTGTGATTATTGATCTCAAATATTTTATCTTAAACCATGCCAATGCATTCCAGGGCATCCAAACACATTCAAATAATTGTGAAGTGCCACCAAGTGCCAAGAGCCAATACGTGCCAGGGATTTATAGGGCATGCTATGGAGTTCCAGGTTTTCTAAGGAGGGAGTGACAAGATATGCTAGATAGTTCCAAGGCATGTTAGAGTGTTAGGGAAGCATACCAGGATGTTCCAAGTGCCAATGTGTGTTGAGTGTTAGTGAGTTCCAGGGAAAAAAAAGGTATTAATATGTAAAAATTCATGGAAATGAATGAATAAGAGTGTGTTACAGGGTGTAATGTTCCTTTTCAGGAACTGCTCATGAACCTTGCAAATAATATTCCTTTTTTAGGAATATTAACAATCAACAACTGTACTAACCCAGAGATTGACTGTAGGGTCATTTTCTGGATATTTCACCTTCATAAAGAAGGATGAGCTCCAAAGGCTACCTGGCCCTATACAGACTCTATCCATAGAACATTGTCGAAGGTTAATAACCCCAAGCCCGGAATTACTGCATATCCTCCAGTGGAAACTCTGTATAAAGAATTACATGCAAATAAAACATTGTATAGTACTAGGATCCTCTTATACATGTAATATGGAGTCTAAATGCAGAAAGAGAGCTGAAACAAATAGTTTTAGGAGGGTTAAACAGACCTCCCCATCCTAGGTACATCATAAAAAAACTCAAAGAGAGAGCTACAACAATATGCAAACATGAATCTGAAACTCTGCAATTCTGAATATATCAAAAGAGGGAAATGGTACAGCCAAAATTATATTATGATTTCAGCATTAATATATAAGAAATAATTTATGGGACAAACCTCTCAAACCTCTAGAACCATACTCCAATGAATAGACAATGAAATGTCGAAGTTGCTGCAACTACATAGAATGTCGAAAGACCATGACTGCATAGTCTCTAAGAGTGAAACAGCTGCTGAACATGTATAAAATGGAAATGTGGCTGAAATATACAAAGAAAATAGCCCCAGAGTGGAAAATGGGCCCAATATGGAATTTCTAGCCAATCTCAGGGAGATTGCTAGAAATGCCGGATAAAATACAAAGTGACAAACACAATGTCACTGCAACTGGAACAAAATGAACATGAGGTTGTGGCTGATCTGAAATGATGATGCCATCCTCTGATAATTCCCTCAAGGGAAAAGGGGCTGATCCGCTTCACTCAAAATCACTCCTCCTGATGAGCACAAGGATCTCCCTCAACACTGCCTCCATGAAATAACATAGTTTCTCTCATGGACTACGCTGTCAGAGATGGTGAGAGTGTGGCTTGATGCCACTGATCTGAAATACAACCCAAGAGTCTTCTCTGCTGCTCCTACAAAAGAAAGATCATCCCTCCACTAAAAAATCAAGCCAACGAAGGCTCTAAGAGTTCCTCTGCTGCTACCCCAGCAACACAACACTGTTCTGCTACAGAACTAACGCTGCAACTGAAGGAGTGAGCTTGGCCCAAATGCCAAAATGAGGAAAATGTGGCACAATGCTCTTCCAAGAGCTACTCCATGGAAGAGGTGGGGATTCCCGACCGGGAACACCCCCAGTGCTCAAGAGCACTGCAATCCTGCTAAACAGCCCGGATGTGCAAGCTTCAACAAGCCCTACGAAATTTATGAATCAAAAGCTGAACAAATGAGCTGTTATCTTCTCTTTTATGAAGAAAATGAACTCTCTCTCACCATAGGTCCTACAATTAGGGTTTCCATTCACTTTTGAATGCTTTCCCTCCAAAAGCTGCATTGGCTTCTAAGGCAAGCCACCCCTCTAAGGCAACACTGTTGACTTGGTCAAATATGGCCAACTCAAGGTGATCCTCATCATGTTCACACCCTTAGGTTTTTATTTTAGCTGCTTATTTTTCCTCCTTTCACACAAGGAGTGTTATTTCTTCATCACAAGGGCGTTAAGGGGTCTCCTTACCCATTTTATTAAACAAAATAAAAATGTTCCAAATATAATGTTCCTTTTAGATGGAGCTAAAAATTAGGAACATTACACAGGGAGTGTCAGTGAGTTCTAGGTGTGTTAAGGAAGGAGTGACATTGTTTGCTAGGAAGCGTTATTTCATGCTACTGTGCCAGAGTGGCATGCGACCAAGATGTTCTAGGTGCCAAGATGAAATGTTTTAGTAGAAGTTCAGAATAATACTTGCAAGAGGGAAGCATGTGGTTGTGATAAGGTGTAGACAAATTAATTTCAGATAAAGGGTGACTTTGGGTTGGGCACAACATTTTTTTGCTAATGACTTGGTTGGGTTCCCAAGTTGCAAAAAAAGTAAGGCTATCTATGAGTGTATGCCAGCTAGGGAGTGCCAATGTGTTCTAGGGAATGTAAGGTTCCCAAGTAAGGCTATTTGTGAGGGCATGATTTCCAAGGCGTGCTTGGGAATGCTAATATGTGACAGATAGTGCGAAGGCATGTCAAACATGTTAAGATGTTCCAAGTGTTAAGACATGCCAATATGTGCAAGGGTGTGACAATGGGTGTCCAGGATGATCAAGGGAAAAAACGGAGAAACAAGCTAAACTACAAGGAGATGAACACATAAGAGGGTTAATAAGTCATCAATTTACCTTTTCCGTGAGGGACATGCTAGGCACACCAACACTAGGTGTGAATAGGTGCCAAGTACCAAGTGTTAGTGCATTCTGCGTGCCAGATATTTATTTATTGCTTCTCATCTACTTTCAAATAATTGATCTCAAATAAATTTAATATTAAACCACGCCAAAGAATACCAATTCATCTCAATGCATGTCAGACATGTGAAGACTTTCCAAGCGCTAACATGTTCCAAGTGCCAATGTGTGTCAGGGAGTATTATGCATGCTATGAAGTGGCAGGGCATGTCGAAAAGTCCTAAGTAGAGAGTGCCAATGCATGGTGAGGAGTGTTAGGGAGTACTAGGACAACACAAGGGAGTACTAGGTCAAAATGCATGGAAGTGAATGAATATGAGGGTTTGTAAGGGAGTGGAAATGACTGCTAGTTGTCATGCCAAGGAGGGAATAGTGAGAAGGTATTCTAAGAATTCACACACCATATTTACCACTCACTTCTTACCATTCCCACACCATAACAAAAAACCCTAAAAATGTCATTCTTAAAATATATTGTGTAGTTTTCTAATGTCATTCAAGTAGAATCTCACAATTAATTATGTCAGTAATGGTGCGTTCATTTTTTTATTCTCCTAAAGGAACTATTTCTAGGCATGCACCTCATCAAACATAAATCATCGAGTGAAAATGAATGGAAATGAATGAATAAGAGGGTGTGTTGGGGGTGTCAATGAGTGTCAAGCGTGCCAAGGGGGGAGTGACAAGGCATGCTAGGGAATTCTATGGAATTTAAACAAGTTCCAGGGTGTGCTAATATGTGCTAGGTAGTGTCAATAAATGCCAGGCATGCCAAGACATGCCATGTGTTAAGGAATGATGAAATGTGCCATGTGTTAGGGTATGCAAACGTGTGTCAAGGAGTTTCAGGTGACAAAAGGGAATACCAAGTTGAAATGAAAAGAAGTGAACACATATGAGGGTTAGTAATTCAAGACCTTACCTTTTCAAGAGGGGAATGCTAGGCATACCAACACTAGTGCTAATACATGCCAAGGGCCATATTTTAGCTTGTATTAAGTGCCAAATCATCCTCTATTACTTCTCTCTTAATTGTGCATAATTGATCTCAAATAAATTTTATCTTTAACCATGCCAAGGAATTTCAAGGCATCCAAACACATGCCAATAGTTTTTAAGTGCCACTAAGTGCCAAGAGCCAATATGTGCCAGTGAGTTATAGGGAACTATATGGAGTTCCAATTTTTCTAAGGAGGGACTGAAAAGATATGTTAGATATTTCCAAGGTATTCTAGAGTGCTAGGCAAGCATACCAAGATGTGCCAAGTGCCGATGTGTGTTGAGTGTTAGCTAGTTCCAGGGAAACACAAGGGAGCATTACGTAAAAATGCATGGAAATGAATGAGTAAGAGTGTGTGACATGGAGTGTCAGCGAGTTCCAGGTATTCTGAGGAGGGAGTGACATTGTATGCTAGGTAGCATTAATTCATGCTAGTGTTCCAGAGTGGCATGTGGCCAAGATGTGCTAGATGCCATGGTGTGCCAACACATGCTAGGAAGCATTAGGTAGTCCTAGAGACACACAAAGGAGCACTAGGTGAAAATAATGCATTGAAATGAACAATTAAGAGATTGTGATAGGAAGTGTGAGTGAGTTATAGGTGATCTAAGGAGCACACACCTGCCTTTCTACCAATCTTGTTGTCTTTCACAAGAACAATAGTTAGGGCTCTTCTGTGACAGTCACCTAACAACCCTCCAACTGTACTTGGACTACCATCAATTTTCCCAACCACAATAAATTCTTTTTACTAATCTAGGGCCCACAATATTGTCTTCATCCAGGGCTCTTCAAATATGCCACTTAACAATGGTTTGAGTCCTCTCAAAATCATTGTTCTTGTGCATCGATAATTTGATATTTTTTGTCAAATCTATGAAAAAATATGAACTACTCCTATTATCATCCTTCTAACAATCTATTGATGACTGAACTAGGGTCACAAATAAACCACTAACAATCCAGTGAATACTTTTTTATAGGTTTCTTAAGATCTCTGTCTAAAAATCTATGGACAATCCACCAAAATCAAGTCCTCTTCATATCAATCCATTATTCATATGGCACATTTCTTCTACATGCTTAATCTTCTGCTTAGGTTCCACCCTCCTTTGGATCTATTGTCTCCACACATACTGAATTTGCAAACCATCTTCCAGATTTGCGGTATATATTGCAGAAATAAACCTCGCTCTAAGGGTCATAACATGTCTTCTTCTACACAAATTTGTCACAACCTTAAGGGCATACCTTATGAACTAAACATGCTAGGAAAATGTCCTAAATAGGTAATTATACTTATGTACTTCTAATTGTTGTAGAAAAAACCATATCCAACCTTAGAAAAAACACGACTCTTTCCTCCATAAGGGACTCAACCTAACTCATATGGATCCATATATTATGGGCATTTATTTGATTGAATCTTGAAATGAACTTCAGATTTCAATGTCAACCCTCAAACTAGGGTTAACTCAGTTAATATTACGCCTACGTCGACTTTTGTTATGGCTCTAAATTACAGTGCAAGCCCTCCTCCATTTATGTTGGTCTTTATCAAAGACCTTGTGGCCTACTAACCACCACAAGGCAAGATGGTATCAAACCTCTCTTCTATTTCATGTAGAAAATCTAACCAAGAGGATTCAATCTGATCTTGTAATGTACTAAAAGAAGATACTGAATCCTTCCTACAATTTGTGGAAACAAAACACGATCACACATGAATCACATGTAAGTAAGAGAAACAAGTTATCAATCGCACAACGCAAGATGTATCGGGGGAAGCAACTACTCAAAACCCTCTATCTCTATTTTTTATTAAGTTAAGGAATCAAGAAACAATACAATGCTTAATCTCTCTTGAGATTCTCCAGCACTCTGCTAATTGTCTCCTCCAAATCTAGGCAAAATCGGTCTAGTACTTAGCCAATTCTCAGCCTTCCTTCAGCCTACCTTTCTTATGAAATTCCTATGGAATTATCTCCATATTAATTAGGAAAATCGACCTTCATTGATTGCGCAATCCATCATGGCATCCTAATGACTTTATAATTGCACATGGGAAATTTTCTATAAATACAATTGATAGTTATGTTCCTCTAAACTGTGTTACAATAAGGATCAAGGGCCTTTTTATTATTTAAAATAAGAGAAAACCCTAAACAACCAAAACCCTAACCCGAGGAGATGTAACACCAAGAGCTTATGGCCCCGTTGGGGTTAGTTGGGCAGCCGACTTCCTGGGGTCATAACTTGGTCATATGATCTTCATTTGACACACATGATACCTCGTTAGAAATATCTCTCCGAGGAATAAAAATGAAAATGCAATTTCTTGCCCAAAAAATGTCATTTAGGGCCTCAAAACGGCTCCAGAAGTTCAGGACCCGAAAAATTGACAAAAATAGTAAATTGTGCTATAAATAAGGAAACTGAAAAAATGAAAGAGACAATGGCAGGGGCCCAAGTGGAATAGGTGGGTGGCCACCAATATCCACCTCGATCACCTTAAATTGAATTTCTTGAGCTAACTCAATCATCATGACTTGGTTAACTAACACAAGTTGTTATGAGATGAAATTACAATTTATTGTCCAATTTATTTAAGGGAAAAATAAATTAGACGCCTCACATTCCTCACTCCTGGTACATCAAAATTCCTCACCAGTGTGGGTGCATTTTCTTTTGTCCTTTCTAGTTTCCAATTTCACTGTTTCTTGTTGCAAATTTCAACACTCCCTCTCAACAAGAAATGAATTCAATCTATCCCCATCCGGTACCTTTGGAATTTTCTACATGCTACACTTCTCTAGTGTTGTTTGCACCTGCAAATCCTGAAATTGAATAGCCTCCGAACAACTGAATCAGTATAATGCATCTGTCATCAGAGTCTTCTGACTGCAGCTAGCTACTGCACCTGTCTAGTATTGTATTCTCTATGCTGCTGCTGACATCTGCATCCGTTCCCTTTGAACTATTGCTAACTCTGATTTCTGCTCCAGTATTTGACATCTTTCACTCTGATTTCTATCTTGTTGACATCTGACTACCTCAATCTAACTGATCCTTCCTACTACTGTTGTATTGTGGGCTCCTCATAGCCAGGTTCGATCCATGAGACACGCCATCTCAATGGACCTTGCCCAAATTTCTTATCTTGGGATTATGTCTAAAAATCACCCCACCTTAAACCTCGAGGTATGGCTACTCCCTCTTCCCATCTGGATCGAAATTCCCCCCTCATGGAGGTCTCTGCTTGAGTGGACGCTTCCACTCGGTATCCTCTCTACTTCTCTAATTGTGGCAGCTACTCCACAACCTTCTGAGACTGCTTCTCATGAGGATGCATGTTGAGAGGTAATGTATGCTCCCTCTAAATCACCAATTCTATAACTTCTGCCTTTCTCCTCAAAGCTTTGCATGCATCTAGTACATCAAGTGCATATAGGTTCTTGACTCGTGCACAGTGTAATTGTCCTGACATTACAAAAAATTTCTAAAAAAGATTTGATTTTAAATCAATGATATCTCCCTCATTCAAGCTCTGATTTGACTGATTTTATTTCCCCATTTGGGTATATTTTTGCAAGGAATCCAAATATTCTATTTGTTTTTGAAAATTTTACACCAAAATCTTCAGATATTCTCTGCAAACTGGCCACCAAAAAAATTCCTTCTCTGATACCATGTAGAAAATCTAACCAACGAGATTCAATCTGATCTTGTAATCTACTAAAATAAGATACTGAATCCTTACTACAATTTGTGGAAACAAAACATGATTGCATAATCACATATAAGTAAGAGACATAAATTATCAATCGCACAACAACATGATGTATTTGGGGAAAGCAACTGCTCAAAACCCCTCTATCTCTATTGTGTATAATGTCAAGGAATCATGAAACAATACAATGCTTAATCTCTCACGAGATTCTCCAACACTCTGTCAATTGTCTCCCATTGATCTAGGCAAACTCGTTCTAGTACTTATCCAATTCTCATCCTTACTTCAGCTTGCCTTGCTCATGCAATTCCTAGGGAAGTAACTCCTTATTAAATATGAAAATCAGTCTTCCTTGATTGCGCAATCCATCATGGCATCCCAATGACTTTATAATTGCACATTGGAAATTTTATCTGAATAAAAATGATAGTTATGTTCCCTTTAACCTCTATCTCAACTGGGTATTCCTCGAAACTGACATACATGCAAATATTAATAGCGAATTATCAGTTATCTGATTGATCACTCATTGTGAATTAAATCTAATTTAATTCACTGGACCTCTCACTAGCTCATCACTCAATTAGAACTGGTTAAACTGATTTTAACTCATTTAATTGAGTTAATTACACTTGCACCCCACTAATGCATCAACTTCAATTGGACCCCAAAAATATTAGAATCCTCTAGATGCCTCATCTTAGACCCTCAACTCGAATTTCTTGAGCTAACTCGATCATCATGACTTAATTAACTGACACAAGTTGTTATGAGATGAAATTACAATTTATTGTCAAATTTATTTAAGGGAAAAATAAATTAGATGCCCCACATTCCTCGTTCCTGGTGCATCAAAATTCCTCACTAGTGTGGGTGCATTTTTTTTTGTCCTTTCTGGTTTCCAATCTCACTGTTTCTTGTTGCAAATTTCAACATTTCAGAATTTGATGTGGCCTTCAAACAAAGACACCATTGAAATCACATGCCCAGATTCTCATGAGAAACCTCTCTTAAGCTCGATTTGCTAGAAGAGAACCGACAATATTCCATCCTACTTCCTAGCACAAACTGACCATTAATGTATGAAACATACTTCTGAACCCTCACATGATGATTTTTCTCTTGGAGGATGATCATAACCTCCCTTTAGCAACCCTTACTCATCCCTCGTACTCGACCTACTTTAGGACTACATCTCTCTTCACCCCCTTGATGTGCCAGATATTGGGAATACATGTCAAACATTCTAAGATGTGCCAAGTGATAAGGCATGCCAAGATGTGCAAGGGTGTGTCAGCGCGTGTCAGGGACTGTCAAGACAACAAAAGGGAGAAAAAAGTTAAACTACAAAGAAATGAATACATAAGAGGGTTAATAAGTCATCAATTTACCTTTTCCAAGAGGGGAATTCTAGGCACACCAATATTAGGCCACAATAGGTGCCAAGTGCAAAGTCTTAGTGCATTCTAAGTGCCAAGTATTCCTTTGTTGCTTCTCATATACTTGCCAAAAATTGATCATCACAAGTAAATTTAATATTAAACCATGCCAAATCATACCAAAGGCATCTCAACTATTCCATACATGCTAATACTTTCCAAGCACCAACACGTGCCAAGCGCCAATATGTGTGAGGGAGTGTAATGCATGTTATGAAGTGAAAGGGAATGTTGAAAAGTGCTAAGGTGTGCTAGAGAGTGATAATGCATGTTGATGAGTGTTAAGGAGTACTAGGAAAAAACATTAAGGGAGCACTAGGTAAAAATTCATGGAAGTTAATGAATATGAGGAACGTGTACTGCGAGAGACTAGTGTTAATGGTCAGTGTTAGTTGTCATGCCAAGGAGGGAGTGACAAGGTATGCTAAGCATTGGTAAGGCATGCTAGGGAATATCAAGGCATGTTAAGAATTTCCAAAGTGTGCTTGGGAGTTCCAGGGTGTGCTAATTATATCATGTGCCAATTAATAGTGCCAAGATATGCCAATACATGCTAGGTGCTAAGGATGTGGCATAGGGTGCCAGGGTATATCAATATGTGTCAAGGCAACAAAAGGAAGAACCAATAAGAGGGTTAATAAGTCAAAACTTTATCTTTTTAAAAAGGGGCATGCTAGGAACACTAATAATAGGTCCTAATACATGCCAAGTGGCATTTTGTGCCAAGTGCTAATGTATGTCAATGCATTCAACGAAGGTGTTCCAAGGCATGCTAGGGACTATATGCAGCATGCCAAAACATGATAGGAGAGTTCCATGTTGTGCTAGCACATGCCACCATGTGCTTGGGCGTCAGTGTCATCACAAGATGTTCTAGGTACAAAGATGTTCCAAGACATGTGGGGTGCTAAGAAATGTTAGTGTGTGCCAAAGCATTAATTTAAGGTGTGCCTAGATTGTTGAGGAGTGTTAGGTCTTTCTCATTAATAGAATTGTTAGAGCTTGATTATCTATTAAATAATATATTTCCTACACACAATAGTGGAAATTTATCTAAAGGGAATTTTCTAGATAATAAACATAATAGATATGAATCATGTGTTGACTCATAGGAAATCTCTATTTGACTAGTCATTACTTGAGGGAAATAATACACACTAATTACTTCTTAAAAAATTGACTGACCCTAACCACTATGGCCTTGGACATATTATAAAAAATACTCCACAATAATGGCATTAAATCGTTATCTTTTGACAAAAACTATATTAACAGGCACATAGCATCATCAAAATCTCATTGGAATGATCAATGATGACAAACATTTTTTGACTGCCACCAAAAGTAACAAAAAGAGCATTGGTGAGGGTCATTAAAAGTTCGTCACTAGAAGTTTCACCCAAGAGAGAATTAGTGATGAGACTTTAATGACCCTCACCAAAAGTGTCATTGAAAATGTCTTTGGTGATGGACCATAAAGGACCATCACTATATACACTTACAGTGATGGTTTTTTAATTATCAATGATGACGGACATTTTTTGACCGTCACCAAAAGTAACAAAAAGAGCATTGGTGAGGGTCATTAAAAGTTCGTCACTAGAAGTGTCACCAAAGGGATAATTAGTGATGGGCCTTTAACGACCCTCACCAAAGTGTCATTGAAAATGTCTTTGGTGATGGACCATAAAGGACCATCACTATATACACTTACAGTGATGGTTTTTTAAGGACCGTCACCATATGTGACATTGGTGATGGACCTTAAAGGTCCGTCACAAGCATGACCCTCACCAATGTGGTTTTTTATTGTAGTGTCACCTCATGGATTCGACCCCTGAGGATGAGAGGAAATTGTTTTGAAGTATATAAGCTGTAATTTTTCAGTCTTTGTAATGGTCGGCATTAGTTGAAGAGATTGTATTGATCAAGTATCATTTTGGTTTGGAAATTAATGGAAAATTGTAGCTATTTTCTTGGGATCCCTGTGGTATGAGTTTTACACATTGTTTATTCTTTTTGATTGACTTGTTAAATTGTATTGTTAATTCATAAACCATTTCACATCTATCATATACTTGATTTCAAGTTTGATAGACATAATTCATATTTAGTTATGCTCTGTTTTGGAAAATTCAGTATAATGTGTTCATTTTATTCAGTTTAGAGAAAATACATTTTAGATGCTTTATGTAGCTCCTCATTGATCTTTTCATCTCATTTAATACTCTTTCAATGTTAAACCTCTTACCTAACTTTCCCCATCAAACAGAATGCAATTTCATCCTCTTGGCCCTGATATATCCCCTTGACCTAATCCTTGTTCAATGAGCCCAACCCTAAAATAAAAATAAAAAAACCCTTGTATTCCTTAGCTAGCCTAAAATCCTTTTTATCCAGCCCTCTTGGTTGTGATTCTATCGAGAGATCCCTCTCTGACTTTGTAGGGCTAGATACAAAGTACAAAGTTTGGTTTGACGTTACCTCAGGATTTCCTTCTCAGCCTTAAGGATCAATCTCATTGATAACACCCTCTATCTTCAGCTCCAGATCACACACTACTGGTATTTCTTGGGAAATTTTGGCCAGCATAACAATGTGCTCTCAAGTTCTTCATCTCTTGGTGGTATTATATAGGAGAGTTCAAATCCTCCTTTTCTCTCTTGGTACATTGTGGATGGTGACCCAAGAGAGGGGGATGATTCCATTGTGTGCCACAAATATTCCATTGTGTGATCCCTTGATGTCTAAGGAGGCTTTGGTGGCTGTCCTTAGGTGGCTTCAAGTGTGAAATAACTGTCCTGGAGTGTGCTTTTTGTGGTCCCAGAAAGTGATTTTCGCCACTCCCAAGATTGGGTGCATTTCTAGTCAAAAGGCACGCAAAGGCGGTCTTTAGGAAGGATAATTCACACAAAAGCATTTATGACATGCTCAAATTTGATTTTTCCTCAAACCTTAGAGATTTTTAAATGCTTTCTAGATTCTCTAATGTCTTTCAGCCCTATAAATCCTTCTACCTGACATTAAATAATGTCGTGTTCTTCTTGTATGATTTTCCAGTGTTAACAGTTGCCCCCTAATTTGTGAGGTCTAGGAAGAACTGTATAGCAAAAATACATTACATTTTATTTTCTATATATTGTGCATAGAGAGAGAGAGACCTACGTGAAACTCAGAATTGGAAACACCCTGCACCGGTTCGAAGAGTGACCATGTCCTATGGCACCCCTATAAGCAAATGTAATACAATATATATACAAATTTTCTACGAGGCGAACATGCCCCATTCTCATGATGTTGTGGCTAGTTAAACAAATCTATTTGAGAGATACATGTTATATCTGTGTCACTAATATGGTAGTGATTAGGTGGTTTCCGACGACGACTTCTGACGCCATCCGAGGTATTTTTTCCTAGACAATAGGTGGAATTTGGCACCCATATGCGTAAAATTGGTATGGCATATAGCTGTACATTGTACGCATAGGTGTTGGCTATGACCTTCACGTGTAAGCATTTTTGAAAGAGATGCTTATGAAGGCATGAGTCTTTGATGAATTTGATTAAAGTGCAATGGTTGTAAGATACAATACCATCTTGAAATGAAAGATTTTGTTGTAGTCAAATGTCAGGAGGATCGATGACATCTGTGGGCAATGATTTCTCCCACAACGCCACCCAAGGATGCCCCTTTTATGGAGAGAGGCGATCCAAGATACCACTTCCTTTTTGGAAAATACGTGTTGAAGTCGACAAAAAAGAAACCTCAACCAAGCAAGGGGTCATTGAAATGAGGGGTTAGGGACCTAGGTGTGATGGGTTTAACATAGACATGTTTACGAGGGGTGACTTGAACACTGATGATGGGGATTCAGTGGCCCAAGTTCAGGGTATACTAAGCAGCTTGGAAGTAGTCCTAGTTATTTATGATGGGGAAATCCCTGGAGTCGGTAGGACTTCCAGGGTGGGTAAAAATAGGCTATGAATGTCATGGTGGCTTGTGCATGGGGGTGTGATACTCCTACCAAGGGTGTTCAGGGACTACTGCCATGGGAGAAAACATGAACGAGAGGGTGGGGGACATAGTGCACCATTTGTGGTCTTTTTACACTTATCAAAAGAATAAAATAGTCAGGTTTGGTTTGTACAAAACAGAGAGAGTGGTGCCCCGAAACATGAAAGTGTTCGCTCATTGATGTTGTGAGGAAGGTGGTTTGCTGAGGGTGGGGGCCCCATTGATTGGTATTATGTGTGAGGTTGATGAAGTGGATGAAAAAGTATCACAGATGCGATTATGCCGGTGGGGGTATGCTGGGCCAAATGCAAGGTGTGGTAGTGCGCTTTTGATCTGCTTATACAACCTAGTCGTCCGGGAAGGGGGTTTTATTTTGTGTGGTAAAACTTTACATTTCTTCATGGTGGATGGATGGGCATGAGGTGCTTACCAGAATAAAGTGGTATGGCCATGGCATCACTTTTGTTGTGTTATATGGTTTACTGTGGGTGACGAGTGCCATGGAAGGGAGGCTCTACTAACGAATGAGGATGTTTATCGTGTGCAGCGTGAGGTGATGATAAACACGATTAGATATGTGGAACATATGGTTGATTTCTGATGGAGAAATGATGCCAGGATATGCAGAGTTTTCTGAGACTCTATCATGCTGGGGGTAGAATGATACCTGCTCTAGAACTTTTAGTGGATGGAGTTGTGAATGGTTTGCGAGATTTTCCTACGAAAACAAATACCTCAAGTGAAAGAGTCTTATTTATCAAATATTATTGAAAGCCATGAGCTTTAAAAAATAGGATGAGACAGGGCATACTTGCCAACACTAAATTTTTTTCTTCTTTTTTTGGGAGTGAAAATGTGTGGCATCACCTCTATTCATTATGGAGTGTTGATGACAGTGCAACGTATGGTTCAGAGAATGGAACTTCTAATCTCTCGTTATGGTCCTCCAAAGTTTTTGAAAAGGGCGATATATAGTTGAATATGGCCCTAATTCAATTCATTTGTACTTATTTATTTCGTAAGAGGTCAGAGGCTTCTGCGTAGCAATTCTTACCGTTGCAGTCAGCCTGCGCACCAGGGATTAGCAATATCATGCCTAGGTAACCTCCATGACATCCTGCACTTTAATTTTTTTCGTCTGATGGTGCCAGGGTCTGTACAAACTTGGTTTGTACAAATTATGACTATTTTTTGCCCTAGATTGCACAGGAAATTAGGGAAAAAGCGTGCCCTTTGTGCGCATTTTCCATGGATAAGCATGCTTTAACTACTCTATTCCCCTTATTTGGCACGCCTTAAGCACATTTGTTGAAAATACAGGCATGCCCTCGTATAGGTGTTCAAAATGCCGGGGAAATAGATTTTTTGATTTTTTCCTATTTTTGATGTTTTTTCTGTTGCTGATGGGCTCCTATTTTCATGAAAGTTTGTTGTGGAGGGAGCAGGATTGGCCCAAGCTCTGTACTGTATTCGTTGGTCATGCTAGGACGCGCCATCATCTAGTGAAACCAAGGCTCCTAAAGTTTGCAGAGAACGAGCTTCTTTAGTCATAGGACCGATTGGAAACCTCGCCATCCATCATGAGACGGATGTATATTTTGTTATCAGGCTACTGCCTCATGGCGAGGCGCTAAGGTATCCACTCCCTTCTGGGAGAGTGGATTTGGAGAGGTTTCACATACGTCATTGTGGTGGGGGGCCTCTTAGGGAGGGGTGCAACAACATTGCATTAGTGACAGATTTGGTCAAGCAGTGTGCTTTGGCCATGATTGTGCAACTCGCAGGGTTGTCAGCTCCACATCGAGCATCTGGCCCACAAGTTGGAGTCTTGCACCAGCTAAGTGCCAAACACTTCTATGATTTTTCCCATTTTTCTATGACCGGATGGTCTCGCAACTCAACAAGGTCCACAATGGATCGAATTTGTTTGCATATGCCAACATTTTGTGCAGCATTATGTAAGAGAGGGTTGTATTGTTGACACCAGTGGTAGAGGTGCCTCCTAGGGGGCCACGGGAGCCTCGTATGAGGAGATGAGCTCTGGTGATGCTGGGAGGTGGTGGAGGCATGGTGGGATGTTATCGGAATGCCACAACAGAGGCGTGGTTCGAGGTGAACCCCCAGATCGTTTTGCCATTCCCATATGCAGGGATGGATTTCTGAGGAGATCCAAGGATGGGTTTCCCTCTTGGTTACTCTTGGGGGCCTACAGGTATGTTTTTATGTTTTCTGCATTTACTTGAGTATATATGTGATTATGTGTTTTTATGGTGACACTGACATAGTTTTAGTTAGTCTTGCAGATGTTGGCGAGGTAGGTCACCTCATGGATCGATTGGTCAGCCAAAGTACTTTTCGGGGACCTAGGGGTGATTTTGGAGGGCAGGGAAAAGACGCTGCTGGAGGACCTACTGGTGGAACTGGTGGTGGTGTTGGCCTTTCAGGTGAGCACAGCATCTCGGCCACTACCGAGGCTGTGGTCAAGCGAGCTCATGCCAACGCAGAGGCGGCACGTGGAGATGTGGCGGAGGCTTGCAATGCGGAACTGACTACTCATGTGTGAGTTCTAATGGATAGCTGGGGTCGAGTGGACCGCTTGACCCAAGGGATGCCTTCTCTGGGTTTTATGGATGATCTCAAGGAGGTCTGGCTGGAGACGGTGATGGCCCAACAGAGGAACTATTGGCCTATTTTAGGTCGAGTGGCAGTCTCGGTTGTAACGACAGCTCTAGTGGTGGTACCAGGAGCAGTTGTGGGTCTAGGTGCCCCACTTGAGGGGGCACCTCCCTAGAGTGTACTTGTACATGGGGAAAGCACCCATTATGAGGATGCTTCCCCTATTTTTGACGAATTTTTTTTGTGTATCTTTTGGCTAGCCGATGGGTTAGTGACACTATTTTTTTTAAACAGGGTGCAGCCAATATTGAGAGTGGGATTGTTTCCCCACAAATCCTCCATGGCAATACCCTCTTAAAATTTAAATGGAGTGGGAAAATGATTTGCCCGCCAATCCTCCATGACAATACCCTCTTAAAATTTAAATGGAAAGGGAAAAGGATTTTCCTACGAGTCAAAGCATTTTAAAGGGAAGGGTAAAAAAATTTCATTATATATATATATATATGAGTGATATTTTTTTCGGCTCTACATGTTGTGTCACCTATTTCGGTTTATGGATGATGTTATGTTGATGGATATCTATGTTTTTTGGTTTTTTATGTATGATGGCTCATCCGAGATGAATTTCAGTTTAGAATATTGTTAGCTATGTGATCAGTTGTTTGGTTTTGACTCCTTCGTACATGAGTAAATGTAATATAGTCAAATTGTCTACTTAATGTTTTTGCACTCAAATATTTTCTAAATAGATGTGTATCTCTAGTCTCAAATGTTTGGTTTAACTGTGACACTATTAACTTGAAATCAAGGTAGACATGCATATGGTGTATGCCCTGATGGAGGGTGTCGCACATAAGTCCGATGATGATGTCATATTCTGCCTGATTGTTTGCTGCTAAACCAATGCACACATCGTTTGTGCCTAGTGGCAATCGGTTAGGGTAATAGATGACCCAGGCAACTGTGGCTAAACTTTGAGACCATCTTGATGCTCCTTCCACAAATCCGAAATAAGGTTTAGGTTGTTGATTCATAGTGGAACTTTGAGCACATTTTGTAATAAGTATTTTCGTCAAAAATTTATAGTGTTTGGGTGTACGTTCACTCTAGGGAAAGACCATCTTGGGCCTTATGGGTAAAATTTCTTGAGGTGAAGGCCGTTGACAGGGTTGCTGAGGCATGTCCCGTCTGGTTTCGTCAAGATGTATGCCCCTTGGCGGAGGAAATGTTTGATGATGTAGGGTCCTTTCCACAAGGTTTCAAAATTTCCTCGCCCTAGGGATTCTTTTGCGACATCATATAGGAGGATTAGTTCTCCCTTGGTGAATGAGAGATGGTTGATGTGGTAGTCGAATGATGATTTTACCCTTTTCTTATGGGCCTTGTTGTGTTGCAGCGACTATCGTCAGCTTTCGTCAACGAGCTCTAGTTGTACTAGGCGTTGTTCTAGAGGTTGTGTATCATCGAGGAGTTCGATAGCGGTATAAAAATTTCAGATTTCATGGGAATCAATGCAAAAACAAAAGGTACCTTCATCTTTTGCGACAGGAGTATGATGGAAATCCTGGGACGTGGGGGTAGCTACAATCCTCTTTCCAATATGCAATGATACAAATAGTATATAGTGAAGTATGTCTTCGGTGTTTAGTGGGGGAGAATATCTGTGATGGGAGTTTGCATAAGCACAAGGTTGGGTTCCCTGGTAGGATGGTCAATTTATTATGGGTGGAAATTGTACCTGCAACAGAGGTGCCTGAATGTTTCCATTAGAGGGCACACCTTTGGTGTGTGGTTGTGCTAGTGCAAATGGTGCATGGTACCACTGTGACAACTGAGTAGATTGTATGGGAATCAAAACTACTTGTTGTTCCTGATGTGGATGCTTGGAAAGGATCTGTTGTAGAGAAGGTGGTCTTCTACTTCCATTTCTATATTGTTGGCTTGGGTGTGTTTAACTCTTTGCGGGAGTGTAGACTCAATACTGCTCTTGCCACTCTTAGGTTGGGGAGATGCACACATTTAACCATATGGTGAAAGTGTGAACAAATCCAGCAATAGGTATGTGTGATATTCTCTTGGTTAGAGAGAATTTTCTGAGGGAGAGAAGAGACTATGCAAAAACCATTTGCGAGGGGCTTTAGTTCTCTGCACTGATTGACCCAGTGGTCATTCAGGTGGGATAGTCCACATGTTATCCTAGGCTTGGCTTGGGTCATTCTTTGTTGGTGTGTCTTCCTTGTTCGCTTGTCACGCCCATGTGGGTGTGGGGTCACTGGTCGAGGGGTGATCTACTTTCTAAATCGCTTGAGCTCATTGTCCTGTTTCTTTTCTATGGTATGAATCATATCGATGCTGGGATGAATTTGTGAGATATAAATACAATTTTGTTCATAGTGATTTCCTTGAAATATTAGGAAAAATATCCTAGATATGGGGGTCACATCGTGCTCAGTTTGTGGTCTAGTAGGGAACTAGTGCCGTAATGATACTAAATCAGGGAAAGTAGCGACCACATGATTGGGTGTTTTGCATAACGTGAACGTTGGTCTTCTCTGTAGAGAGTGGTTGGGGGTCACTAGGGGTTCCGTAATTGGTCACTTTTCAGCTGACAAGAATAGGATGGATCTACTCTTGACATCCTCTTGGGTTTTGGAGTTGTCTATGGATTCTGCATCCATGTCATCTTCCTGGGAGAGGCAGACTATGACTGAGTGTAAACTAGCGAGGGCTAGCCAGAATTGGTGGATATAGTGGCAATTTTCCATAAGGTGTTTTTCAGTGCACAAAGGATATGTGAATTGTGTTTCCTGAAATCCAAAATAGTAAACCCATTCTATAGGATACCATCTATGGATGAGTTCCAGGGCTACACATTCTTCGAGGAAGTGTCCACGTTCATTGCACCACATGCAATGTATAATAGGAGGGGGAATGACTAGGGGTATTTCTGGCGCCCTTTGTTACTCTTGTAGGTACAGAATGGTATGAGGTTCATTTTCGGATGCATGGGTGGAGGGATCCTCTTGATAGGATCGCTCGATGGCATGTAAGGCTTCCCTATATCACAGGATCTTTGGAAAATGATGGTTATAGTGCCCATAGTTGCTATAGATAGCGTATGTGTTATTGGTACGCAATGCCTTGCCTTTACCTTTGGTGGAAAGTTCCTTTTTATCGGCACGCGACGTCGCGATGTTTGTCTCAGAGCCAAGGAGTGGTTTTAATTCATCCAGCTCTGGGCATATATGAGTAGGGTGTCCTATTACGTCGCATATGGCATAGATTGGTGATTCCCATTGTATGGCGAGAGTCTCCATATTCTTTCCTCTTTTCTCAATTTTTGTAGCCATAATCACTGGTTTTGCAATAAAAGTTTTCTTTGCAGGGGTGGTTTTGACCATTTCTTGGATGGGTGGGGCCTCCTCGGGACTAAGGGGCTTCAACCCTATGGCAGTGATGTGTGTGGCTCCCATTCCCATAGGAGGGATGAGATACCAAAATGGTATTGCTAATGATATGCTTGGTAACACTAATGTTGCCAAAACCTGCTGAGAGATGAAACCAACTCGGGGGTAGAGGAAAGGGGTTTGGGAAGTAGCATAGGCTAGAGAGGTTGTCATGGCCGATGAATCAGTGTCATTATTGCTCATTTCCATGTCCTATCTAGCTTTGACACTTGATGTGGACATCATGCACACTGGAGCCCCTGTGACATCAGGTGATGACTCAGGGATAATGGGAGGATCTCCTAGGAATTCTCCTAGAATGGACGATGGTTTGAACTAGTCGAGGCCATATTCTTGGTACCATGACAATGCATCCGAGGATGTAGCTACATAGGTTAGAATTGCATAAGTGTTTTTTATGGGTCGCTTCTCGCTATGTGTCAATTGGTCGATAGTAATGATGCGATCCTTGTTGGGAACATCATAATGTGGAAGACAAAGGAGGCTATGGCTGACATGGCATACATGTAACTCCGACCAAGGAGTATATTATATTCCAAGTGAGTGTCCAAGACTTCAATGTCTATGTGGGCCATATTTCCAGCTAAGCAGACCAGGATGTTTTGGTAGAGGCCGACGAGGTTCGAAGGACAACCATCATATCCTCTAAGCATGATGACTAAAGGTTTTAGTTCGGGAGACCCTAACTTCTACCAAAAATTATTTGACATGATGCACATGGACACACCCTCGTTAATGACACATCGGTGAATGGTGATATTCTGGGCCGACAGTGGTATCTGAAAAGTGACCATGGAAGGAAGCCTGAGGGTGGCTTTGTCTAAGTCAAAATCCATTAAGCGTGTATTGGCAGGGTCAATAGCACCTAACGTGGAAAGTAAGGCTTTCCGTTTTTTTGGGCATGAATGCAATACTTCCAAAGATGACATAGCCGTGGGAGATTATGCTAAATCATCCATGATACTATAATTATGGGTCACTTTGGAGTAGTTTCCTACTCACCTATTGGGTCCCTTAACCATCTTTTGCAATGGTTCGATAGGCATCTTTGGAATGGTCAAAGGTGCAGTCAGTGCACTAGTACTTGTCCCTAATGCATTGGTATCTATTGGGGTCTTGTAATTGCAATTTCGTGTTTGGAAAAAAATATCTTCACCAGTCATGTAGATTTTGTGGTTGTTTTTCCTAGAGTCTTCTGGATTTTTTTGCTGAGTGTTTACCGTCCCTTGATGGGGGAAAGGTTTGCTGCATCACAGCTGTTTTCTGGAAAGATCCTCCTTGTCCTCGATTACTCTATAGATTCTTCAACTCATGAAGATTGGGACAGTGCTAAATATAATGTTAGTACTCACCACATATTGAACAAGAATGGTTTGTTTCAAGAGGTGGCCTTTTGCTCTACCATTGGGCATTTCTTGGCTCCTGGCTCTGATTCAGGTTCAAGTTGCCTCTAGCCTGGGATCACAGCAGGCATTGCTAGTTTTTTCCCCCCTATCCAAGATTCCCTTTGGGCTTTTTTTTCCTTTTTTCTTCACCACATTAGGAGGGTAGTTCTCCTAGTTATATTTGTGTGGTTGGTTTTGGGAAGACTTCACAAAGTTCACCTATCCATTAGTCTACATAGGCGGGTCTTGCACTGGGGACTGAGAATAACGTGGTCCCTGGTTTGCACCTGGCTGTTGGAAGGGATCTCTTCCATCAATGTTTCTCTCTGCATACTATGTCCCCTTAGCTAGAGATTAGGGTCCTCCATGGTGATACACTTGCACCCTATTGGTCAAATTTTGCTGAGGCATATGATGACTTTGAAAACCAAGTTGTGGTATGTTCTGGTTTGAACTGTATGTGTAACCAAGTTGACTGCTGCTGCCTAGGTAACTTTGGGTCAATGGATCAATTAGTCCATCCGTAGATTTAGACGTGCTTGGAAATTCTTGATAAGTTTGCAGGCATGGGGTCTTTGGCAGGATATTGTAAATATATCTTGACTACGTATAAATCAGCTCAAGTTGTTGGGCTTTGTTGATGCAGTCCTCTTTGGATATGGGCCTCTGTTGTGCCAAATCCTTTGAAACATTTGCAATGAGAGTTTTTAGGAAAAAATCTAAAAGAACCCAATCATTGCGTTAAGACTTACATAAAATACAATGCCACCTCCATTTGTGGAGATGGTCCGAGATATGGACAGTAGAGGTTTGTCTAAAATTTTTCAGTAATTCCATTCCAGAATCATGGTGAATGGGTAACTGATAATATGTTAGGAATGTAGTGGTGAGGGCACTAAAGGTTCCATGTGTAGCAGAGGGCTGCTCCACATACCACTTCTTGGCTACTCCTGTCAAAGTGTGTAGAAATAGTCGTAATAAAAAAATGTCGTCAATGATGTTGTTCAATGAGCACCACAGGTGGAAGGTCATGACATGATTACCTGGGTCTTTCTCTTGCTTTCCTTCGAACTTTGGAATATATGAAGGGAGCTTCATGGGCATGGGAGGCCATGTAGGGTTGTGTGTGATGGGGTCATTCATTAGTTTCGTTAAATCAAGTAGATTCAACGAAGCTAAGAAATGTGACTGGGAGGTTGATGCCATTACAACTTGTGAAAACACAAAGTTCTGGTTAGGAAGAGGGTTGGTCTGTGACGTACCCTGATATGTATTCGACTAGACTCCCAAATGGGTCGCACTCCTCTGCCCTCTAGGGATCATGGGATAAGTGGTGTGTGGTATGGTGTTGGGAGATTGACCAGGGTTCCTGACTAAGGATGCCCCAATAAAGGAAGAACCAATAATGGTGGGAGAATTCCATCTTTGATGCCTAAATGGCGCAAGACCTGGAACCCCTCTTGGTAATGGGGAGAGGTCCAAAAGACACCTAGATCGAGGAGGTCTCGTTGGGTCCATTCTGGTGTCGACTAGGTATGGTTTTGGAAAATTTTGAGAGGATAGATTCTATGATCAAAGAAAAATTGTGGCCACATAGATAAGACAAAGTGAAAATAATATAATTTTTCTCTTTAAATTAATTTTATGTGATCAAGAAAAAAAGGTGGGTTTTGTTTGTTTGCGTATGATACTCAAGTCATAGAAAACCTATTCGTCCTCACACACTCAAATGTAACTAGGCCTTGAGAAGATACCTTGTGAGTGTTGGCACAACGTCCCGTAAGAGCTGGCGACGCCTTCAGCCAGCCAAAAAAAATCCACCAAGGTAAGGGTAGAGGGTCTGGCGCTTGCCTACACTGTCACCTATAGGGAAAGAATGCCCTTGATTTGGCCAATAAGTACCACCGTCCCACGTGAGTGTTCGAGTCTTGGGGTACTTGGTAATTCAACTAATACTACCGAGTATCAGCTGGGTCAGGTAGCCCAACTGATACGTGCCCGCCTTGATCCTAAGCCTAACCCCCTCTGAAACGGGTTTCTGTCATGCTCATGTTTTCTTTTACATGGGGTGATAGGTGGATTTAAAGCTCCCTAAATAGTGAACTTCTATGTTTCAAGATTAATAATGGTCGAGGCGGCTTATTGGATTCCTACCCCCTTGATCCTAATTTAGACTATAATTTATTTTGTGGCCCCTATGGGGAGAATTTAGTGAGTTTGGTTAAGTCAGTTTTAGGTGTCTTTTATTTTCTTAGTGTTTGGATGTGTGTGAGAAAAAAATGGACAAGAACATAGTTTTAACGTGTGGATATGCGATGATCCTTTTCAAAATCCCCTATTAAACTATGTTGTATTATTCCTTGCTTGAAAGAAAAACATGTGCGGATATGGGCTGCTTTCTATTTTTCCTAGTTAATATATGTGATCAAATAAAGGGAGATGGTGAGTTGTGAATAGAGAGTGTTCATATTCTTGCCTAGGATCACCAAAGGGTGCAAAGGTAGTAGAGATTACTTTCTCTTCTATCGACAATTCAATCCTGGTCCCGAAATCTTAGTGCAAAAATTGAACTAAACTAATAACTTTTACACTAGAAAAAATAAACTAGCTAAGCATGTGTGGACTTGGGCCACTTACTTTGGCTAATTATCTAGGTGTGCTAGTACCTAAATTTTCAAAACATAATTTTTTTTCTGAATGCAAGTTAATTTCCCCCCTACTTAAACTATGTGTCAAATTTGCAAAGATCAACTTGAAATCGAACTGACACTAAGCCTACAAAAAGTAGCTAAGAGTGAGCTTTAATAAGTTGTGAGGTATCTCAACCAGTGCTGGAAAATGTAGTATGGGCTGCCAAGCACTTTACAAGTAAGAAAAGATAGAAATATGGGAGAAATTTCTCATTCTATCTTTTGCGCGTAAAATTCTGCAACAGGCGCGATGTCTACATGCAGGTTAGATTTGAACGCGCGCCTTAGGTGCATCTGTGGGAGGGAAAAGCACAAAAATTCCTGTAAAAGTAATTTTTGGAGTTTTTTTGCTTCAGTCTATCACTTGGGATGAACTAGGGACTGAAAGAGAAAAAGGGGGAAATTCAGCACCACTCCACAGTAGAGACAGGGGTCTGTGTGAAAAGGAACAACCGCATAAACTTGGAAATAAATGTTAGTGGAGTCACCAATCGTGTGTTAGTGTGTTTGGTGCATGCATGTACTAAATCAAACCAACTTAAGGGGTGTGGTTTACGCACTTCAGTTATTGTTCACAAGTAGAAAAATAAGTGGAGTCAAGAAAGTTAGTGGAACAAGCTAGAATCATAAACATACTAGATAGAGAAATAACATGCATATATAAACTAAAACTAAACTAAAACTAAAAAAAATAAACAAAAGCTCTGAATAGAGTTAAACAACTACAATAATCCAAACGGTGGCTCTTCAACCCCTCTTATTGAGCGTGGGTAGGAAATGAGGATGAAAATTTAACCCTCTTGCCAAAGGGCCCTTAGAACATGGGTTCTAAGTCCCGATGCAAGGATTTTTTTACTTCCACACTTGCTTCGGTGCAAAGTATCCCTCTTTCTACTATGGTGGAATGAACTTATTGGATGGCCAACAATTGAGTCCCCTCTATCTGCAGCTCCAGATCACACATTGCTGGTATTGCATGGGAAATTCTGGCCAGTATAACAATGTGCTCTCTAGTTCTTCATCTCTTGGTGGTATTATATACGAGAATTCAAATATACCTTCCTTCTCTTGGTACATTGTGGATGGTGACCCAAGAGAGGGGGATGATTCTATTGTGTGCCACAAATATTCCATTGTGTGCTCCCTTGATGTCTAAGGGGGATTTGGTGGATGTCCTTAGGCGGCTTCAAGTGTGAAATCACTGTCTTGGATTGTGCTTTTTGTGGTCCCAGAAACTGACTTTTTCCACTCCCAGGATTGTGTGCATTTCAGGTCAAAAGACGCGTAAAGATGCTCTTCATGAAGGATTATGCGTGCAAAAGCATTTATAACTAGCTAAAATTTATTTTTCCTCATACCTTAGAGATTTTTAAATACTTTCCAGATTCTCTAATGTCTTTCAGCCTTGTAAATCCTTTTGCCTGAAATTAAATAATGTCGTCTTATGCTTGTATGGTTTTCCACTGTTACAATTGATATTCCACATTTTTATGATGAGACTCTACCAAAAATGAAACCATGCATACAGTTACGGGGAGCTTGTGATTCTTAAATATTCTTGCAGTATCTATCCTTGAAGCTCCATCTGAAACCCTTGATGATTCACACATAAAAAATCATGCTATATCTCTCAATGTAACAATGTTTAATATACCTTCTACTTGATCACAATATTTTATGAGAAAAAAAAAGAGCTAGAGGAGTTTATGTAGACAAGAGGAGTTGGTTCATCATCTACATCATCCATTTCCATGAAGGAATACCAAGGCTTAGGGGGAGCTAGTACATCAAAGAAAAGAAAAATTACAGGGGGAGCATCATATATATCATGAAGTACTATCATTAATGAATAAAGGAACGAACTATGGTGGACCAGCATGTCAAGAACCAAGGAGGGTACTTGGGAACCCCATTTTACATTGATGTCAAAGGGGGAGAAATTTTTGAAGCGAAAGAATATTCCCATCAAAGAAAAAAGGGGAGATTGTTGGTTAAGTTTGTCATTGATGTCAATATGACATTGTTGGAGATGGAAAATATTCTTGTGTTGTCATGAATTATCCTTTTGTGATATTTCCCTAACCTAATGTAAACCATATGATAAAACCCTAAGTATGAGATGGTGCAAATATCGTAGATATATCCATATCGATGAACAAATAAGACGTAGGACTAATGATGTTCTAGCCTAGGTGAAAATGTCATAGCCCCTACAAATAGAGAACTCATGTGATAAAGCCTTTAACTTGTATGCCATAACATAATAATATACATTGATAAATCTGTAGCTCTTATCTATGTGATGACAAGCTCTCCTTGATTGATTCTCATAGTGCTCTATTATTGAATAAAATAATGGATCCCTAATCCTAATGAAGAACACAAGTGTAGAAGCCCTAAAACATTTTCCAAAAAAATAATGATAAAATCCTAAGGGTTGCTATGGAAAATTAATGATGGCAGGTCATAGAGATAACTTTTATCAATGGAAAATGACTCCATTTGAAGGTAAAAAAGGCATAGTATTGTATAGAAAAATTTCTCCTTTCCAACGAGATATCACACACCCTCTAACTCCTCTTAGATTGGGAGAAAATTAATTTTTAAGATTAAAAAAAAAAAAGAAGTTATAGGAGGTTGAGGAGAAGAAAAGGATTAAAGTTTGGGCTTAATTTTACATAGGATTATCATTTGAACTCAATTTATCTTACCTTCGACCATATTAACAACCTTAAAAAAACCACCTTAAATCTAGCTCACTCATGTGGCTTACTTCAGTGACTCGGAATTCAAGAATTCAAACATGAGGACAATTTCCTATATATATTTTGGACTTGTATAACACACCTTTATGAAATATTTATACTGAAATCAGAACATACTGTGTTGGCACAGATTTTAAGACAATATTTAAAGAAAACTTTTGAGCAGCTTTGGTGGAGTACTCTAATCATCTGTTGAAGCAAATTTGAAGGCAAATTTTGTGAAATTTTTGTAGCATACTTAAGGACATCAAATTGACCCTCCTTGTGACATTAAAATGTCAACTTTTTTTGCATCATTTGAAGACACTTCTAAAATAAAGTATATAATACTTTTAGAGGGAAATATTGAAGAAATGTTTTTGCATTGAAATTGGATTCTTATAACTGAGCTAAGATAATCTAAAATATGAGTTTGGTGTTGAAATTAGAACTCATAAAGAAGCCTTTCATGACTATTCTTAAAGACATCCATGGAGCATCATTGACGCATTTTTGAAATTCTTGTAGAAATCGTGAAATAGGTTGGATCAAATTTTTGGATCACCCTTCTATGGAATATCTTGGGTAGTATTGATCATCACATTGAAATAAGTATTTGAGTATGTTTTGGATCTGACCTTGATTAAACCTAAATAAAATTTAGAGAAGATTTATTGAAGAAAAATTGGAAGGAAACCTTCATAGAATTGATCTCAGTTTTGGAGATGCTCCCTTATGAATACTCTTTGAATATTTTGGAGAATTGTTTAGACCATTGAAAATTTGTTGAAGTAACTCAACCTTGGCGATTATCTTGGGCATCTTATTGAAGCAGTGTTGAAGACATGAAGAATTTAATATTGGAGGCATCCTTGGAGAACATGATGTAGTGTCGAATTCCTTCAAGATGCAACCTTGAAGAGAAGTGTTTGGGTACCATGAAGAGTAGTTGTGACACCTTCTAAGAAGATAAGTGGTCATTGATGCTCTAAGTGCCTTGGTGATCATTTTAAGGGAGTGTTGAATGTGAAGATATTGACATGGATCATTGAAGAATATATTTGGAGCCTTGAAGGAATATTAAACTTATTTTGATAGATTGAAGTTGTGGGTTAGAGCCCTAGAGGATGGGAGTGCTCAAGAGGACTAGGTTGGTTCTTGTACAAGAGGTAGGGTTGAAGCCCTAGAGGTTGTAGCCTCAAAGGGACAAGGATGGAGCCCTCGAGGTTGAAGCCTCGTGAAGTCCAAGTTGGTGCTTGGAAAACTACAGGTTCATGCCTCGTGAATTGAATATTGGTGTCTTCATATAGGGCTGTCACACTACACTATATTTTAAATAAGAAGATTAAAGTCTGTGTTATTCATGATTAATAAATTTATTTATTATTATTGTTAATTATGTGTTCTAGTTATAAGTGATCTAACTGGTAAAAATAGCAGTTGAAAGGAAATAATGATTCACCCACCTTCTCATTATTTCCAACAAGACAATGATCTTCATACAATGAAGAGGGAATATGAGGATGTGGCACATGTAGCATGAATGAAGGGTAAGCGGAAGAAGGACTTCAGTAAAGTCAAGTGTTTCAACTGTGGAAAGAGAGGTCAATTTTCATCGAGATGTCTGATGAAAAAGAAGGGTGATGATGAGAAGTGGAAAAGAAATAATATTGTGAGTGTTGCCACTTAAATTGAGTGAGATGATCTCTCTAGGAGATTGGAGGAGGAGGACTTTTCTATGATCTCTCATTTCTTACAGGGTACTATCAATGAGGATGGATGGTACATGGATAGTGGTGCAACAAAACATATGTCAGGGTCACAAGAGGTTTTTGAGACTCTAGCTCAATGGAACTCAAATTTTCACGTGGTGTTGGGTGACAAGAGCCATTTGGAGATCTGAGGATCAGGAATTGTGCCATTCATGATTGAGACAAGATGAGTGATTGAGGAGTATAATTTACTATTTGTACCATGAATCATAAATAGTGTGAATTTTATCTCGATGATCAAGAAGAAGGGGTTTGAGGTCTTGTTCAAGATGGCAAGGCAAGGCTCTGGCCTAGAGGCTCTAGCTATGATGGTATCATGCTTGGAGGTAGAGATAAAAGTCTATATAGGCTGATGAGAAGGCATATGCGTCATGAGAACCAGTTGCAAGTGCAGTCTTTAGAGGGGAAGATACAGGTTCCAGTGAAGAAGTTCAAGATTCTAGAGACTCATATGGATTTGAGTTCTAGTGGGAGCTTACAAGTTCAGAGGGAGACTTTGCAGGCCAAGAAGAACATGTGATCAGTGAGGATAAAGCGTTCTTCCACATCTACGAAGAAGGAATGAGGAGAAAGTGTTCTTCCACATCTACGAATA
Source organism: Pinus albicaulis (assembly GCA_034641835.2). Taxonomy (NCBI): domain Eukaryota; kingdom Viridiplantae; phylum Streptophyta; class Pinopsida; order Pinales; family Pinaceae; genus Pinus; species Pinus albicaulis. Next base: position 970,701,680 of record CM076573.1, read on the forward strand.
AGGAATCATGGAGAGATTGGAAAGTGATACAGGAGAAGAAGAAGAAGCAATGTGCTTCAAGTAGTGGTATTGACACTTCAAAGAGAGGCATAGTTCATAGAAAAAGGATTGTTGTTATTGTGAGCACCAAGATTTGTGCGAGTGTTGCGAGTAGTGATGATGATGATGAGTTACTTCCTAGTCTTGGAAGTACCTCCCTTGATAAGAGGGAGTGTTGATTTTTTAGTAGCTTGGGAGATACTCCAAGCCCTAGGGTTCTAGGATTAGAGGGAAAAGAACAACAAGAATCACTTGTGGGCTTGGAATGAAAGCTCATGATTTTGCACCAATCATGTTTTTGGAAATTTCCCTGAGGAAATTTGGACACACGATGGCATGAGATTATAGAGGGTAGAAATTAGTTTCCAACGCTTCAAGAATAATAGAATTCTGAGTTATCCTTAGTGAGATATGAATTTTTGAATGTTATGTGTGGGTTTGTAGAAAATGTGTCAAGATCGACCCAATGTTAATTAGGCTTATGATAGTTTTTAAAGCCCTTAGATGAAATTGGAGTAATCCCTTGTGTATGGTATATATACAAGGTGACATAAGGACATTATCCTCATCCATTTGTTGAGTAGAGATACAATAGAACAACTCATTGGAGGTGAATAAAAACCTGGTCAAGGGATCTATGGAAATTTTGTTGAGGCTGCAGAAGGAATTCTACTACAATGAGGGAGAAAGGGTTGCAAGGAGCCTTATATGACTTGTTTGTAGGGTTGTTTTCTCCAACAAAAATTCCAAGTAACCTTTGGAGTCTATGTAGGTCTTTTTGGGCAAAGAATAGGTAAGGAGATCCATTTTTTGGGTGGTATGTTAGGTTACAATAGGGAATATGGTAGGTCCCAGACCTAACCACTTCAAAATAGGGAAGCGTGGGAGGTTTTGGAGCCACAAAGTGCCCATAACAGTAGCCCACAATGAGATTACATCACCTTGCCTAGTCCACAAACTTAAGGGTTGTTTGTGTGAGTATTTAAGGGTTGTTGCAGCATGGACATTCCATAACTAGGGAAAACTTAACAACACAATTGGAATAGAGGTTATGTCATGTGGCGGGTCAAATATTTTAAAATTTTTGGATTAGTTTGGTGAGCAACCTGTGGGATCGAAGTGTTGGAGTTGTCTTGGGCATGAAGAAACTCCAACTAGGTGCAGATCTTGCAGTGTAGTATTGGTAATAATTGGTTTAGTGGAGGGAAATGTGTTTATAACCCAAAGTAGCCATAGATAAGTTACCTTGACATGATAAAGAAGAGTTGAAATTTCGGTGAAGATTGGTACCAAAGTGTATAACCTTGATGGACAAAGGTGACTACTAGCATGTTAGTTTGGAGCTCGGGAAGTGGCTAGCCTAGAGAGCAGATTGGATCAACCCATGTACACCAAACAGATGTGACTTGTAGTATTCTTATGTGGAAGGCCTTGTGGAGTCTCGATGTGTCATCCTTTGAAGGACTAATGGGGAACTAGTGAGTAGTACAGAAGTAAATGACTGATAGCACAAGATACAACATCGAGTCTGCAAAACGTGTTTTTCATGGTATATTGCATTCCATAGAATATTGTATTATTCAATTTGGATTAATATAATGAAGATTGGGTTGTACAGTATTGTACAATATTTGTTAAAATATTTCTATACTGTGCATGTACTATTTACTGCTTCATATTTTCCATTGTACAAAGTAGTTATTATTGATATTCTTGGTTTGGTAGCGTCAGTGAGTCTAAGATTCTAACTTAGACCCAAGATCGTGGAAATTAAACACATTTCAGACACAAGGAATGTAGATATTTTATATGAGGAAGAAACTATTCTCATCGAAAATCCTCATAATTTATGTATGTTTCCATTCAAGTGTAATGAGTTCTAAGAAATGTACAAGAAAGCTGATGCCATATTCTAGATAGGGGTTTTAGTTTAATTTTCACATTGTTTCTCATGATTAGGCCATCAACACATCATTATATTAAGGTTCTTTTAAATTTGTATTTTTTCCCCTTATAGGATGTGTTGAGGATGCCTTGAATCAATTATTTTTATGGTGTTTTATAAGGTAATTTTTTTTTTTGTGTGTGGAGAAAGTGAGATTTCACACAACCTATATCAATGGTTAAATCTCACCAACAATTAAATCACTCGTTGTTGTTAGGCCAAGAGCACAAGTTATTTGTATTTCAACCCAATCTATTTGTAGCTTGCAGGTTTTGAAACCATATGAAATCAAAGTATAATAATTACAATAAACCTCAAAAGCTATAAATAGAGGGACAATACGTGAAGAATTCCTTCAACAAAAATATATGGAAAAACATCATGTTCAAGAAAACCAACGTTTGAAATTTTTTAGTTCATATCACTTCTTTCATTTCACATGTAAATCATTCATCATTTTCAATAAACTCAAAACACATATCTCAAAATATATCTGGATTGAAGTTATATAAACTAGAGCTTTACAACATCCTCTATATCAAAGAAACAAAAGTTCTAATGATTAAATAATGCTAGTTAGTGCTTCTTGAACTTATAGGTAGGAAAATGAAGTCTCTTTCATTGAAAAATAATTGGAATAGTGGGCCTATCCATGTTTTGTGAAGACCGACGATTCACACAACTAACTTGTTGTAACATGTAGCTCCTAATATTTTCTTTCTATACTCATAAAACGATCCTCCTTGTGTGACCCGTCACTGATAAAATTCTATGTCTTACATATTAATCCAATTACAATGATGGTAAATCCAACTCCAATTGTAGTGATGGTAAATTAAACTGAAATAGACATTAGTACAAGGTATTTTAAAACTTAAGAATCAGTTTCCTGCAAATACTACAAGTGCTAATTCCACACAAATCAATAACAATATAATTTTTTTAATTCAATCCAACAAGCACATACCCATTGTTGGTGTTCATGCATGAAAAAAATAAGAAAGGTGGCACATTGAATGGTTCAAGGGAGGAAAACATAACATGTAGCATGTATATTCCATGGAGGAAAACATAACATGGTCATGTAAATTTTCCGTGGATTAAAACATTGTCATGTATTTATCTGAGTTGACATATGCTCCTGTAGATAGGTGCATGCCCTAAGTAATAAAGATTGTGAGATCAACTATTACAGGTAGTCCATAAAATAATTTAAATTATGATAAAATTTTAACCCCTAATAGCGATACTCTAAAATAAATTATGACAAAGAGTCGTGGATATAAATTACTTTGATTTATATCAAATAGAAACTAAGGTATACCATGTATATAATATCATTGGGAAAGTTTACTAGCTATAAAAATTCTAGAAATTTTTAAAGAAAAATGTGTATGTACTGGATGGGAACTATATCATCCCACTTAGATGAAAATCATTAACTAAGGAGGAGTAAGCAGATATTTATGCTCAATAGTTCCAATTTTACTAAATTTACTTCATCGTCTAATCATTATATACTCTATGTAATGCATATATGTGAATTAACTAAGTTAGGGTAGGTTTTACATTAATAGACCTCCTCCTGAATTTTATTTGGGATGCTTCATGATATTTTCAAGAGCCAAGAACATGTTTCGTGACTGTGTCGGAACACTCTATCTTGTATGGATGTAAATAAGACACTTGATTACTTAGGAATAACCAATTTTGTCTAAACACATTTTGGTATCTAAACGATAGATCAATTTGTTAGTGAAAAAAATTCAAGCAAATTTGAGTTTTTTTAAAGTGTGACATGAGTATTTTGGCATAACTGAATATGTGGTGGTTAAACATTCAACATTAAAAAATCTAGATTTTATTTCATGAATTCAAATTTCATAGTCCATTTGCATTTGCATTTGATTTGATTTAATTTAATTTTATTGGGGTTTATTTCGTGAACGAGTGTTGTGAGAGGGAAATGTCAATTTTGGTTTAATGATTGATCTTACTCATTGGAATTTTAGATTGAAATTTATCTATAAAACTTGCAATATGGAAATAACATTTAATTACAAGCTAATTCCATAATATAATTAAGAAATAAAATTTGTATAACAAGTTTTTTTAATTCTAAAAACATTTTAAATAAATGTAATATGAAGTGTTGATATTTAGTACTTGTTTTTAATGCAAAAAGTAATTATAAGATTACAAAACTTGTATCTTAATCAATGTTATAGTAAAACAGTATCAAAATGATTAATGGCCTCATCCAACATATGAACATTATTTATATTCTTAAAAGTTAGTGAATTTGATTGCACATAGAAAATAAAACTTCATTGTAGTTCCGCTCCAGTTCCTCTCCCCATCTCCAGCAACCCGCAATCTCCATTTTAGTTCCACTCCAGCTCCTCTCCCCATATCCACCGACCTGCAATCTCCACTGTAGTTCTGTTCCAGCTCCTCTCCCCATATCCAGCAACCTGCAATCTCCACTGTAGTTCCTCTCCCATTACTGCTAGTGCTGAGTATGAGTACGAATAACTGTAACTAATAGCTAACTGTAATTCCCCTAGGCTTGCTGATAGTGCTAAGGATGAGTAAGAGTACGAATAAAAAAATCTAACAAACTAATTTAGCTACCGGCTCTGTCTGGTCGGTCAGTGCAGCAATGTGTTCAATTCTAAACTACAGAACAAGAAAACAATTCCAAGCTACCAATATAGACAGAAACACCACACCGCGCAGTGTGATAGCGAACGCCTGGTAGCCTAGGCAATGCCATGTTTTTAACACACCGCGCAGTGTGATAACGACCACCTGGTAGCCTGGGCAGTGCCACATTTTTAATTTATATAAATATATATTGTTCATTTGCAATTATTTTTAAAATAGGAAAAAGTGTTTTTATTATATAATTTTATGTTCCCAATAAATATATTAAACATTACAAACCTAGTTCATCATAATTTTCTCATAGTTTTATCTTTAAATGATAATATACAATTTTTTTGGAAAATTATTCAAGTAAATAAATACATTTAATAAACCTATTGGTTCTATTAGTGAGATACACATGTCCAAATGGAAATATATTAGGTTTCATTACAAAAATTCCTTGTTACTACTAAGATGCATATGTCATTTATTTACCGTTAAATTTGAGTAAATAAATACATTTAATAAACCTATTACTTTTATGAGTGAGATATAGATGTCCAAATGGAAATATATTAGGTTTCATTACAAAAATTCCTTGTTACTACAAAGATGCATATGTCATTTTTATGGCTTCATGGATAGGGAGGGATACTATGGGGATCTTACTATACCACCTAGTCAGTGCCAAGACTATTATTAAGGATCTCAACTTAATGTTTCAATAGGTATAGGATTTTGAAATTAAACTTTGGTACCACCTAGTGAGTACCAAGACTATTATTTCAGATCTCAACTTATTGAGTCAATAGGTAAATGATTTTGAAATTAAAATTTGTTACCACCTAATCATTCCGGAGACTATTATTGCAATTCTCAACTTATTGAGTCAATAGGTAAAGGATTTTGAAATTAAAATTTGGTACCACCTGGTTAGTCCAAATACTATTATTGTGGATCTCAATTTATTGAGCCAATAGGTAAAGGATTTTGAAATTAAACTTTGGTTAACACATGCTCGAAGCAAAGTCTTGCCTTTTAATCCCTATCAACACTTGTTTTGATGTTGTTCAGATGCATATGAAAATGTTGTTGGGAAAAGTGATCCATACAACCTAGTCTTCCAAAGGGAGTGATATATATCTTAGTATTGGGATAAAAAACCCCCCATTCTCTTTAATAACAATGAGATAGCCATATAACCTTATCTCTTCATCTTTCCTAATTCTTTTAGGTCAGCTTCACCATCTTACATTAGCAACAAATTTATTTTATTCCATGGTGGTGGGGTGATCCAACTAGTGGAATGAGATATTTTAGTGTGCAATGATGGTTGAGAAGAAAAAACAATAAAAGAAAATGGGAACCATATATACGAGGAACCTAGCGATTTTAGAAGAGGAATAACCCATTCTTATGGAAAAACATCTTCAGTTTTGTATGTTTCGAGACAAGTATAACAAGTTCTAAGAAATGTGAAATAAAGTTTATGCCATATTCTCTATACAAATTTTAGTTTAATTTTTACGTTACGTCTCATGTCTCTCCCATTAACGCATGTTTATATTAAGTGCTTTTAAATTTTTATTTTTTCCGCTAATGGGATTTTTTGAGTATGCCTTGAATCAATGCTTTGTATGGTGTTTTATTGAGTGAATTATTTTTTTGTAGTGGAGACAATGACCTTTCACAAGACCTATATCAATGGTTAAACCTCACCCATAATGAAACATGAATGCTCGCTCTTGCTAGCCCAAGAGAACAACTTGTCGTGATTTGAATCCAATCTCTTGTAGCTCGAGGGCTTTGAAATCATATGCTATAAAGAAAAACAATAATTACAACAAACTTCAAAAGCTAGAGATAAAGTACGTGAAGAACTCCTTCAACAAAAAATATAGTCACAACCATCAACTTCAAGATAACTAACTCAAAATTATTATTGATTTTTTTTTGGTAATCTCACTTCTCACATTTCACATCCAATGGACGCATCATTTCAGTAAACTAAAAACACATATCTGGAAGTGGATAGAACATACATAAACTAGAGCTTCACAACATCCTCTATATCAAAAAAACATAATGACTTATGATTAAATAATGTCAGTAAAGTCTAATTGAACTTAAGTGGGAAAATGAAGTCTCTTTCATTCAAAAATGATAGAAGTAGTGTGGTTAGCCATGTTTTGAGAAGACCTATGATTCATACAACAACCTTGGTGTAACATGTAGCTCGTAAAATTTTCTATCTATGTACATACAATGACCCTCCTTGTATAACCCATAATTAATATTTTTCTCTGACTTACCTATTAATCTAATTACAGTGATGGTAAATCCAACTCCAATAAGTGATGGTAAATTCAATTGAAATAGACATTGGCACAAGGAATTTTCAACCTCAAGATTGAGATTCATGCAAATGAAACAAGTGCTAATTCCACACAAATCAATAATGCTAATAATGTTGTTCATTCGATCCAACACCCTATTATTATATGTCCCCACAAAATAAAAATTGAAATCAAAAAGCTAAAAGCGTGATTGAGAGCTTATCCATATAAAATATAAGTCTGAGTCTAGATAGCGGGACTTCAAGCAGCCAGGCACGATAACGGCTTAATGACTTGAAGCAACGAAGCACGATAACGACTTAATGAATGGTTTCAAACGCCAACTCAATAATAGGTGTAGGTAAAAGCAATTATAAGCAACTAATAAATAAGAAATCAATAATGCTAATAATGTTGTTCATTCGATCCAACACCCACATACCCAATGTTTACATTCATGCAAGGAAAAGATAAGACATGTGGCACATTGAATGGTTGCATGGAGGAAAATATAACATGTAACATGTAGATTATATGAAGGAGAACATAACATGGGGCATGTAGATGTGCCTTGAATTACAAATTCATCTTGTATTTATCATAGTTTACATATACTCTTATAGATAGGCCCATGCCCTAAATAATAAATGCTCACCCCCACTATTTTAGATAGGACCATGTCCTCATTGATAAATATTTTCAAATATGGTACATTTTTAACACCTAATATGGATACTCTAGAATAAATTATGATAAAGAGCCGTGGATATAAAGTAATTTGATTTATATAAAATGGAAAATAGGTTATGTCATGAATATAATATGTTTGGGAAGATTCACTTGCTATAAAATTTCTACCAATTTTCAAAGAAAAATGTGTATTTATATTGAATGGCCACTATATCAGCACACTTAGAGGAAAATCACCAACTAAGCAGGCGTAAGCAGATATTTATCTCAAAAATTCCAGTTTTACTTATGATGTTAAGTTTACTTCATTATCTAATCATTATTATTCCTTGCCCTTCGGGCTTTAGGGAATATAGTAATTGAATTTATTAGTATATTCATCCTTGCATTGAAAACGAGGATCTATAGTTGTTTTAACCCAAAGTTCATTGAAATCATACATGCAATTTTACATTTTACCATATGTTTAAGTTGGAGATCTTATTCGGCATTCTTCGACCCATATATCTTAGCTTATAACCTAGATCTCATTAATGTTTTTTTCACAAATTAGCTAAAGTTAATGTAAGCGTAATGCTAGCATTAGTTTAATAACAATAAATTTATTTTTCGCAAGTGTCCTCGACCTTAACCTTGTTTCCACTGCCCCATCACCTTGTAACCGTGCCTTCTAACTGCCACTACAACGTACACCACAACACAAATGGGAGTGCCATGAACACCACAATGCAAATAAGAAGTATAATTTATAAATATCACGACCTCTCCCTTTTTCCACTTTCTGTGTTGTGTGCTTTTTTGCTAGAGAGAAACTCGAACTTTTTGTTCTGCCATTTTTGTTTATTGGATCACTCGTTCTCACATCTCCATTGATGGCATCATATTTTGATGTGAAGTTGACATTTGTAGCTCTTTGTGCTCTAGTGGCCTCTACAAATCATCCTCTTACCTCTATGGTCTCAACCTCTTACTTGCACTCCCATCAAGTTAGTTTCATGCTCTAGTGAATGTAAAAATTGGAATTAAAGTGATAAAAACTATAAAATTTGATAAACAAGTCCAATTTTCAAACTCCTAAATTCTAACCCTATGGTCTAGATTCTTTACCATCTCGGTGTTTCTTTGTTGAATTTCACCTATTCTAAAGAAGAATTTGGAAATTTATTGACTAGATTTACTTCTTAGGAGCGTAATTCAAATTGGCTAGACATATTGATCCCAAATAGTTAATAAATTTGTCGTTAATTTTACACAGCTATAAGAAGATCATATGATTACCTTTTTTCTTTTTTTTAGAATGTTGTGCTCTGGCTTCCAATGGAAAAGCAAGATTAAAAATAAACGTATTGTTTGAGACTCATTGAGGAAAATCCTAACCAGTTTCTCCTCCGTTGGATTTTCAAGATTGTTGATCTAGACCATTAACCAAGCATGACAAACTACATGTGAATTTTTGATCTAGACGTACGCACAAACACTAAAAATATAGAATAAACATAAAAATAGAGATGTAGTAGAAATAAAACTTCATTTCATTAATATCAAATAACTGAAATAAGCTTACAGATAGAATGGAAATAAACTAGCTCGAGCAATGGTAGCTTATCTCTGATAAGAGATGTGGTGGCTACTTGCCTCTTAACTCTGTTACAATAAGGCTTAGGGGACTTTTTATTATTAAAAAACATGTGAAAATTGTAAGCAACCAAAACCCTAACCCTAGAAGATGGAACGTCAAGAGTCTCTGGGCCCTAATGGGGTTTGTTGGGCAACCAACGTCCCGGGGTGGTAACTTGGTCATATTATCTTCATTTGGCGCATACGATATATCGTCATAAATATGTCTCTGAGTAGTACATGGTTTTTTTATCAAGCCCCTGCCTATGGCTATGGGCCCACAACACACCTAAAAAAAATTCCGTTTAGGTGGTTAAAACTTCTCTGGAAATTTAGGACCCCAAAAATTGCTAAAAATAGTAATTTATGCTATAAACAAGGAAAGTGATGAAACTGTCTAGAGGTCTAGGTGGAATAGGTGGGTGACCACCAATATCAACCTAGATCTAGTTCACATGGTAGGGTGAATAGGTGAGCAACCAAGGAACCAGGTGTATTATCAAATGCATGTTAAAATTATAATAACTCCACCTTCACATGATCCACTAACATATCGTCATAAACCATGGTGTCTTTGTAATGGAACTTAAATAATTGTAGACTAGTTAATAAATGTGGTAGGAACGACATTGGTTGATACATACAATACCTAAAAAATATCAGTTAAGTCGTAACTCCAAGTGGATGTTATGGAAAATGAAAATGCACCAAGCTTGAAAAACACATAGTATGAAGGTCTAGGGAAAGACCTTAACTTCCTTCATAGGTGTTTAATTAGATAAGAATATATGTGGCCACAAGATAAACATGAAATTTCTAGACATAACACTAAAATACCTCACCATGATGATCCACTCCGAACTCGAATCAAAGTAGAAGAAAATTCATTAGGAGTTAGACTAAACAATAATGTTCATCACCTCTGAGAGGAAAAGGGAAGGAACAATAAATACCATAGTGCTTTACATGCTCATAGGAAATACATTATGGGGATACTTGAGGTACAATATTTTTAAAGGTAAATTCTAGAAGAGCATAATTGAATAGAGGGTGCTTTAGAGGAATGGATAAATCCTTTAGATCACACTCGAGAATAAAAAAACCCAATTTTTTGTTATATGATCGAGAAAAATAAAATGGAACTAATTACTATTGTTATCGGTGTTTATATATATATATATATATATATATATATATATATATATATATATATATATATATCTGGATCTGAGTTAGAAGTGATGACTTTTGAGTATGAAACCAGCAATTAAACAATTCAACCCTTGACCTAATGGGCTTGGTTGTGAAATCGAGTAGGCGTATGTACCATGAGTGGGTTTGGTTGTGAAATGAAATAGGTGTCTGTGACATCAGTGATTTGTGATTAATGGTAGAGTTGTAAATATAGTAGTGCACATGAAAGTACATATTGTTTAATCTACATGTGTTATAGTCGTTTCCTGAGGGATATCGTTTTGTTGAAAGTTGTCGGGTTTTGACCACTCCATTTTCCTTTGAAATGTTATTACTTGGTTATTGGGGGATAGGTTACGTAGTTGTACTATAAATAAAAATCCTTTAGCACTACTACTTAGTTCAAACTATGTAGTCAAAGAGGGGATGATTTTTATATTTTTTCAACTCGGACATGGTGCCTTACTGTTTTACCATAGCCCAATAGTTAGAAATGGAAAGGAATTTCAATTTGTCATAATACTGTGGTAGGAATATATTATATCCCAATAGTTACATTAAACATGTTTAGTGGATTAATGAGTACATGATTTAATTTATTTATTCACATATGAATATGAAACTATCATGGAAAATCGATGTTTTAAATAACACGTTGAATGATAGGGGTAATTAAACATAACATGGCACATGCAAATCTGTAAGAATATAGTGACCTGAAATGGAGATATATATTAAATTCCTTCATCTGTTGGACATATTTAGTCAAGGTTTAAATTCTTTTTATTACAATTTTAATTATGAGATAGTTTCAACTTACAAATTAGAGAATTTAATATAAGAATTTTGATAGAATAAGCTTAAGGTCGCCTGAAGCAGTATTCTTTGGGGAATACAAAAATAGAAAAAAACACAGATTGTCAAGTTAGTGTAGATACACATATAGGGGGAGCATGTGGTCCAATGGTTATGTGGGGAGGTTTTATCCTCACAGGTATTGTGTTCTAACCTCGAGAAATACAATGTATGCCTAAGAGCATCTCTCAACATGATTTCTTCTGTTGAAAACCATGAAGAAGTGTTAGATTAAATCGTCCCATAAGGTATGATGCATTTGTAAATGATGACATGATAGTGTCCTTATGAGGAAGCACATTTGATCAAATTTTTTTTAAGGGTTGTTAACACTGGAAAGTTTTGCAACAGAAGACAACATTATTCAATGTCAAGTAGAAGGATTTACAGGGCTAGAAGACATTACAAAATCTGGAAAGTATTTAAAAATCTCTAAGGCCTGAGGAAAAATCAAATTTGAGCAAGTCCTAAATTCTTTTGTGTGTATTATCCTTCATGAAGAATTCCTTTGCGTGCCTTATGACCTGAAATGCGCACAATATTGGGAGTGGTGAAATTTTACTATCTGGGACCACACAAAGTATAGGGCAAGTGATTCCTCACTTAAATCCGCCTAAGGACAGCCACGAACACCTCCTTAGACACCAAGTGAGCATGCAATGGAATATTTGGAGCATTTTTTAGGGCCCTATATTACTAGTGTAGTCCCTTATTGTTGTTAGTGTAGCCCCCTTATTGTTATTTTCTACCCCTGTAATCCCCATATTGTTATTATTGTGCCCTTACATTATTATTGTTTGGTCGGCTAGGATTATATTGTGACCCCATGGAATCCTATATATAGAAAGGAGGTTTTTTCATTTATTTCATCCAAAAATTGTTCATTTATGTAATTTAAAGGAGGTTCTCCCCTGGAAGAGGCTTATTACTAAGTCGCTGATATATATTTTCTTCTATTTTTTGAGCTAGTTTAATAAAATTTCTCATGTTTAGAGAGTTTGAAAAACATGTGAAAAAAAATCTCCAAAGGTTCATTTTCATAGATAGTCCCTTGAGTCTAAAAAAGCAGAAAATGAACCTCTTATTCATGGTCAACTAAGGTATTCATTTTTCGTAAATAGTCTATCTCATTCCAGAAAAGGGTTAAGCTTATACTGAGTAGATGTATTTTCATTCACTTTAACGAGTTCTAAAAGACAAGTGATCAACAATATTTTTATATTTTGGGAGTCTAAAAAGAGTTTGAAGAGGACTCCACCTAGAGTAACGAGTGGTATCAAGTGTAGGAACTGGTTTCGATTATGATGGAATTATTCAAAACATGCAGGGTCAAGAGGCTGGATAATAATACCACTCATCAGAGTGTCTCCTCAAGTAAGGGTAAAACATCTATGTGAAAGTGTATGATTGACCAAGAATATGGTGACAATGGAATGAGAAAACCAAGGCTCATATTGAAAAAATAGGATAAAAAAATGCAAATCGCGAGAAGCAAAAATGGGATAGATTTCATTTTTATACAAGATTGAAACAAAAAAACTGAGCTTGAAATTGGTTTAATTTTTACACAAACTTGAAATGGAGAAAAAATATACTTGAAATAAGTTTACATGCCCCCAAAATAATGACTCAATTCGAGGTACATTCCCCAAAGCTTCATTTCATGCACCTAAGTAGACCACTGGTTAGTAATAGGTGGGTGGAATGAAGGTTAATTTATGAGATCAATTGAAAGACTCGACTGGGAGTTTGCGTGATGTAACCAAAGAGTCAAATTGGAAGGGAATTTGTTTCATTTTTTAATGATCTTCACACAAGAGAATAACTATGCTCATGACACCCTGGTTCATGTTTTAGTGAGATTGAGACAAGAAAAGGAGCTCTTTATAGAGACATGATCATGGCCCTGAAAAGGCCATGGCTTCCAAAAGGTTGTCATATCATGGGAGAACAAAACTCTAGAAGGGATAAAATGTTCAAATGGAAAGATTAGACTTTGATGCCCGCACTAAAGGATGCACTACATCACCTACTAGATCATCAGTAGATGCGGTCATGGAAAAAGTTTCCACATAACCAATAAGTGGTGGGGGCGATACCACTTACATATAAGGACCCTTTAGGGAAGCTAGTTGATTGGGAGTTAGATTAGAACCAATGAAAAAAATCTGGTAAATGGTCGTGATTCTTCCTTCATGCGGGAAACCAATCACACGAAAGAGTGAAGAGACAACCCAAGGAGTAAATTAAAATCCAAAGGGCCTTAGAATACCATCACATCGATATAGATATTCTTTCCTCCCACACTAATAGGCAACTAAGGAAGGATCCCTAATGGTTGAATGGTTGCTCTACTAAGAGGCAATATATTCTGGGTAATAGGCACAAGTTGCGAAGAACATAAATCATGCCAAGAATTTGAGGACATAATACTAATAAACATGACGTCATATATGACTGTGCCAGCTATGGCCATATCATAAGATTGTACTGTGATCTGGGAGGGTAATAAAGGAGGAAGATGATACACTGCCAGTCAACTCTAATTAAAGGAAGTGACCATACTACTTGGAGGGGATGTCATGGGAATGAGAGAAATACCCACTTGTGCTATGGGAATGGGATAATTACTATTCTATGTCGTGGAAATAGGTGTATTGTCCCCCTATTCCATGGGAATGGGAGAATTGCCTCTCAGTTCATCAGAATCTGAAGAAATTGAAATTCCATGAGTGGTATGGAGTTCAGTCTCTATGAGAAAATTACAATCAAATGAAGGTAAAATTGAGTATCCCATTCTCTAAACCATTGGTTTTTCTGAAACGGACTCATGGGACTCATGTGCAGAGAGAGTGGGATTCATTGGATTCATATTTTGTTCAATCACTTCATCAACTAGTGGAGGATTGGGAGAACATTTCCAATAACCATCTCGAAGACAAGGCTGAGAAGATGTAATGTTTTCCAACACTTTTGAGGCTCCATCCATATAACGAAAAATGTGAATAAGATGATTCCTTTCACATAACCTACAAGAAAACATAAATTTACCATTTTTTCCATGGACATTACTATCACTATGTGATGGTTTATCACTTGTATGATCTCCAGAGGCTAATGAGAAATGCAAATGTGAGGTTTTATACCACACTTCTAATATCTTAGGAATACTAGGACAATATATAAGAAGGTGTTCACCCTTACATAACACACAAGGGAAATTAAATTTGCATGGCTGATCGGAAGGGGTCTCCATACTAGTCACCTGGGTAGTAATGGTTGGTTGGTTTCCCCCTGTTGATTTTATTTTTTCTTCTTCATCCTTTTCTTCTTATTCTTAACTTCATGGTTACCAGAAAAAATTCTTTTATTAGGCGAGGAAGAAGAAGGGATGAAGAAACAACAGGAAAAGAAGGAAAAATTTCAACTTTAGGATCAACTTGTTTAGGTGGAGGAATACTTGGTTGAGGATCAGTTTGGAGATTCCAAACCATAGGGGTCTAAAAAAACAAAACTGGAAAACCAATGGTAAATCCAGGAAGGGACAACGTTGCCATAAAAGGAGCACCAATATTTCCAAAAGGAGGAAAAGGACCAGGATTCCTGTCATAGGGGTTTCTTTCATTGTGGACACAAGAAGTGTTTCGATTAGTCTCATCCTAATATCCACTAAGGAGGTGTCCCATATTAAGGATGTTGTTTCAAGGTAAATTAATTTATTTTTAAATTAACAAATAAAATAAAAAAATATGGGTAAATAGGAAAAACGATTTACCAAGTAACCATGAACTACAAAATACCACCTTGGTGAGCCCATGTAACGACATCTCCCCTCAGATCTACCCACTTTCACTGGCTCATCAAGGGTAAACATGAGATGAGGGGCTAATATGAAAAATTCAACATCCTTGGAGACTTTAAGGAAGTGGAATTGATGGAAACCCATAACAAAAACCTCTTGCACCTACTACAGTACCCCCAGAGGCTATCCCAATCATCCATGTGACTGATCCCTGGGTCCCACTAAGTGATAGTGAATAAATTCCCTAAACACTCCCTTGATATGGTCAAGGGTGCATTTGGGAGGCTCTGGACACTCCCACAACATGGGTATGCGTGTGTCTAGTGAATTTTTCCCTTAGACCTCTACTTATGTATGCGGGATTTGTGCCACTTTTTAAGCCCAGAATTTTAGTCACTGTCCAGAACTTCCTGTAGCTTCCATAATCCATCAGACACATGGTGACAAGGCTAATGAACCAAAATATGACTCCAGGACTAGACCTAACCATCCCCAATAAATACTGACATTATATCAAAAACATGGCATCAATGCAATATATAGGTCTATGATACAATAGAAAGCCTGAATAGCTAAAAAAAATTATGACACATGATAAGAAGGATCACTACCCTATTCCTTGAACTGTTATGACTTCAATTAGGTCTTCTATCCATTATATTTACAATTACAAGTAAGTACATGAAGTAATAGTTACTTGAACTAGTCATATAACCATGTTTATAACCAACATAAAACCAACAAAATAAAAATGAGATAACCAATAAATCCACACATTAACAAGTACAAAAGTAAGATAATTTATCTTTTATTAAATATAGGGAAGAGCCAACCAGGTTCAGGACTTCCATGTACCACTCGATTATAGACATGGTTGAGCCAAGTATCCCTTCAATTGGTCACCCCTGTGCCATATTAAAAGCATGAATGTGGGATATAATGAATAAAAAAATCCAAAACAAGCAAGGGAATCCAAAGCTAAACCACCTTTAACCTTACCATACCAGTGTCAAGATCACAAAATAAAACCAATCTTGGAATTCTTATGGAATCCATTAATATACTTGAGGAAATTTTCATCTCCTTGTCTCTCAAGCTTTCTCGCAATCCACACCGGATCACTAAGCCCTAAACTCAGACACCACCGTCAGGATTTACCGTGTATCCAACAAAAATTGGTCAAGGAATTTCTAGGCCATTGGGAATTTCCCGAGACGACCTCCACCCTAGATTCTAAAAAGCATATGCCAATTCCAAATCTCAAAGCCAAGATAAATCCCATCACACCATTGCTATCCACAAAAAAGGAAAGGTAATTTTGAAAATCACTATAAAAACCTAGCAAAACCATGCCACCGAGAACAAGAGAACCAAATACCAACATGCATAAGACATGCATGTCCAAACCAACTAGGAAATCACACATGTAATATGTTACCCACAAGTATTCCTTCCAAAGTTGTTTGATCCTGCTCTTCCTTGCTTGATATTTTCTTTCCTTCCATTTCATTGTCCTTCCATTGCTTGCTTTCCCCTTTTTTAGAACAATGCTGAAATTTTCCAAGGAAAATCTAAGTGTCTAAGAGTGTGAGAGAGAGAAAACAAGAGAGCTCCAAAACTGAACTGACAAAAGGTTTGAGAAAAAATATTTCCAAATAATCCTTAGAAGAATTTTTATCAATTACGCCTCTATTTTATTCATTTTGCATTTTTTTCCTTGAATTTCCTCCTCAGAAGCAACATGCGACCTTTTACTTCCATTTTCTCCTATTTTCGTTTATTTTCATAAATAAATATGCCAAAAATGCCCTTTTTCCATTCCAAATCCTTTTCCATTTCCTTTAGCCATAATAACTGAAATGAGCACCCACTAGGATGTTTTTCCCAAACTTTAGCTTGGAATAAGTGTCCCTTAATAATGGTTATTGTTTTTCTTTTATTAACTTTTATTACATGGAATTTTCAGCAAGGTTGTTACAAAACCCCCTCCCTTGGGGGAACACCATCCTTAATGTTCAATGACACCTACAAACCAAAAAACCACTTAAAATAAAACATAATGCCTATGGATATTTATAACACATCTCATTGCAGTATTTACAATGAAATCCATATATACAACCATGTTGTCTATAGAGCTTTATAAATCTAGCACGATACAATATTTACAATAATATACACATATGCACATTTCCTCAACCAACAAAGAAAAGGATACGATTATTATATCAACCAAAATGGAATCTAGAGGCTCACACATCCACACTCAAAGTAATATCAAGATTCACTTCCTTCCTTGGAAGTCTAGAATCCACTTCCAATGTCAAAGCTGCATCCAATGTCCAATGCTTTAATATTGTGCCACTTGTCCTTTCAGTGAACAATTACCATCTTATTGTTCCAGGGAATACTCCCAATGTGCATATGATTCCATATGTAAATTCTAATAACAAAAAAAACCCATCTTTGACCTCCCTTCTCTACTATAGATTCCCTCGGGAAATCTGGTAATTCCCTTCCATGCATTCACCCAGATTCCATGTTAGGTCCCCATATTACTAGTGTAGTCCCTTATTTTTGTTAGTGTAGCCCCCTTATTGCTATCGTTGTGCCCTTGTAACCCCCATATTGTTATTATTGTTCCCTTAAATTATTATTGTTAGATCGGCTAGGATTATATTGTGACCCCATGGACCCCTATATATAGAAGGAGGTTTTTTCATTTGTATCATCCAAGAATTGTTCGTTTATGTATTGTATTGGAGGTTTCCCCCTCAAAGTGGCTGAATTTTAAGGTGTTGATCTCTATTCTCTTCTATTTTTGGAGCTATTTTCATAACATTTGGTATCAGAGTTTTGGATTCTAGGGTTTTGCTGCTCCAAATAGGTCATCATGGAATTTTCACTATAGCTTTTGTTCTATGAAGGTTCATAAGCATAAATTTTTACAGCATGGAGCCGAAATATGGAGGAACATCGTGGAAAAATTTTAGATCATGGTTCTCAATATTTTCAGAGATATGATCTATAGAAGTTAGGGATTTTTGCAAGCTCCTGAATTTAACCTAAACATGTCATCGTGGAATTTTCGTAATAACCTATTTTCCACAAGGGTTGAGAAGCTGAAATTTTTACAGAGCGAAGCTGAAATCCTGAGGAATGCCGTGGAGACATTATAGAGGTTTATTCACAATATTTTAGGAGATATGATATGTGTAAGTTAGTGTTGTTTCAGGCTTACGAATTTCATCTCAAAGAGGTAACCCTAGGAAAATCTTCATAATGCTCACTCTGAGCATTGGATTGGAATTCTATAAAAAATGGCCAGAATTCACAGACTCTAGATTCAGTTCTATAAATTTCAGAGCTGAAGGAGGATACAGTGACACATGGCACACCGTACAAGTTTTCTTTGCTAAACCAGTCCATAATTAGGTCATTGTGGGAGATGGGGCATAAATTTTCCTTGAAGAATCCAAATCAGGTGAGACTTGTGGAAATTGAAAGAAGATTGAGAGGGATAATATAGGGCAGAATTTTAGATATTGAAGATCCAAAATCATAGAGATAATTTAGTTTAAATATCGAGCTCCTCAAAAGAAATAAAAAGGTGTGTATTTATTTTTTGAATTGCATAATTCTTGTGTGAAAAATTAGTTCGAATTGATTCCAAGGGCATATTGTAGAGTATATATCAGTATTCGGTTACAAAATTCCTCCTAAAAAGAATTCAACACCCATTAATCCTTTAGAAGGTTCTACTTTGAATCATTAAGATGAATAACTGCAACATGACATATCAAAATTACAAGAGCAAGTGCATCAGATTTCGCTCTCACAAAGAGAAACAAAAAATGAAATGGAAGCTTTGAATAAAGCTGTGGAAGCTAAGATGGATGGCATGGAAGCTAACATAGAATCTAAGATGGATGGCATGGAAGCTGGCATGGAAGCTAACATGGATGACATGAAAGAAAAAATGGAAAACATGAAGAATGATCTAAATGCACACATGCAAGGTTTGGAAAAGTTGATACAAGAATGTTTCCTAATGCCGAAAAGATAGTAGAGGAAACTCATGATGAGAACAAAATAAATGTTAATCATGATTTCATAAATTCTAATGTTGGATCGAAGAACCACCATATTCCAAAGATGGATATGAGGAATTTTGATGGAAAGGATCCGTAACATGGATAATATAGATGGAGAAATATTTTGATCTCAATAATGTGCAAAGCACAGAAAGGTACAAATTACAAATTTACATTTAGAACAAAATACATTTGTATGGTATGGATGGTGTTGCTCCCATAAAAAAACTGTCACTTGGTCAATTTTCACGGAGGAAATGATAGCACATTATGATGATACAAAGAGAAACACCTTCTTTATCCAATTGATAAATCTCAAACAAAATGGTTCAGTGGCGGAGCATATTGAGGACTTCCAAAAATTGAATATAAGGGTAAATGATATTCCAGAGGAACACACAATTGATGTCTTCGTAGGTACTTTAAAGGATAACATCCAACATGAACTTTTCATTTGAGAACTTGATTCATTGGAGAAGGCATTCAAGTTGGAAAGAAAAAATGAATGTAAAATTATGACCACAAGGAAGCCTACCACTCACATCTATAAAGATGGAAGTATTGCTACTCCTAGACTTCCACAACCTAAAAGGTTGACAACACAAAAATTGGAAGAAAAAAGAGAAAAAGGGCTTTGCTACACTTGTGATAGAAAATACACTAAAGGTCATAAGTGTGATGAGAAGAAATTATATTACATAGATTGTGAAGAGGAGGAAGAAACTGAACAAGAAACTTCAAAAAATGAGGATATACACTAGGAACCAACCCTAGAAAAAGAGAAAATGAGTCTGACCATCACATGTAATGGATTGGTAGGAAATACCACTCCTCAAACTCTCAAGAAAAGAGGAAATATCAAGAAGAAAAAGGTAATAGTGTTTATTGATTCAGGTAACACCCATAATTTTATTCATTGTAAGGTATCCAACGAATTGAATTGTTTCTTATTCACAACACCAGAATGTAAAGTGATGGTTGCAAATGGAGGAACTATAAATTTATTTAGAAAGTTCCATAATATAAAGCTAACCATGGGGGAATATGTATTGAATAGTCCACTTCTTTCCATTCCAATGGGAGGTGTTGATGTTGTACTAGGAGTACAATGGTTACAATCTTTGGGGATGGTAGCTTTTAATTTTCAAGAAATTTTCTTGATTTTTTTTTCGAAAGGAAAGGAAATAGAATTATGGGGTATCGCAGGGAAGCTGAGAAACATAATAAGCTCTAATGTCATGACAAAGCTTCAGAAGAAAGAAGAATGAGGTGTAATTGCAATATTATTCTCACTAGATGTTCCAACATCAAAATCATCTATTTCTCCAGATCTCCAAAAAGTCTTAGACAATCATTCCAAGGTGTTTGATACTCCCAAAGGACTCCCACATTTTCATGATCAATATCATGCTTTTCATTAGAAGCCAGGAAGTGTTCCTCCAAACATCAGGCCTTACAGATCTCCTTATGTCCAAAAGATAGAAATTGAATGTATGATTGCCGAAATGTTAGAAGCTAGTATAATTCAACCTAATCAAAGTTTTTTCTATGCTCAAGTAGTATTGTTGTACAGGAAGGATGGATCATGGTGCATGTGTCCAAATTATAGGGAGCTCAATAAGCTCACTGTTAAAGATAAATTTCCCATTCTTGGGATTGATAAATTATTGGATGAATTACATGGCACTATTTATTTTACCAAGTTGGATCTTCATTCAGGATATCATCAAATTAGAATGAAGACTGAAGATATTCTGAAAAGAACATTTCGAACTCATGAGGGTCATTATGAATTTTTGGTTATGCTTTTTGGCCTTACCAATGCATCTTCTACATTTCAAGGGTTGAAGAATTCCATTTTCAAACCCTTAGAAAACTTGTGCTAGTATTTTTTGATGACATACTAATCTACAGCAGTACTTGGAAGGATCATGTTCAACATGTTGACAGGGTGCCCAAACTATTGGAGGAGAAACATTTATATGCAAAAACATCTAATGTTTCTTTGGATTACAAGAGATGGAATATCTGGGTCATATTGTATCTCACGAGGGTGTTAAGGTACACCCTAACAAAATCAAATCCATTCAGGAATGGAAAGTCCTGACAACCATATAGAAGTTGCGAGGATTTCTCCGGTTAACAGGGTATTATCGCAACTCTTTTAAGAATTATGGGAGAATAGCAGCACCTATAACAACATTATTGAAGAAAGATGAATTTTCATGGACTCTTGAAGCAACTAAGGCCTTTCAACATCTTAAAGAGGTGGTTTTCCTAGCACCGATCTTAGCTATGCCAGACTTCACGAAAACCTTTACTGTAGAATGTGATGCCTCAGGAAATGGAATTGGTGTTGTGCTAATGCAAGAAGGAAGACCCATTTGTTTTGAAATTCATCCAATCAAAGGAAATTATTTACAGAAAGATATTTGTGAGTAGGAAATGTTGGCAATACTACATGAACTAAAGAAATGGCGACCTTACCTAATGGGAAGGCATTTCAAGGTAAAAGCTTATCGTGATAGTCTTAAACACATTTTGGAACAAATAATATCTTCAGAAGAGCAACAAAAATGGATCACAAATATTTTGGGTTATGACTTTGAAATCATCTAAAGAAAAGGGAAGCTAAATGTTATTGCAGATGCACTCTCAAGAAAGGATGAAGAGGTGGATGCATTTCTTTGTGCAATTTCTATTATCCAAACAGATTGGATAACCTAATGAAGATATGAATGGAAGAAGGATGAAGAGGTGTGGACACGCATTCAAAATTTGAAGTAATATCCTAGTACATCTGATACATTTAGTTGGAAAAATGATTCCTTATGGTACACAAATCGCTTATATCTTTTTAAGAATTACCAAATAAAACAAAAGATTATTTTGGAATTGGACACTTCTCCTTTAGGAGTGCACTAATGATTTTTAAAAACTTACCACAGGGTGAATAAAGAATTTTTTTGGGATGGCCTTAAATCTAATATTCAAAAGTTTGTGGCAGGATATTTGGTTTTCCAGCAAAATAAAGTTGAGACAATTAAGACCCTGGGTCTTCTACAACCTTTATCCATTCCAAGTCAACGTTGGGATGAGATTTGAATGGATTTTATCACAGGTTTACCTATGTCCAAAGAAAAGAGTGTCATCATGGTGGTAGTTGATAGACTTACCAAGTATGCACACTTTTGTGCATTATCTCATCAATTTAAATATAGTACAGTTGCGACTACATTTCTGGAAACAATTCAAAAGCTACATGGAAAACTAAAGATTATGGTAAGCGACAGAGATCCCATTTTTACTATAAATTTTTGGATGAAATTATTTTCTTGTTTGGGTACTCAACTATCTTGTAGCACATCTTATCATCCTCAATATGATGGTCAAACTAAGATAGTGAACAAATGTTTGGAAGGATATCTTTGTTGTTTTGTATATGATAAACAAACACAATTGGTCAAGTGGTTACTTCTAGTGGAATGGTGGTATAACACTTCCTTCCATACTGCAATAAAAATGACCCCATTTATGGCACTTTACGGATATCATCCACTGTCCATCACATCATCTTTAAGATAAAATTATAAGGTGAAAGTAGTGGAAGATCACATCGAGCATCAACAACAAGTTCTCCAAATCTTAAAGGATAATCTCAATTTGGCACAAAATCGAATGAAACAATAGGCAGATCAATATCATAGCAAGAGAATTTTTGATGTAGGAGACTGGGTATTTTTATGGCTACAACCTTACAAACAAATTTCCCTCAAGAACGCCAAAATACGATGGTCCTTACAAGGTGTTGCAAAATATTGGTACTATGGCATACAAATTGGAGCTTCCTTCTTCTTCGCAAGTGCATCTAGTTTTCCATGTTTCATGCTTAAAGAAGGTTATAGGTGACAAAATTCCAGTTCAAACAATATTTCTAGAACTTGATGAGGAAGGAAAAATCATATTGGAACCTGAAACAGTCACTGAAACAAGAACTCGACAGATACGAAATCGATCAATTTCAGAGTATCTCATGAAGTGGAAGAACTTACCCACTAAAGATTCTACATGGGAGGATGAGAATTTTATACCTAAGAATCCAAAGCTACTCATGCATTGAGGAAAACACTTTTTTGAAGGAGAGGGGCATGTTAGGTCCCCATATAGCTAGTGTAGTGCCTTATTTTTATTAATGTAGCCCCCATATTGTTATTGTTGTGCCCTTGTAACCCCCATATTGTTATTATTGTTCCCTTAAATTATTATTGTTATGTTGGCTAGGATTATATTGTGACCCCATGGACCCCTATATATATAATGAGGTTTTTTCATTTGTATTATCCAAGAATTGCTCATTTATGTAATGTATTGGAGGTTTCCATCATGAAGTGGCTGAATTATAAGGCGTTGATCTCTCTTCTCTTCTATTCTTGGAGCTGGTTTCATAAAATTCCAAGTTCCACAACATCCCCTATCCTAGGCGAGCCATCCCTTGGGAAGGATTCCTCGTATCGAAATTTCAAACAACCAAGGCATATAAATTGCTCAAATCCATCATACTGACCATTGCATGCTCATTGAAATCAATGGACATTATTGGGTACCAGTGTCCCACAATGGTCCTACTCCTGAAGTGCTTTACCAGCATAGTACTACCTATTTCAATTCCTTTTTTTTTTATGCTAATTTTTCAAACTAATTTCAGTGACCCAACCAAGAATTTTTGTGCTTCCAGTACCAAGAACATAACTTCGATTAGATTAAAATAATTAAGTCACACTTTCACTTATGTTTACTTCCTATCACATAATTCAAACTCGTTTTTTGATCATGTATAAACATATCTCATCTAGTTAGCTCAAAATACAACCATCATAGGTGAAAAAATCTTAAATTACATGTAACCATCAAAATTCATAATCATATATTACATGAAAAAACTAAAAGAAACTAAAATGTTATTTATCCTTCATCGATCCTTACTTCTGCCTTTTTTCTTTTGTACACACACTAGATTGGTTGCCACATCCAGCAAACACCCAATTATTACACAGTAATTTCTCACCATGCCCATTTTCCCATCCCTGGTCTTGAACTGATGTGTGACAGATCCCGTGAAATGTTTCCACCATCAAGAAGTATGTTAAGACATCCCCTCAATATCCAAAGAAAATTTCCTTGGAATATTACTAAAGAAGCTTGGTCAAATTCCTAGTTTCCTTGGTCAGTAATTTTCCTGGTAGCATCATTGCATTGATATCATATTTACAATTCTGGCTTAGCAATGTCAGTGCACTTATTTCTTGGAAAACTGCACTGACCCTTTCTGGAATTGTTTCATCAAATGGAGGAGGATCTTTTACCGATAGAAGCTTCAGGCATACGAGTTAGTTGTTAAGTGGTGGTGATAAGGTCGAGCTCTCTGATTTTAGAGCTTTGATCTCATCCATGGGGGCTCATTTCCTAGAAAGTGGGCCTTCCTCCTCCTTTCATGGGATCCAAACCTATTCTCCCTTCCTATAAATTCATATCCCCCATTCCTACAATTTTATAGTTTGGTTGGTCATTGTCAGACTTGTCTGAAATCTCATTCCCTTTGCATCCTAGAATTGTGATAATTCCTAAGTGTTCGGGAGAAGGAATGCTTTAGAGCTTCGGTGAAGGACTTAGATTTTCACCAAAGGAGACATCTAACATTAAGACCTAGGTTGTAAGCTCTCCTTTTATATTTATCAATAATAACATCTGATGTTATATTTATATATTTGTCTAAATTTTTATGAAAATATTTTAGTACTCCTTGATCTGCGAGATAGCTATCTTTTAGGATTATTATGTATTGTATTACATTTCCTATTTCCCCTTGATCATCTGCAGGTATTTTCATGCTATCAATAGCAGGGAGCAGGCCTAAAATAATATTGGATCAAGGTAATAATCAATGGACTCAAGAGTAGCATTGGGAAAAATGTACTTCTGTCTCTTTTCTTGTTGCATTGTAAATGTTATTTAAGAGAGATTTTTATTAGAAAGAATCTCGTGTCACTAGACCCACTCTAGGGTTAGAGAGATTGCCTATGTGTGCAGAGGGAATGTATTTTAACAACAAAACTGCTGACTCCACTAGGGAGCTTAGCCCCTTAGTATTCCTTCCCTAGACTGATCTTGGATCAATTTCACCAATTTCTGAAATATAAAGCTGCTTAGGCCTATGTTAGTTTGTGTAAGGATTGATCATCGCCTCATTGTGTGAGGTCTAGAATTTTTGGGAGAACATTTTTTGTTTTTCCTTATTTTTAGTGACCAATGCACTTTATGATTTCACAGTAGCATTGGCAGCGCTGTTCTATATAGTAAAGTCATGTTTATTTTGATTTCATCACTCTTCTTCTTATCACAGAAGCACTCATCTTAGATCTAGGAAAAATTAAGGTTTCTCCTTAATTTTACAATGTGTCCTGACCCCTAAAAGAAGTACGTAGGATATCAGTGATGTCCTTGTTGTGTGTTTTACTTAATTTTTTTCTTTGAGTGTGTGTTTTCATCTCTTTCATTTGTTTTTAAGCTGGAACATTTTTCAGCATTTCAAATTCAAACACCCTTTTGTCGCATTTTTCTTGACTTGATTTGAAGTGATTTGTTGTATGCCCTAGTCATCACTACATCTCTGATCTCACCTTAGATTTAGTGTCAAACATAAGATCACAAATTTTTTGATTTAGAGGTTTACAAGAGTGTTTCCTTTGTTTGAATTCAAAAGGAATTGAAAGCGATTTTCATTTTACTTTTGATTTATCATATCTTTATCATTTTAAAAATAGTGAAAGGAATTTCATTCCTACATTTTTTTTAAAAGTGATTTTTGTTTTTTAAGATTGAAAGAAGATTGAAAGGATTTTCATTTCTTCTTTTGGTCATTTGTTTTTCTTTTTATTGCCTTTCAAAGTGAAAAAAAAAATCATGCATCCAAGTGAAAAGATAAGTGCTTTTGTTTTTCAATAAGTTGCATTTGTTTGGGAAAAGAGAATTCGATTGAAAATAATTTCATTTCGTATCTTTGAACTAGTTTTGGGGGCATGATTTTAATTGCATTGATTTCACTTTTTCTTGTATACCTTCCCTAAATAGTTTAGGCTTCATCGAAATGGAAAATTCTTTTTTTGGATTTAGTCTGCACTATAAGGATTCAGGTGACATCGATTTTGAGCCAAAACTAAAACTTAACTGAAGATCAACATCAAAATTCACTCAATTTACCATAATGAGCATTGGAACTAACAAGAACATTAAGTGGTGTAGGCTAGAGATGTGTTTGGACATCATAAAATGTAGGAGTTGTTAATGATCTGCATTATAGCCCGGGGGTGATGTCCCATCCTGCGTATGGAATTTTATTGATATATGATAAGTATATTTGGGGCGCCCTCATATAAAAAATACAAATTGGAAAACAATACTATGGATTGGACTCCCACATACCATCACGTATATTTTGGGGGACACCACTAGGTTGTAAGCCTACCATAGGTAACCGAGTTAGTTTCCTTGTAAACATGATATACCAAACACATCATTTGTGGATATTGGTTGTTGGAAGTTAATTCACTGGTAATTTTTTCTATCAATTATCTTGAAGGTGTATATTTCAGTTCAGGGATACTTGGTAAACCTTGATGCCTAGCACACCCTTTTTCTTAATTTATGTTTTGTTAATTCTAAAAGTAACTACACATGAAAACATCTTATCCGTGCAGTTCTCCAGCCTAATTATTTCTTGGTAAGTTGTGAATTTTTCCACCTCTTCCTTCTTTGATATTTCTTTTAAAGGTCATCATGGCTGAATAATTGAATTCACCTTTTCCCTTTTTCGACAGATCTCAAGAACCTCCTCCTCAGGTTCCTCAGATTTCGGTTGGGCCCCTTAAAGCGCAGCGTGTTAAGATTAGGATTGTCATCAGTGTTTAACCCATCTCTTCTCGACCACTCCCTAAAAATTCTCCTTGGACAACATCAAAAGAATTTGATTAAGAAAGCCCTGAACCATCTGCATAGTTCATGCACTTTCCTGAAAATCCACTCTTTGATATGATTATGGTCTTGCCTCAACAGGCTTATAGTGCTTTTGATCAACTTGAAATCCCATTTTGTGCTTATCCAGTAGCATCTCATTCTACTGTATGTCGGTTATTTCTTGAAAAAATGTCATCCATTGCTGATGATGTTCCATTTGTGAGCATTCATCAGAAAAATCTTCAGGAAACAGCTAGAAAATACATCCCAAAAACTACGTCATCTGTGTTTCCCTTTGAAAGCGAGCTCTTCAGTTCCACACCTCACGATTCAGGCAGCGAGACCGAGATTCCTTCCATTTAGGCTGCATCTAAGCTTCTGCATGGTTATACCTCTTTTGGAAACCTTATTTCTGGAGATTCCAGTGGTACACATTTATTCCCAAATCCCATTTTTTCAACAAGTATTCCTCCCTCTTCCGACCTATTCATTTCAAATATGGATTCCATGTCTCAAATTTTCATTCGACCTATGCTCGCTATTTTCCAAATGACAGTTTTGATCGGATCCTCAGTCCCATACTCATGATCTATGATTACTGAAGGTCCACCACTAAGTGAAAAATCCATGGTTTCGTCCGTGGTTGGGGTGTAGTCATACCATCTTTACGTACCTCCCCTTTTGGGTGGGGGGTAGCTGAGTTTTGGATCTATTACTGGGGTAGGACAACCTCACGTTCAGTATTATCAGGTTTAGCAGCCACTTTAGAAATTGAATGTATCATATTTTTGTGCTCAACAACCTAACATCCCTTATGTTCAACAACCGAACATACAATATCAATATGTTCCTCGACCGAATGTGTCTCAACAATATGTCCAACAACCCTAGCCTTCCGTGAGTGTTGTTGCGACTAACTCTCAGTTTGGTTCTTACACCTAAGCTGGTCTGAATCTCCTTATGGGTCAATTTTTTTGTCTCCCCAATCAGTCTGGTACTTAGTACCAACCATTTCCTCAAGGTAAGTATCAGCAACCTCAGTCTAGGCCCCAGCCCTGTGCTTAATATCAGCAGATTTGTTAGTACTGGTAGGCCCAATCAAGACTTTAGGTTAGACCTTATGTTCAACAATGACCTCAGGTCGGACCCTATGTTCAGAAGGGACCACAAGATGGACCCTATGTTCAGCAGGGACTATAGGTTGGACCCTACATTCAGCAGGGGCCACAAACTAGACCTCATGTTCAACATGGACATTACCCTAGATCCTATGTCCAGCAAGGTCCGCAACCTCAATTACCGGAGGGGTTTTATCAACAACCCAAGAAAGGTACCTACCTATAATATCTTGAAAAGGTCCTTACCAACCATGGGGACAGTATACATATCCATGACAGAATCCACCCTATGAAGGGAAGAATCTATATCAATCAGGTTGGAACCTCCGACCTTTTTCACCTCACCATTCGCCCTTACCATTCCTGGCTATGTTGGAAGTTCCAGATGTGTCAAAGCTCACAAATGATGCCATCCAACATTAGCTTAATTTACTACCAATTACAACTAATATTCTAAGGGGTTTTCCAAATTTCAAAGGAAAATCTGAGGAATACCCCCAAACCTATGTTATGACATTCCACCTATGGTGTTCCTATAATTCTTGGGTTGATGAATCCACGTTCGTCTTCATATTATCCAGCGTACTTTAACCGGTACCATGACCAACTGGTATATTAAACTCCCTCGAGGAATTTTCTTGGATTTCAATACCTTGCCTATCGTTTTCCTTACTCACTTCTAGCTACCTATCCGATATAAAACCGACACCCACCTTCGCACTTGAAGTAGTCAACTACTATGTATATTTGGGATCACATTCATGAAAGAAGGTGTCCTCGCCATCTCATCAAATTTGAGATCCCCGACCAGCTGTTGACAAAATGGTTTATGAAATCATTCATTCCAATGATTGCTAAAGATGTTTCCATGGGTGGGTATGTCATGGAAGAGGAGGTCATTTCCAGAGATCAATACCTAGATTTGGTTTATTTATAGTCTCAGACTCTATATGAGTTATTTCTGGATGCGTTGTGACATTCTACTAATTCCGCATCATCTCAATATCTTGTTACGCCTATGGTGGATGGTGTTATTGGGACAATGGCTCATACTGATATTATTGCTCCTAAAATTTCTTCTAAGTATAAATCCACTATTGTGGTTGTGCCCTCCACTACTTCCAATAACCAGAAGAATATTTATAAAACCTCTGATGTAAATGTTGTTCAATATACCGTAGCAGATAAATCTTCGAAAGGTAATAAGAAGGGTAAAGGCAAGTCCAAATCCGAAAAACCTAAATAGGATTCAATGTATAATATTCCAAATTAGCTTTTAGCTAGTTGGAATATTATACGTCTAGAGGGATAAATGGGGTAGGGAGACCCTTAAATATCTTTAGTAGGAATAAATCACTTCCAATATGGATTTTGATTAGTTTATATAGTAAAAAAAAAGCCACCTTGAGTGTGAAAAGGGGAAATGCATGTGGACTAGATCAATTTTGAGCAAATCAACAGTGCTGCCAAAAGAAGAGAGTGGAGCTAGTGGGGACAACACAATTTTGGAGGAGGAGTCTTTGCATGGAAGTAATCTTGTAAATGAGTGGGGCCAAGGGTGAGGAAGCTCACCAAGGATATAAGGGAAGGGATGGCAGCCATGTTAGGCATTCAGAATATTTTTTATGTTTGAATCTTATGACTTATTTCATGCTTCAACTGTTTAGATGGGTTTGTTGTAATGTTCAGTACAAGGGCATTTCCATGCGGGAATTACCCACTCTTTCCTGGAGGACTTGAGAATGAAATCTGAGAGGATTATTCTTAGCTTCATTTCCACCACTTGGCATTGGGCCAAGCAGTCACCAACTGCCTTATTTCTCATCGTGTTGCAGTGGAGGGGTATAAAACCCTGTTTATGAGCTAGTTTCCTAGTGAAAGGATCGACATTTCACCCGGAAAGATAGGGAGGAGGAATTTCAGCCATATCTTTATCATTTCACCCGGAAAGATAGTGATACAATGTGATTCATCCATATAGTTTCACTCTCCACATTTTGTATCTTGTGTATTTCAAGAAACCCTTGCCGAGATATCTTGGGATTGTGTTTGAGAGACTAGTTCTCCATTTCCATATCCTTTTGAGCAATATATCAACAGTTCTATTCATATTTGTTTTTTTTTAATAGAACCTTCACTGGGACTGCGCTGTCATGTATTCTGAAATTTCTATGTTGCAACATCTACTGTGATTCTAGTGTTTCTAGTCTTTGGAGGCTTGTTTGCCTAGTTTGATTGATTTGTTCCTCAACACATTGTATATTTTGCTGCTCTAATACATAATATAATGGATATATGATTTGATCATATGTTTTTCATCATTATTTACTGTACATTTCATTTTACTGTTCAATATTTTTGTCTTTCCTAATTTGGAATATTACAGTGGTATCAGAGCTCTAATCTTGGCTCATATTGTGGGGCAATACATCTATAGCCATGAAGGAGAGAGAGATTCCGAAAATTCTTCTCCAAACCATGAAGGATATTGAAAAATATATCAAGGAGATGAGATTTTAAAGATAGAAGGAATCCATTATAGGGTTTCACCATGGAGAAAGCTCCAACACCTCACCTTTGTGGTGGGAGAAAACAGTAGCACAAACTTATTCACAACACCGACTATGCCCACATTCCTATCGTTGGAAGGTGAGGAAGGAGGGAAATTGAGGGAAGAAACCCTTGGTGACTATTTTGTGGAATATGAATCTCAATCCCGGAGGTTCAAGGAACATCTGAACTTTCAGGAGTTTTTTCGGTTCAAGGATGGTTGGAGATCCTTCAATCACTGTTGAAACTTAGAATTACCCTCTCTTTGACAACTTTTATCACCTCTTCTCCCTCACTTTCTCATAATATCACATACCCCAATCAATGATAAATGCTAGGTTTTGTCTTAAGGATGCATTAAAATAATTGTCATATTATATTTTCATGTTCTTGATATTTGGATAGATTTTTGCAATTGAGCTACAGAACACAACCTATTGTGAAGGTAAGTGTGGATTCCATAGCTACTCTCATGTTCTGGCAGGTTCCAGGTGTCAAATGAAGAATTAGGCCGCATGGGTGTTTCTAGAATCATCTCTAAATGGATTCTATCCTATTCACTTGGTTTATATTGACAGAGAAATAGGCCTAATATCATGGTCAGTGGTGTGGTTAAATTACGTTATCCAAAAGCAGAAGGACCCTTGATTTGCTCTATCGTAGAAAATCAAGAGCCTAAAAGTCCTATTGCAAGTCTAATTTGGATTAGCCACTTGTAACAAGTTTATCTCACAAATAGTTATGTTATTTTCCTTTAAATATCGGTTGTATGAGGCCAAGAAGATAGTTTAAAAATTAAGTGTTAAGTTTAATATTTTTTGTGATACTCTATATTCAGACTTCATTTTATCATAATACAAAGTTCATGTTGCCAATGATTGTTTAAGTGCATCCTTAATCAGCTATAAGTTCAGCCAAATCAGTTGCAGAGGCCCCCTGCACTAGAGGAGGTTTTTCATTTGTTGTTTTTAGTTCAATTTCCATTACTATGTTTTCAGCAAATCTGTTATCTAATTAGGTTATTGTTTCATTCCAGTTTTTGATCAATATCATAACATTAAATCACAATTGTGCAACCTTGTTCTTCTAATATATTTCGTGAAGATAGATAAACTCTGTTTTCAAACCGAATTGAGATTGAAGTAATAATAATACACAGTTGCTTAGTTTCCTTACTGTTTTGTCATTCATTCTCTTAGAACATAATTTTCAATTAACTGTGTCAATGGATGTTTTCAAAATCCATTCCATGATGATGATCCTCAACTAAATGGTAAAATATCTAATTCATACAGTGATTGAATTTACTTTTCACATTGTTATTTCATTCTAGGAATTTAGGAACTAAGGCATAATTGACTTCTCACATAGCATCTCAAGAGGGTAATACTTGACATTGAATGTTGCAGAAACTCAAATATACATTAATTGTTTACAATGAATTTTACATGCTTTCACATTTTTCTTTCAGATCCTCACTTAGTTGCATCACTAATACTCCTAAAGGTCATTCTTAAGAGATTGATTTAACCATATTTTAAAACTGAATGATTGAATGTTTTATGAATGCAATTATTGAGTTACCTTCTGCATACTTTACTTAGTTTTCTCGATCATTAGCTATAATTAGTTACTTAACACCATCTCAAGTAGATAACACTTCATAACTAAATGTTGGAAGTAGCTAGACATACATTATATGTTTTCCTTTGCATATTTTGCATACTGTTCTAGGACATGAGAAGTTTAAGTATAGAAAATTACTTAATATCATCTCAAGAAGGTCATACATCACAATTGAATGTTGGAGTAACCAGAAGTACTTTAGTTGTTTTCATTTTCTACTTTTACTTAAGACAATCACTTCAATTTCAATCTTAGTTCTTAGAATTAAATCCATGGAATAGGACTAATGATATGATAATATAGATGCTCTGTTTTCCAAATTAGGTCTCAACTAGCCAACAGTTTTTGGTTTACTTTTATGAAAATTAGACTAACTTAGGAACACTTCCTTTTCTTCCTTCTTAAAAATTATTAGATTGATTTAAAACTTTTCATAGTTCTAGATTAAATATCCTTAGACATAAAAGAACAAAAAACCCACTAAACAACATAAAATACAAAACAACGAAGTAAGAAACATGTTAACTAAACACATATAGTGCATCACACTTCATCAGTTTAGAAACATCGGTTGATAATTAATGAAAGAAATTTAAGACATTAAATTGACTAAATATTTTGGTACCATTGTCAGGTAAGTGTAGTTAGGTAACCTCATTTCTTACATCTAAAGAAATTATATGCGTAGAGAAAGAGACTCTAGGGGTAGATTCATACCTAGAGGCCGGAGTTTAATCCCTACAACACCATTCAATCCACCAAGACTAAGAAGTGATACATCTCCATCTCAAACTCATATTCCATATTTCACTAGCCAAAGACTCCCTAAAGTTCTAATGTTAGAAATCCATTTAGGAGGATCCCTTACTTCATCTACTGAGCCAGCCTTAGAAGAAGAAGATCCTAGTTCTCCAACAAAAGGAGTAACCTTTTTCACCTCTACAGGACAACACATTTTAGCTGAAGAGTTAGAAATTCCTAGTGGAGAGGAGGAAGAAGAAGAACATTTATTCAACATTCCATTGATAGAAGAACCTGAGGAAGAGAAATTAACCTTACAAGTTGAATCTCATATCAGATCTGAAGAATATATAATGGCAGGAAGAGGAGAAGAAGGAGAATGAGAAGGAGAAATCATAAATGGAGAAAATGTAAGATTTGGAGGAGGAGATAGAGGTGAAGGTAGAGGACGAAATAGATGAAGAGGTGGAGGAAATGTAGAAGGAGGCATAATAAATAGGGTAATTGAGAGATATTTTCGATTCCCTATATTTGATGGAGATACAAATGCCACCATGAAAAATATCTCACCTTCTGTCCACCCAAAATTTCATTGATTGAAAAGTGAAGACCTTGAAAATTTTTTGTTTCAATTTGAAGTCTTGTGTAGAACTTATGATTATTTACAAGACTCTCAAAAACTCAAATTATTTCCTTCAACATTAAAAGGAGTAGCTCTAAAATGGTTCATGAGTCAAATCACTTGATCTATTAGGACATGGAATGATATGAAGAGAGGATTTTAGAAATGTATTTGGATTATTGCATACCTATTAATCACAAGGATTATGTGTATAAAATGATGCAAAGAGAGGATGAAAATTTGGAGGATTTAATTGAAAGATTCAACTATATCATAAAAAGAGACAAAATGGATAATTTATATCAAGACACTTTAAAAGATCTTCGGTTGAAAGCCATTAGAGATGAGTGGATAGACATCCTTAACATGATGGGGAAGGGGGACATATCTCAACTCCCATTAACTGATATTGGAGAATTATATATTCATCTCTCAAGAGGAAAATAAAAAAATGGGAAAGGTCCAAGAGATCCTGCTCTTGCTAGGATAAATAGATATGCAACTGGAACAGTAAGTAGGGCAGAACTTGGAAATATGCTTAATGAATTTAAAACAGAAATTTTAGGGAGTCTTAGTGAACATATAGACACCCTTAAGTTAAAAAACAAGTATAAAGCCGAGACTGATGCTTTAGCTATTTTCTGTCCCAAATTTAGAAAGTAGCATGCTTTAGGATAATGTCCTCTTAATGCAAAAGTCATAGAGACCTGTACGATTTGTTAAGAAAGTCATGAGACTAACAGTTTTCCTTCAATTCCTGGTCTTAAGGTTGTTTTACAAGAAGAAAAAACTTCAAATCAAATAGAATCTCTTTTCTTTATCTCTAGAAGACCATGGTAGGGGTCACAAACCAAGGTTTTAATAACTAAATGTATACTCAACCCCCACCAAGCTAGAATTCTTGGCAGCAACCTTGGCCTCAATCTCAATCTCAATCTCAACCTTTAGCTCAAGGAATGAAAAATCCCTGTGGAAGATTCTCTCAATACTATCAATATCCTCCATCATATCCAAACTATCCTCCCTAACTATTTCCTCAAAAAAATCAACGACCCCAACTCCAGAACCAAAAAAAAAATCCACAACTCTCACTACCATTCCCTCAGAAACCAAATCAACCACCTTCCCAACCATTACCAAACCCCAACAATAAAAATCCTCAGAATACCTACATGATAGAAGGACAACATATTTAAACCTACATGATTACTCCTCTAGATCTTAATGATGTCCAACCTAGATCTGGTAGGATATTAGAAAAGAAAAAACATTCTGTAGTCATTCAAGAACAAGACAATTCTGAGGAATATTCTCTATAGCCCAATAAATTTTTTGAAGAAGGAACATCTCTTCAAAACCAAAATTCTGAAAAAGAAAAACAAAAACAACCAATAAACTCAACTATGGTAACCTACACACTGACAGACCACTTCTTTGTGGTTCATATTCCAAAC
Organism: Pinus albicaulis; assembly: GCA_034641835.2. Lineage (NCBI taxonomy): Eukaryota > Viridiplantae > Streptophyta > Pinopsida > Pinales > Pinaceae > Pinus > Pinus albicaulis. The sequence continues at coordinate 970,737,022 of CM076573.1, forward strand.
ACCAATGTGATATTGAATTTCTAGTGGTTAATAACCTTAGGAAAGGTTACCACATATTGGGAAACATTAGAGATGGAATGGATAGGAAAGGGGAGTTGTAAACATCAGAAAATCAAGGGCATACACACTTATCCACACCAGATTATCTCATCACATAGGATGGAAGCATACTTGCACAGAGGGGACATAGAGTGGGTAGTAGAACTATGTTTTTTGGAAGTAGAGAGCAAGGATTCATCAGTACATCCAAATGTAAAATATATTTTGGACCGATACTCTATAGTATTTGAAGATATTCCACCTAGGAGACCTCCTGACTAAGGTTTTCAGCACACTACTGAATTGGAGCAGGGGATCCAAGCAATGATCACCACACCCTATAGGCATCCCAAAGCCTATAGAGATGAGATTGAAAAGGCCATTCAGGAGCTTTTGGCCTTGGGACACATTCGGCCTAGCACCAATCCTTTTGCCTCTTCAATGATCTTGGTGAAGAAGAAGGATGGCACATTGAGGATGTGCATTGATTATAGAGATTTGAACAAAAAGACCATGAAGAATAGATACCCAATTCCAAGGATCGATAAATTTATAGATGAAATAAGAGGATCCAAGTATTTTTCTAGGATTTATTTGAGATCAGAGTATCATCAAATCAAATTGAGCGATCGAGACATCCCCAAGACAACATTCCAATGTCACTATGGACATTTTGAGTTCTTGGTAATGCCATTTGGGCTAACCCATGCTCAGGCAACATTCCAAACTTGCACGAACCATATATTCTGTGGTCACTTAAGGAAGTTTGTATTGGTATTTTTTGATGAAATTATTATTTATAGCCACACATGGGAGGAGCATTTACTGCATATTGAGGAACTATTAAACATTCTTAAAGAGAAGCAGTTCTATGCTAAGCTCTCTAAGTGTGAGTTGGGGCTCACAGAGATGCTCTATTTGGGCCACATCATTGGAGTGGATGGGGTGAGAGTCCATGAAGATAAGATCCATGCTATCAGAGATTGTCCTGAGCCAAATAATGTCACAGAACTTCGGGGATTTGTAGGCATTTGTACCTATTACCAGAAGTTTGTAAAAGGGTTCTCTCAACTAGCACCACCACTCACAGATCTAACTAAGACGAGAGATTTTAGTTGGACAACCATAGCATAGAGATATTTTGATAAGCTCAAGCAGGTGATGAGTAGCTGCCCATTATTAGTCCTACTTGATTTTACCCAACCCTTTGTGTTGGAATGTAATGCTTCGGTTGAAGGCATTGGAGCAGTATTGATGTAAGGGTGACACTCCATAGCTTTTGAGAGCTGGAAGTTGCTACCACATGAGAGGCTATACCCCATATATGATAAGGAGATGCTGGCTATTAGGAATGATTTAGCTAAGTTCCATAAATATTTAGTGGGTAATATATTCAGAGTGAAGACTAATCATAATAATCTTCGATTATTTATTAAGTAGAAGCGGATTTAGGAGAGGCAATAGAAATGGGTGAATAAGATCCAAGCATATGAATTTGACATAGAATATTTCAAAGGGAAGAGCAATGTAGTGGTAGATGCTCTATCTCGGAGCCCAGCAGTGTTATCCTTGATGAGCATGGATACAGATTGGAAGGCTCAGTTTCTAGTGGAATACTCCAAAAACCACTTTTCATGTGAGATAATAGATGGAATGGTGACTAATGAGAGGTAGAGTGATGGATGAGGTCATATATTACTAGGATCAGGTCTTCTTGGCTAGATATTCTAAGCTCAAGTTGAATATTTTGCAGGCATCACATGATTCACCACTTGTGGGGCATCAAGGATTCACCAAGACATATCGGGCTATTAGAGAGAGATTCCAATGGAAGAATCTCAAGTAGGATGTGCTCCAACACATCAAAGAGTGCGTAGTTTTCCAGCAGAACAAAGGAGAAGATTATTTCTGCCACTCCCTATTCTGGATGGAAAATGGGAAATTATTTCAATGGACTTCATCACTGGTCTACCTACAGTTCAGGGTAAGGATTGTATCTTTGTATTTTTTGATCGACTAGCAAAGTATTTACATTTCTTTGCTATTTCTATGAAATATAATACTTCACAGGTAGCCGAGCTCTTCTTTAGGGATGTGTTTAGACTCCATGGTCTTCCAAAGACCATAGTTAGTGATCGAGATTAACTGCTTCATGGGTGGCTTTTGGCAAGAGATTTTTTGGTTAGTGGGTATTGAGTTGACACCAAATACTAGCTATCACCCACAAACCGATGGATAGACCGAAATAGTGAACAAGTGGTTGGAAGGCTACTTGTGGAAATATGTTTCGGGGCAGAAGAGAGCATGGCTATGTTGGCTCCATTTGGGGGAGTATAGCTACAACAAAACTTATCATATGTCTATTGGCATGACCCCATTTTGAGCCCTTTATGGGTATAATGAAATATCATTTGGTGGTGTTTTTGGGTTAAATAAAGCTCCTAGAGAAAAGGAGTGGATTCAAGAGAGCCAGGATATACTTCGGGCCCTCAAGGAAAACATTGCTACAACACAAAACCAACAGAAAATGTATGTAGACCATGGTTGGATAGAGGTAGTTTTAGGTAGATGATTTGTTCTATATTCATATTCAGCCATATATAAAATCTACACTCAAGGAGACAGGAGCTAAGAATCTTAAACCTCGGTCATATGGACCATACAAGGTGATTTGTCGTGTTGGAGAAGTAGCATATGAGCTAGAGCTTCCTATTGGCAGCAAGATCCATAAAATTTTTCATGTCTCATGCCTCAAGAAGGCCATTGGACAACATGTGGTTGCCACTATGGATCTCCCACCTATTGATGATGAGGGCCATATATTTTTGTAACCAGAGGTTATTTTGGATACTTGAGAGAGGCAGCTAAGGAGAAAGCTGATTAGAGAATATCTAATTTGATGGAGGAATATTCCTGATGAGGATGCCACTTGGGAGGGAGAGAAGTTTTTGCAGCATCCTTCTTTACTGTTTGTTGAGGATAAGCAACTTTTGGGAGGGGAGGATTGTAATATTCTAAATTAGCTTTCATCTAGTTGGAATATTATATGTTGCTTCTATTTTCAGTCTAGAGGAATAAGTGGGGTATGGATACCCTTAAATCTCTTTAGTAGGAATAAATCACTTCCAGTATGGATGTGGATCAGTTTAGATAGTAAAAATAAATCCAAGTTGGGTTTGAAAGGGGGAAATGCATGTTGACTATATCAATGTTGACCAAATCAATAGCGCTGCCAAGAGAAGAGAGTGGAGCTAGTGGGGACAACATGGTTTTGGAGGAGGATTCTTTGCATGGAAGTAACCTCATAAATGACTGGGGCCAAGGGTGAGGAAGCTCACCAAGAATATAAGGGAAGGGATGGAAGCCATGTGAGGCATTCAAAATATTTTTTATGTTTGAGTCTTATGACTTATTGCATGCTTCAACTATTGAGCTGGGTTTTCAGTACCATTTAGTACAAGGGCATTTCCATACGGGAATTCCCCACTCTTTATTGGAGGACTTGAGAAGGCAATTAGAGAGGAGTATTCTGAGCTTCATTTCCACCATCTGGAATTGGGCCAAGTAGTCACATATAGCCACAATGAACTCTCCTTGAGGATCTACGTTATTTTTCATCGTGTTGCAATGGAGGGGTCAAAAACCCTATTTATGAGCTAGTTTCCTAGTGAATGGATCAGCCTTTCACCCGAAAAGCTAGGGAGGAGGAATTTTAGCCATATATTTATCATTTCAACAAATTTTCAACAAATATTTAGTGATACAACATGATTCAACCATAGATTTGCAGCCTGCACATTTTGTGTCTTGTGTATTTCAAGAAACCCTTGTTGGGTTATCTTAGGATTGTGTTTGTGAGACAAGTTCTCGATTTTCGACTCCTTTTGAGTAATATATCAGCAAATCAATTCATATTTATTTTTTCTGTAGAAATAATCCCCACTGTGACTGTGCTATCATGGATTCCAACATTTCTGTGTTGTAGCATCCCTTAGGATTCTAGTGTTTCCAGGCTTTGGAGGCTTGTTTGCCTATTTTGAGTGATTTGTTCCTCAATACATTGTATAGTTTGTTGCTCTAATAAATAATCTAATGGATCTATGATTTTCTCATATGCTTTGCATTATTATTTTCTGTACATTTGAGTTTAGTGTTCAATATTTCTTTCTTTCCTAATTTGGAATACTACACAAAGAAATCATTTATTGACGATTCTTCAACATGTAAGCCAAAGTATCCTTGTCTGATATATGGTGATGATCATTACACCAAGGATTGTCCTTGGCATGTCAAAGTTTCACATATTTTGAAAGGTGCACCCAGGACTCCTATTGTTTTGAATGAACCTTTCCATTCTTAACACATGCAAATGTTATATCAAGCTCAATCATCTAGAAGCTCTCAGCTTTTTATGGATAGAATGGAAACTATCACCATTACTACGAGAAATAAAGACTACCCCAATATACCCAAGGCTCATGTGGAATTGGAAGTTATAGATCACCCTTCCTCTTCCGTGACCCCTACTTGTGGTCCTCTCTAGATCAAGAGACCGAGTAGTGACTCCATCATCTGACCACCCCCAAAAGGTATTATTTGTAAAACATCCTATAATCCAAATGCGAGAGCTGAACAACTATAAAATATTGCAGTAGATCTAGCTCAAGAGCCCTCGATGATGTCGGATTTGGAGGTCCTTCAGTCATGGCCATCACAACAGAAGGCACTACTCTCCACTATTGGATGGATTGATCTCGTAGATTATAATCTTATTACTTTCAATATCGATAATTTCATTTCTTGCCTCCCATATCAGGTACCTTTTATGATTCAAGTTACCTTCATTGGAGAGAATATTCATTGGGATGTCATTGATGAAGGCACTTTGACCTACATCATGTATGTCACATGCTAGAAGGCCATTGACTATCCCCCATTGAGTCAATCCCAAAACACCTTAGAACCTTTCGATGATAGAGGTTCTCGGTTGTACAATATTCTCAAGGCATTTCCCATCGAGTTGGAGGGGAAAACGGTAACCATGGAAGTTGAAGTGGTAGATGCCAACTTGAAATATAATATCCTTCTTGGACAGAGTTGGATGAACACTATGGTGTGCATGGTCTCCACCCTTTTCTGTGTCCTTCGTTTTCCTGATCAAGGAGATATTGTGACTGTCGATCAGTTGGCTTTCTTCCCCTCTAATTCTTCATTGAGAAACATTCCATATGTTGGGAAGACCCCTACTCCTTATGATAACATTGGTCCAGGTCTATTGAAAGACTCATCCCTTATGGGAGTTTTTACACTCCCACCTCCACATATCACCTTTTTCAATATGATTTTGTCTATTCATGATCCATTGATTGTTCCCAATACTGACCATATCGAGAGTTTTGGTGACGTTATGCCCCTAAGCTCTGATGAGAAAATGTATCAAAGTATTCTCACAGCTTCTAAGGCTTCATCTATAACCAAAAATCATTTGGTTTCCTCTCTAGAAACTTATGCATAGTCTCCCTCATTTGGTTCTTAGGAATATGATGATCCCTTGAATGAGACTTTCCCCACCAACGAGAGTACAGTGGAGGAAATGTCTCTCGAAGAAACTCTGTGGGATTATGAAAATCATTGTTCCTCATTTCTCTTGATCCCATGTGATATCTCCACCTGTATGGAATCCCATGCTTTTCCAGTACTGATTGACCCACTTCAGAATCCAACCTTGATTCATGAAGTGTTATCCAAAGGGAACATGGGAAATATCACTCCAACCATTCCAATCGGAAAATCTATTAAACCAGGGATTGTCGATAATGTTAATATCGGTGCACCTTGTTCTCTTGATGAGACCAAGATCTATACCAAGATTTTTTTGGAATTCCATTATGTCTTCATGTGGTCATATGAATATATTCCTGGTATTTATCTGAGTATCTTTGTGCTCCAAATTCCCACCTATACGGATTCGAAGCCCATTCATCAACGACTTCATCCTAGGATCCCAAGAAAGGCTCTTTCCATAAAGGGTGAAGTTGAAAAGCTTCTCAAAGATAGTTTTATTTACCCTATACCATATATAGATTGCATCTCAAATATTGTTCTCATTATTAAGAAGCAAGGGACCATTCGAGTTTGCGTTGATTACTGTGATATCAATCGAGCATGTTCTAAGGAAAATTAGCCCTCTCCTTTTGTCAACCAGATCATTTATCAATGTGTCAGAAGTGAGATTTTTTCCTTTATGGACAGTTTATTTAGCTATAACTAGATTAACATTTCTTGAGCTTATCAACACAAAAACATGTTTATCTATCCAAGGGGATATTTTCCTATAACTTGAAGAATGTCGAGGCCACCTTCCAACAAGCTATGTCATATTATTTTAATGGCATAAAGCACATAGTTCAACCATACCTTGATGACCTTCCTGCTCATTCTGCGAAATGTCTAGATCACCCAAAGAACCTTAGAGATCTCTTTCTTCATTGTCAATGCTATAATATCAAGTTGAATCCTCATAAGTGTGCATTTTCCATCGAATATGGTCGGTTCTTGGGTTTCATGGTGTCCAAAGAAGGAATCCACATTAATCATCTTAAAGTCAAGGAAATCATCAATTCTCCTCCGCACTCTTCAGTTCATGATCTGCAAAGTTTGCAGGGAAAAGCCAATTTCCTCTATCGCTTTGTCCTGAATTATGCGAAAATTGGCAAAGGCATTACTTGATTATTGAAAAAGGGAATGGCGTTATTATGGGGAAAAATTTCTCAGAGCTCTTTCGATGCATTAAAATGAGCCCTCATTAGTGCTTCACTACCGTTTCCTCCCAATTATCACTGCGATTACTGTCTGTATTTAGTCGCCACAGATAACTTTATTGCTATGGTGTTGGTTCAAGATGATGATGATGGTAAATATCATGTAGTTTACTACTTGAGCCATAATCTCTTCGATGTTGAGACACGTTATGCTCATGTTGAGAAACTCATGCTCGTTTCTTTCTATGTTGTTCAGCATCTTCAGCATTACATTCTCTTGCACAAAAATTTTGAGATTTCTGATTGCAACCCCATTACTTACATTCTAACATGTCATTTTCTCAGGGGAAAGTACTCAAAATGGATCGTCATCCTTCAAGAGTTTGAATTAGAAGTCGTTGCTGCTAAGTCTAAGAAATATGTGGTCTTTTTTAAGTTGATTTGTGATGTTCCCACAACAGATGATACCACTCCTCTTGATGAGTCCATCCCCGATGAGACTCTCTTTCTCATTAGAACTCTTGATCCATGGTATGGACGCATCATTGTTTATCTCTAGCCCAAAATTTTTTAGCCAAATCTATCATCACTCTGAGTGATGACGAATTTTCTACTAGTCCCAACCTTATCGTATCGTTGAAGACACCCTATATTGCACTGGTATTGAATTTTTCCTCCATTGATGTTTGACTCTCGAGGAAGCTGAGAAAGCTCTCAATGACTACCACTCAGGCGCTTATGGTGGTCACATGTCTAGTTAAGCTACCACCCAAAAGATCCTTCATGCAAGGTATTTTTGGCCGTCTATTTTTAAAGACAACATTGTTGCCATATGAAAATTCCATGACTACTAGATATACTCTTAGAAAGAGCACACTCCACCCTCACCCTTGCAGCCAGTTGTGACCGTCATACCTTTTACGAAATGGGGCATATATTTCATGACCTGTAACCCTTGCTCGACCGAGGGGCATGGTTATATCATTGTTGTCATCGATTATTTCACTAAAAAGGTCGAAATGATGCCAAAGTATGATAATGAAGGTCTAATTATGGAGCAATTCCTGTTCAATAATGTCATAGCTCGGTTTGGTGTTCTAAAAGCGATTATCATTGATCATGGCTCTCATTTTCATAATCATATGATGACAAAGCTCACCACTCAGTTGGGTTTATGTCATGATAGATACACCCCTTATTATCCATAGGTCAATGTTCGGGTTGAGGCTATTAACAAAGTCTTGGTGACTATGCTTTAGTGCACCACTCGAAAGCACAAACGATATTGGCACCTCATGCTCTATGGGAATACCGAACCTCTGCTAATACTGCCACTAGATTCACACCATTCTAATTGGTGTATGGTCTAGAGACCACACTCTCGATCGAGTGTGAGATTTTTTCTCTGAAGCTAGCTATTGAACTAATTCCTAGCACTTAGTGGAAATACGAATGTTTTCTATACCTTCAGTGTCTCGATGAGACATGTCGATTTTTTTCTTTAGTTCCTAAAGCACAAAAATGATGATTTAAGGTTCAATATCAAAAATCCATCGACCCCCACATTTTCTTCGAAGGTGAATTGGTCATGCTTTATGACCAATCCCATGATAAAATGGGAGTAGGAAAACTCGAGCCAATGTGGCATGGGCCCTATATCATTCAATGAGTATTGGAATGAGGAGCCTATGAGCTAGTATATTACGAAGAAAATACATTGGCTAAGCCCCAAAATCAACTCTATTTGAAAAAATATTATGCTTAATCATAAGTGTGATAGTTTGTACATTAGTGTTTTATTCATTAGAGTGCCTTGATTTGATTTTTTGTGTGATCGTTTTCTTTGCAGACATGTTTCCTTTGCTCACCTTTTGTTCCACTTGGTTTTTCAAATAATTATGTTGGTTTTGCTGCTGGTACTTGTGGTAGCACACAAAACATGTCTTCTGTAGCATGGGCACTCTTTGCCCCTGATGGCGAGTTGATTAATTTACAAGGTATTTGTTTGGGTCGAACGACTAACAATATTTACAAATATAGTGTCGTGATTGAGATATTATCAGATGCCATTGATCTTGGGATTAGAGATTTGATTTTTGAGTTATACTCACAACTCATTGCATTACAATTAAATGGTCATTATTCTCTGTGAAATCCTCAAATTTTGCATATGTATTTGCAGGTTAAATTATTGGAAAGACATTTTTATTTTATCACATATCAACATATTCCAACACTTTTAAATACATTAATAGATACATTAGCAATTCATGTATTAGATATACATTTTTGAAATATGTAAAAATCAAGACATCAAAATGATACGCAAGTAGCCTTAGAAACACACACACACACACACACACACACACACACACACACACACACACACACACACATATATATATATATATATATATATATATATATATATCCGTCTCTCAAGTGTGTTGCATCCAAAATCTCTAAAAATATGTTTTTTGTTACAAAAATGGCACTCCGAGCCTACATCAGTACAAAAATGTAAAAATAGGGCTACTATCTGCCCATATGGTTTTCATGGTAGCGGGTGACTGCTCAAATCACACTCCAGAGTAATCGACATAGTCTGACCAAAGCTTCAACCATATGCCTCTTGAGGCACAAAGGAATCTCATCAAACATAGCATACTCTGGAATGCCTCTCGTAAATCCAACCGAGTTCCACTCTAAATCATATAGTGTATCTTCGCCCTCCTCATATAGAGGATGTTCCTTATGTCACCTGGTATATCCATAAAAATGTCATAAGTTTACGTTTCAGAATAAAAAACAAAAAAAACTCATAAAGTAAAAAATGTTAAAAAAGTAATTTTTACCTGCATCCATCAACTGTGTGCCTCGTGAAATATGAAGATATGGATCTCCTCTGATGTCGATGCTGATATAAGTGTAGTCCTCAACTATGATAAGTTGACGTCGCAACCAACTATAAAAGTGTGTGTGGAAATGCATATATTGCCCCTCACCCTACTGAGGCATAATGTCACACCATCTCATAAGCCTCAGGTCCCTCGAGGCTGGATCATGGATCTCTAGGCACTCGCACTGAAATAATTGGTACTCTCTCTAGAAATAAGGTCACCAAAATGGACCCATACCCAAATTGTTTAAGTTTCCCTGTCTTGCACTTAGTTAACCGGCTCTTCATATTGGCTAGCAACCCCTCACACCAATTGAATATCATTGGGGCCAAGCAGTCCATCGAGTATGGGAACTGAGATTTCATTGCCTCATGCAATGCCTGGGCACCTTCCACTATATAAATGCAATGTATAATTGTGCATAGGGGAAGCACCATGATGGAAGAAATATCTACCTTCCTGCTTCTATTTTTTGAGCCTTGAGATAGTATCTCTAGATGAGAATGCTGGTACTCTCACCCCTTGCACGAGCTCCAGAGTGTTGGATTCTCTCCCCTCTCCTCGAAAATCCAGTGATGAAATATATTTCCATCACATCTAGTTCTAACTCTTTGTTCCCGATGATAAATATTTGTCAGTCCATGTCCCATATGCTAGTCAAGTATTGGAGCAGCTCCAACTAATCTCTTAGCCTGGATGTTTGAAATAATTTACACAAACCACAATTGCACAATGCATTTATGCAATTTTGATCCTGCAATGCTCAGTGGTCTTCCACCTCATGGCCTTGTTCTTTCCATTCGATTGAAATCTCTGAGGAAAACACCTAGAAAAAATTTTTAAATGAAATTTTGAGAGTTTTCACCCGAGTAATTTTGGAAATTAACCATAGATATGTGTAGATTTATTGTTTTAAAATCCTTCCCACAGCCAGCACGACTATCCAAATTAATTCGGCACTAGTGGCGCGTTTCTCTAATAAGATGAACACAACCAGGGCGACCTCGATATCTCGAAATCACGTTGGTATCGAATGATTTTGGAGTTTTAAATCCTTTCCCCAATCTTCCTATTTCTTAAACAAAATGACAAATGAATGGAATTAAAATGAAGAGGAGTCTTCAAGATCTTACCTGATGCTGATGGATCGATAGATGGTATCATAGATCAACTGCACCATTGATTTGAAATTCAGAGGGAAAATGAACAAAATGCTCTTCTCAAAATAGAAAGGTGAAAACGAATTTTATTTTTGGTCTATTTATAGATTTTTGAAAAATATTTTTCCAATATTTTATTATTATAACTAGATATTTGTGAAGTTTTCTATTTTTGTGTAGTAACAAGAGTTTCACACTATTAATTATTATTTCTGATGCAAATGAGTTATATTTTATCTCTTTTTTCAGGCTCATTAAACGTTTACAAAAAAGGAACCCCCTTGGAGTCAACTTTCAGCTCTCTTCTCATTCTCAAAAAATGAAATTTTTTTCGAGTACTTGTAATTTTGAACTCATTAAAGTGAAAGAATTGATGTGATATTAGTATAAGTTTACCTCCTTTTGGGGCCGATATGTTTACGAGAAGTCATTTTTTTCATGCATGCTCTACTTATCTGACCTCCTCCGTTACAATCCTAAATCACTCCTATTATCTTAAGATCTCTGTTGTTTTGTGTCGATGATGTGGGAATCATCATGGCCCTTCTTCGATGAATCACTTCCTATTGGCTTCATCTCATTATCCAAGAAGGTGATTTAGAAACTTATTTCAGTACCTTGGAGCTTGCATGCCTCATTTGAAATTTCTTCGTGTTCGATGATAGGTTCATATAATTGGCCTTCGATCGAATGATTCTTCAAGTGTTTGACTTCAACACATTCATTCACGCTCGTATATTGTGATGTTGTACCTTGAGGCCAATTTTCATTATTGGTCATCTCCCTTGTGTCTGTTAACTATTTTCATCATTGACAAGTAATTAGGTGGTTTCTACCATGTTCGACACACACACACATTTATTCAAATGGCTAGATTCATACATTGGGTTGATTGAGATCATGATGAAAACCCTGGATCACATCTGAATTTTTATTGAGGCTACGGGGAGTTATTGAGTATTCATGAGTTTATACATGATCCTGTCTATATGGATGGTTGTGTCCATATTGCTAATCCATTTATATGATCTCTTTAGAGGGATGGTTGTAACCATGGTGTGGTTTCATGTGTTATTTTATGCCCAGTCCAGCATTATGTGGTTAGGCATATTCATACCAGAGATTTCACATATTGTAATATGTTTGATTTTTTAGGTTTTTCGGAGGTGGTCTATGTTCTTTGCCTTGGTTCGTAAAGCATTTCAGCCATCACTCCTTGTTCTACCTTCATGCTTTAGGGGGCTTATGTTACATAATAATTTGTAACCATGATCATTTTCCCATCCCTGATCCTAAAATTCCCCTTGATATATAATGCACAATGTTTCCACCATCCAAAAATATGTAAATACACCCCCTGAACATCCAAGGAAAACTTCCTTGGAATATTATTAAAGAAACTTAGTCAAATTCCTAGTTTCCTGGGTCAGCTCTTTTCCTGGTGCCATGCTTGCGCTGAATTCATACTCATAATTTAGGCTTAGCAATGTCAGAACACTTATTTCTCGTAAAATTTCCCTGATCCATTTCTAGCTGTGTTTCCTCAAATGGAGGAGAAGCTTCGACCTCGAGAAGCTCCAGGGCGATGAGTTGGTTGTTCAATAGTGGTGATAAGGTTGAGCTCTCTAATTTTAGAGCTTTGATCTTAGCCATGGGGTTTCATCCCTTATAAAGTGGGGCTTCATCCTCCTTTCATGGGCTCCCAACCTCTTCTCCCTTCCTATAAATTCATATCCCTTATTCCTACAATTTTAGAGCTTGGTTGGTCATTGTGAGACTCGTCAGAAATCTTGTTCCCTTGCATCCTAGAATTGTGATAACACCTAAGTGTTCAAGAGAAGGAATGCTTTAGAGGTTTGGGGAAGGACTCATATTTTCACCAAAATATGCCTTCAACATCAAGGCTTGGGTTGTAACCTCTCCTTTTATATTCATCGATAATAACATCTGATGTTTTCTTTTTATATTTATCTCAATTTTTATGCAAATATTATGGTACTCCTTGATCTGTTAGATAACTAATGCTTACGATTATTATGTACTGTATTACATTTGATATTGAGTCATGATCATTCGTAGGTATTCTCATGCCATCAGTAACATGGAGAGGGGCTAAAAGGATCATTGATCAAGGTCACCATCAATGGACACAAGCGTAGCATTGAGAAAAAGGTACTTTTGTCTCTTTTGTTGTTGCATTGTAAATGTTGGTTAAGGGAGCTTTGCATTAGAAATAATCTCATGTTGCTAGACCCACTCTAGGGTTAGAGAGATCTACATTGTCTGCAGAGGGGATTTAACTTGAAAACACCGGTTCCTTTTCTCTTCTTCAACCATGTACACATACACACAATATACATCACCACTCATACACCCACATATGACATACAACACCACACAATACATACACCTACACCTGATATACATCATGACACATATACCTACACTTGATGTACAATAAAAAACAATACATATGTGTACATCTAGTGTAAAACACAATATATACACCTACATCCGATGTAGAACAAAACAAAATCCATACACATAAATCTGATGTACAACACAACACAATACTTATGTCACGATGCCACGACTTCACAATTCACATACATTGTACCGCATGCTCATAACATATCATGTACGACATGCACACAATACCACATTTAAACTAGTACTATAGTTACAACATGTACACAGTGCCACTTGTACATATCACCACTTGCACAATGTGTGCACACCATCACATGTACACACCATCACCTGCATAATGTGTACATAACACCATGTGTACAAAACACCACCTGTACAACGTGTACAAAACACCACATGTATACAACACCATATGCATGACATGTACACGACACCAAATGTGCACAACACCACATGCATGACACATGCAAAGTAACTATGTTTTGGGGTAGCAGAGAGCATGACTTTGTTGGCTCCTGCTACAACAGAACTTATCATATGTCCATTGGCATGACCCCATTTTGAGCCTTTTATGGGTATGATGCACTATCATTTGCTGATGTGATTTTTGGGATAAGTAAAGCACCTAGAGAAAAGGAGTGGATTCAAGAGAGCTAGGATATACTCTGGGCCCTCAAGAATAGCATTGCTACAACACATAACCAACAGAAAATGTATGCAGACCATGGCTGGATAGAGTGGCAATTTTAGGTAGATGATTTTTTCTATCTTTGTCTTCAGCCATATAGACAATCTACACTCAAGGATAAAGAAGTTGAGAAGCTTAAACCTCAGTTATATGGACCATAGAGGGTGATCTGTTGTATTGGAGAAGTAGCATATGAGCTAGAGGTTTGTACTGGGAACAAGATCCATAACATTTTTCATGTCTCATGACTCAAGAAGGCCATTGGAAAATATGTGGTTGCACTAAGAAAAAGGTACTTTTGTCTCTTTTTTTGTCGCATTGTAAATGTTGGCTAAGGGAGCTTTGCATTAGAAGTAATCTTATGTTGCTAGACCCACTCTAGGGCTAGAGAGATCACCGTTGTCTACAGAGGGGATTTAACTTGACAACACCAATGCCTTTTCTCTTCTTCAACCATGTACACATACACACAATATACATCACCACATATACACCCACATATGACATACAACACCATACAATACATACGCCTACACCTGATATACATCATGACACATATACCTAAACCCGATGTATAATACAAAACAATACATATGCGTACATCTAGTGTAAAACACAACACATACACCTACACTCGATGTAGAACACAACACAATGCATACACATAAATCCGATGTACAACACAACACAATACTTATGTCATGATTCCACGACTTCACAATTCACATACATAGTACCGCATGCTCATAACACATCATGTATGACATGCACACAATACCACATGTAAACTAGTGCTATATGTACAAGATGTGCATAGTGCCACTTGTACATATCACCACTTGCACAATTTTTGCACACCATCACATGTACACGCCACCACCTGCATAATGTGTACACAAAACCATATGTACACTACACCACCTATACAATGTGTACAAAACACCACATGTACACAACACCATATGCATGACATGTACACGACACCAAATTTCCACAACACCACATGCACGACACGTGCAAAGTAACTATGTTTCAGGGTAGCATAGCGCATGGATGTGTTGGCTCCATTTGGGGGAGTATTGCTACAACAAAACTTATCATATGTCTATTAGCATGACCCCATTTTGAGCCCTTTGTGGGTATGATGCACTATCATTTGTTGATGTGATTTTTGGGATAAGTAAAGCTCCTTGAGAAAAAGGAGTGGATTTAAGAGAGCCAGGATATACTTTGGGCTCTCAAGAATAGCATTGCTACAACACAAAACCAACATAAATTATATGTAGACTGTGGCCAGATAGAGTGGCAGTTTGAGGTAGATGATTTGGTCTATCTTCTTCTTCAGCTATATAGACAATCTACACTCAAGGATAAAGGAGCTGAGAAGTTAAACCTCAGTTATATGGACCATAGAGGGTGATATGTTGTGTTGGATAAGTAGCATATGAGCTAGATCTTCCTACTAGGAGCAAGATCAATGACATTTTTCATGTTTGATGCCTCAAGAAGGCCATTGGACAACATGTGGTTGCCACTATGGATCTCCCACCTACTTATGATGAGGGCCATCTAGTTTTGCAACCAGAGGTTATTTTGGATAATCGAGAGAGGAAGCTAAGGAGTAAGATGATTAAATAATATTTGATTCAATGGAGGAATATTCCTGATGAGGATGCCACTTGGGAGGGAGAGAAGATTTTGCAGCATCCTTTACTGTTTTTTGATGATAAGAAACTTTTTGGAGGGGAGAACTCTAATATTCCCAATTAGCTCTCATTTAGTTGAAATATTATATTTTGCTTCTATTTTCAGTCTAGAGGAATAAGTAGGGTAGGGAGACCCTTAAATATCTTTACTAGGAATAAATCACTTCTAGTATGGATGTGGATAAGTTTAGATAGTCAAAATAAATCCAAGTTGGGTGTGAAAGGGGGCAATGCATGTGGACTAGATCAATGTTGACCAAATCAACAACGCTGCCAAAAGAAAAGAGTGGAGCTAGTGGGGACAATGCAGTTTTGGAGGAGGAGTCTTTGCATGGAAGTAACCTCATAAATGAGTGGGGCCAAGGGTGAGGAAGCTCACCAAGAATATAAGGGAAGGGATGTCAGCCATGTGAGGCATTTATAATATAAGGGAATAGTTTCTTTTCACCAAGGTAGATCTTTTATCCACTATTTTGATTTGTATTTATAATGATTTGTTCGTATTTTCTTTTGGAAGTGGACATAGAATATTTATGTGTTGATGGTCGAAAA
Source organism: Pinus albicaulis (assembly GCA_034641835.2). Classification (NCBI taxonomy): domain Eukaryota; kingdom Viridiplantae; phylum Streptophyta; class Pinopsida; order Pinales; family Pinaceae; genus Pinus; species Pinus albicaulis. The sequence continues at coordinate 970,753,258 of CM076573.1, forward strand.
TGCTAGGAATGAAGAAATTTATGGCATTGGGAAGATACGTGAGAAGTATATTATGGAGGGGATCGAAACGAACATCAGTGTACCAGGAATTGAGGATTAGTCAAGAGGAGCATGAGAAAATCAAACTCCATATGATTTCCAAGAAATTGATCGAAAAAAAGACGAAGCAGGCAAATCTCCCATGGAAAAAAAGGGGCTTAAGACTAAATGTATGTAGGCTCGGTATAAATATGGGTATATTTGTTCTTAGCCAATATACAATAATGAGGTCATGGGAGACCCGTGCTCATGTGTTTCCTTACAAGCAAGAAGGGTGTTGTCAATTAGGCTGGATAAAGAACTACCTGCTTCCAACTAAACATCATAAATTGCCTGTTCTACTTGAATAATGAAGTGGTAATCATTGCCCCCTTTTATAAATTAATATCTAAATGTATAGTTTCTTTATAGTCTATTGATTTGATAGATAGGATCACATCTCATAGAGATTTTACAATAAGCATACGAAATCAAAGCTCCCCTTGGCCTTAAGGCCCCCCTCGGTGAGGGAGGTTGATTTTGAAAATTGGCCTCCCTAGCCCAAGTTGCCTTAGCATGCTCAAATAGTTTATTTTTTTTAAATTATATATTTTAAATTTTTTTATTTAAATTATATTTTTTCTATAATAATATATATATATATATATATATATATATATATATTTTATATGTGCTTTATTCTATATCATTTTATTTTAAATTTGTATTTTTATTTTGTTATTTTTTTTCATAGTTTATGATTTTTTTATTATTATTTTAAAATGGATTTTTAATTTTTTAATTTTTTTTAATTATTAATTTTTATTGTATTTTTCTAATTATTGTTTATTTTTTAAATAGATTTTAATTTGTTATTTAATAAAGAAAATCATTTTAATGAGTATTTATTTTTATTTTTAATGTTTTCAGTTATTATTTTCAACACTTTTAATTATTATTTTCAATATTTTTAATTATTTTTATTTTTTTAATGTGTTTTTGTTTTCCTTTAATGTTTTTTTGGTCTGTTTTTTTTTTAATTTATTTCATCGATATTATTTATTGATTTTTTATGTTTTTATTTTTATTTTAACTTTTTTAAATTATTTTCTTAAATTGTGTTTTTTAAAATGTTTTATTTTACTTTAAATTTACTTTTTTACTTTTTATGTTTTTATTTTTTTATTTTTTTACTTTATTTTATTTTTTTTTTTATTTTTTTATGTTTGACTATTTTTTGTTTTTTTTAATATTGTTTTATATTGTATTTTTTTGTCTTCTTTTTTAAATTTTTTTTATGTGAAAATATATATCTCTATTTACTTGTTATTATCTTTTTTAATTTTTTGAGTTTTTTTTTTTGAGTTTTTTTTTCAATGTTTTCATATTCTCAATTCTATATATATGTCAAAATAAAAAAATATGTAGAAGTAATAAGTCTATGAAAACAATTTTTTTTTATGGTGTACTTCCTTAGCAGTCAATAAGAGATTTTAGAAATGACAATTGTTTTAATTATATCTCATATGTTTATTAGTTTCAATTTATTAAATTCAAAACAAATATAATTTTAATATTAAATTATTATTATTATTATTTTTTGTAAATTTCATAGTGCCTTACCATTTTCTATTTATAAAAAAGAAAGCGGGTTGCAAGATATAAAAACTTGGTGACCTCAACCTGCCCGAAGGAAACCAGGTCTGTTAGCCACTTTATAGAGTTAAATACCATCTAGTATTGAAACAGTTTCTTTCATCTACTAGCCACTATGTCAATTTTATTATGTCTAACAAAGTCTATCTGAAAACAGTAAAAGCTAGCCGCAAAATTCATTGGAAACCAAGAAAATCATGAATCAACTGTTTGAAGAGTCAATAAGAGCTGGGTATTTAGCAATAGAACCCAACATGTCTGCTTGCTGCATAGATTGAAATTTTCATTCAGATCTTCCAATTCGAGCTGTAGCATGGTACTGAGATACTCTTATCACCTGAATTTACTTTTTATTTTTTTGCAGAACTAAAACCACATTGGGGTTTCCTTCCATTTCCTGTAAACTGAGCAGAGCCTTGGCCAACACACATTTGAGCATCCAATAAGTATGGATGGACTGGTGAAAAAGGGGCAATCTCCCTCTTGTGTTCCTTGGGTCTAATATGAAATCCATGGTGTCCTCCTAATGTTCTATGCCCCTTTATTGTTGCCTTGTCTCTCCCAACCCTGAATTAGATTGCAAACTTGTGGTGGGTTTCCTGTGGAATAAATATCAAAGAAATTCTCCATGACCTCTTTTTTTATTTTCTTCCTCACTTTTGGGGTCCAGTAGTGGATTTTGGAAGCTTATGCTTCCATTTTTTCTTTGCCTGACGTTTGACAGGTTGACCTTTTACCATTTTTGTAATCGGATGGACAAACACTGACAACGACTAAGTAGCAGCTGTGAAAATTTTAAACCTACCTGTATATGGAAAGAGAAAGTTAATAAAATTGTGCATGGGATAACTTATGGGGCCCAGAGCTTCCTTCAAAGCAGTAGATACCACAGTGAAGATTGCCATGCTATTATTGTTGAAGGTGGTAGAAGCATATAAGGTGAACAAAGAAGAAGATGAGGGCATGCAACACATGTCTGTAGCCCATAACACATAAAGACAGAGGGACTGACTACCAAAATAAGGGTTATGCTTACCCTCCCTAAAAAACAGGCTAGAGACATGATACAAAGCATAGATATTAGATAATTGTCTTATGAACACAGACCACAACCCTCACGCCCCGCGGTGGTGTAGTTTCCTGACTGAAACAATTGTGGTGAACAAAGTTATGGTTAAAGACATGAGGAGGCATATCCTACCTAGCCATACATGCAATCTCATAGGCTTGAGATGCATTTCCATTACTGAATAGACACAAAACCAATCCCTGGGAAGAACTTTCCTTACATACCAAATTAACCTTATTTCCTAAACACAGAGCCATAGCCTGAGTAGAATTTTCTGGAGAAGAATTTTCATTTTCATATATAATAATAATAAATTATTATTATTATTATTATTATTAAAATATATGAAAATAAAATTAAAATATATATATTTCTCAATAATGAAATATATGTTTTAAAAAACAACCTACAATACAAAATTCCAAAAAAACAAATGTTTTAATGGAGAGAGTATAAAAAAACTCCAAAACCACATATAAATTCATTTGTTTTGTAAAGTTGTTTACTCATCATAACTGAAGTGTTTCGTATCGAGTGATTTAAATGCATTATATAGAACAAAATATTATATTTAATAATTTTTTATTACAATGATAAACTTAAAATAAAAATAAATTAATATAAATAAGTTGTCTTAGGCTAACATTTGAACAGAGATATATTTTTAGCCTTTAAAATTAAAATTACTCTTGGAATAATAAATCTTTCATTTACTTGTTCATTTTTAAAAATTGTTTTGGCATATAATTTGTCCATAATTTCATGGTTCAAATATGTTAAAAACTTAAGATTTTTAAAACCATGGTTGAAAAATTGCCAAAATATTAAGGTTTTTCTGAGCTATGACACTTTATCAATAATTCTATGGTTGAAAACAATTACAATTTGAGGGTTTTTAAGAGCCAAAATATTTTTATCTTTAACAAGATAGATGAAAATTGTTGGAAATTATAAGGCTTTGAGACATGATATTTTTATATTTAACATCATGTATCAAAATTGTTGGAATTTTGCAATTTTCCAAAATCCTAATATTTTATCTTTAATTCAATTGTTAAAAAGTGTTAAAATTGTGACCCACTTTTTTTGTTATTCCAACATCAACACTTTTTTTTTTCGAGGGTGTTTTTTAAATCCTTTTTTTAAGAAAAAATTAGGTTTTTAGCATGATTTAAAAAATGTTGAAATTTGACCCTAAAAAAATGTGTTCTGGAATACACACTTTTCATTTTTGGTGTGTTTTTCATGTAATTTGAGTTTTTTTAGGCTAGAGTTCTCATTTTGAGGTAATAGTTATCATTTCATTGGTAACTTTGTTTATGTTGTGATCATGATTATGATAATGCCTATATATGTATATATGCATGTATGTATGTCTTTGTCTAATGGGATCATGAGTGCTTTATGTTCATGTTTATATGTAGATGTATGTATATATGTATGTCATTGTTTGATCCCTTTGAGAAAACACTGCCAGAAAGCGATCAAACAATGCCATATATACATACATCCCTTTATGTATGTATGTAGATATTAGAGAATAGTTTCTTTTCAGCAAGGTAGATCTTTGATCCACTATTTCGATTTGTATTTCTAATGATTTGTTCCTATTTTCTTTTGGCAGTGGACACAGAATATTTGTGTTGATGGTCGAAAACACCAAGAATGAAGAACTTTATGGCATTGGGCAGATACATGTGAAGTATATTCCGAAGGGGATAAAAAAAAACATCAGTGTACTAGGAATTGAAGATTAGTGAAGAGGAGAATGAGAAAATCAGACGCCATAAGATTGCCCGGAAAATTGATTGATAAAAAGTCGAAGCAAGGAAATCTCCCATGGTGAAAAGGGAGCTTGAGACTGAATGTATGTAGGCTTGGTATAAATATGGGTCTATTGGTTCTTAGCCAATATACATTAATGAGGTCATGGGAGACCCGCGCCCATGTGTTTCCTTAAAAGAAAGAATAGTGTTGTCAATTAGGTTGGATAAAGAACTACCTGCTTCTAATTAAACATCACAAATTCCCTCTTCTACTTGAATAATGAAGCAATAATCATTGTCCCCTTTTATAAATTAATATCTAAATGTATAGTTTCATTATAGTCTATTGATTTTATCAATAGGATCACATCTCATATAGATTTGACAATGAGCACGACAAATCAAAGCTCCCCTTGCCCCTGACCCTCCCTCGGTGAGGGAGGTTGATTCTGAAAATTGGCCTCCCTAGCCTAAGTTGCCTTAGCATGCACAAATAGTTTTTTTTTTTTAATTTAATATTTTTTTTAATTATATTTTTTAAATTTTTTTATTTAAATTATATTTTTTTCTATAATTTATATATTTTCTATATGTGCTTTATTTTATATAATTTTATTTTAAATTTGTATTTTTATTTTGTTTTTTTCTCATAGTTTATGATTTTTGTTTTTTAATTACTTTAAAATGGATTTTTTTTTATTTCTTTTAATTATTATTTTATTATTATTATTTATTGTATTTTTCTAATTGTTTTATTTATTTATTTTTTAAATAGATTTTAATTTGTTTTTCTTAACATGTTTTTAATTTTTAATTTTTATCATTATTTTTCTTTATGTTTTTTTTATTTAATAAAAAAAATCATTTTAATGAGTTTTTATTTTTATTTTTAATGTTTTCAATTATTATTTTCAACACTTTTAATTATTATTTTCAATATTTTCAATTATTTTTATTTTTTAATGTGTTTTTGTTTTACTTTAATGTTTTTTTGGTTTGTTTGTTTTTTAATTTATTTCATCAATATTGTTTATTAATTTTTATGTTTTTATTTTTTTTAACCTTTTTAAATTTTGTAATTATGTTTTTTTAAAATGTTTTATTTTATTTTAAATTCACTTTTTTATGTTTTTATATTTTGTTTGTTTTTTATTTTTATTTTTATTTTTTAAATTTTTTTATGTTTCACTTTTTTTTGTTTTTTTTAATATATTTTTTATATTGTATTTTTTTTTTCTTTTTTTTTTTTAATGTGAAAATATATATCTCTATTTACTTCTTATTATTTTTTTAAATTTTTTTTTTTTGTGTTTTTTTGTTTTAGTTTTTTTTTTTCAATGTTTTCATATTCTCAATTCTATATATATGTAAAAATAAAGAATATATAGAAGTAATAAGTTTATGAAAATGTTTTTTTTATGGTGTACTTCTTTAGCGGTTGATAAGAGATTTTGGAAATGACAACTTTTTTTAATTATATCTCATATGTTTATTAGTTTCAATTTATTAAATTCAAAACAAATATAATTTTAATATTAAATTATTATTATTATTATTACTTTTTGTAAATTTCGTAGTGCCTTACCATTTTCTACTTATAAAAAAGAAAGCAGGTCGCAACATATAAAAACTTGGTGACCTCAACCTGCCTAAAGGAAACTAGGTTTGCTAGCCACCTTATAGAGTTAAACGCCATCCAGTATTGAAATAGTTTCTTTCGTCTACTAGCCGCTATGTCAATTTTATTATTTCTAACAAAGGCGAATTGAAAACAGTAAAAGCTAGCTGCAAAATTCATTGGAAACCAAGAAAATCATGAATCAACCGTTTGAAGAGTCAATAGGAGCCACGTATTTAGCAATAGAACCCGTCATGTCTGCTTGCTGCATAGATTGAAGTTGTCGTTCAATTCTTCCAATTTGAGCCGTAGCATGGTAATGAGATACTCTTATCTCATGAATTTCCTTTTTAATTTCCTGAAGAACTAAAAACACATTGGGGTTTCCTTCCATTTCCTATAAATTGAGCAAAGCCTTAGCCAATACACATTTGAGCGTCCAATAAGTATGGATGGACTGGTGAAAAAGGGACAGTCTCCCTCTTGTGTTCCTTGGGTTTGATATGAAATCCATGGTGTCCTCCTGATGTTCTATGTCATCTTCTTTGTTGTTGCATTCTCTCTCCCAACTCTGAATTTGATTTCAAACTTGTGGTGGGTTTCGTGTGGAGTATATATCAAAGAAATTCTCCATGACCTCTTTTTTTTTTTTCATCCTTGCTTGTTGGGTCCAACAATAGATTTTGGAAGCTTCTGCTTCCCTTTTTCCTTTTCCTAACATCTGACAAGTTGATCTTTTACCATTTTGTAATCGGACGAACAAATGATAATAGCGACTAAGTAGCAGCTATGAAAATTTTAAACCGACCTGTACATGGAAAGAGAAATTTAATAACGTTATGCATGGGATAACTTATGGGGCCCACAACTTCCTTCAAAGCAGTCGATACCACAGAGCAGATTGCCATGCTATTATTGTTGAAGGTCGTAGAAGCATATAAGGTGAACAGAGAAGAAGATGAGGGCATGCATCATATGTTTGTAGCCCAGAACAGAGAAAAATATAGAGGCATGTAGCGTATTTCTATAGATTTATTGTTTGAAAATCCTTCCTGCAGCTAGTGTGACTGTCCAAATTAATTCGACGCTAGTGGCACGCTGCTCTAATGGGATGAACGCGGCCAACATGACCCCGATAGCTCAAAATCACATTGGTCTCGAATGATTTTGGAGTTTTAAATCCTTCCCCTAGTCTTCCTATTTCTAAAACAAAATAGCAAATTAATGGAATTAAAATGAAGAGGAGTCTTCGAGCTCTTACCTGACACTGATAGATCGACAGATGGTATCCTGGATCAACCGCACCACTGATTTGAAATTCAGAGGGAAAATGGACAAAATTCTCTTCTCAAAATAGAAAGGTGAAAAAGAATTTTCTTTTTGGTCTATTTATAGATTTTTGAAAAATATTTTGCCAATATTTTATTATTATTCCTCGATATTTGTGAGGTTTTCTATTTTTGTGCAGTAAAATTATATTGTGAACCCTCAGACTCCTATATATACCTAGGAAGTCTTGTCATTTGAATCGGCCAAGAATTGTTCATTTATGTAATATAAAAGGAGGTTTTCCCCTCAAATAGGCTTATTTTCAAGCCATTGATCTATATTTTCTTCTATTTTTTTATTTGGTTACATAAAATTTGGTATGAGAGCTCTGGATAATAAGGTTATAGGCCATCTTGGAATTTTTGTTATAATTTTTTTCTACAAGGCTTCAGAAGGTAAAATTTTGACCATGTGGAACCACAATCTTGATGAACATCAGGTAAAAGTTTCAGAGCTTCATTAACTATATTTTTGGAGATATGGACCAAGAAATTTTGGGTTTCTTCATGCTCCAAAACTCTATCTCACAATTTCTCGTGTATCATTTTTAGGGTCGAAGGTCAAAACAATGACATGTGGCATCTCGTTACTTGTATAAGTTCAGTCTACTAAACCAATCGATTCTTCGGTAATTTAGGGAAAATTGGAAAAATTTTATCTTAAAGAATGCAATATTAGTTTTACATGTGGAAATAGAAACAAGACTCATAGGGATAATGTTAAGTAAGTAAATCCTCTCTACAGACATAGATTATCCCTCTAGCCCTAGAGTGGGTCTAGAAACAAGGATACATGCTAAAGTATTGATTCCTAACTATTGAATGAAAGAGGAAATGGTAGATTGACCAACCTGGAGTCCAAATCTATCGACGTTGTTGTAGTGGTGGTGACCTCTCGCTTCCTCCTTAGCAATTCACAATTCTTTCGCAGTCATGCTTGAACCCCTGCACATAGAATCAAAAAACAAGAATAGCATACAACATAATAACATTTCATTCATAACTATTATCCAGTCAAAGAGGGCTAAAAAAATTGTATTAAACAAACGTTGTAACACAAAAGTGGAGCCAAAGAGTAGTCATGTATATTTATTAATGAAATGTAGAGATACAACCAAAGCTTTGACGTCGAGGTCTCCTCCAGTGGGGTTCATCTAGAGCGCGTCTTAGATGTTCATCAGGGAATTCGGAAGAGATAAAGGCATGGACTCAAGCTCTCTCAACATAATTCCATCTTATCCTATCTCTCCAGTATTTCTTCAAGGTCATCTCTTTAGTTGTTTAGCTAGTTTGTGCAAAGAGAGATGGATTTTTTTTATAGAGGAAAAGGAGGAGGTTAGGATCCCTACAAAGGTGACAGGGAGGCCTATCCTTTAGGGAGTTCCCATAAGAGGTGGAAACCATAAAATAAAGGATGGAGTATTTGGTTTATTAGTTCAACCACTCCTAATGACCCATCCTCGAGGTGGTTGGAGTGGAATCTCTGCCTCTATTTTTAAAAAACATTCTATAAACAACTTGGCATAGGGGACAAATTGGGACAAAGTTCCAGTTGGTATGGGGCCCAGTGTTAATTTTCCTCTTTGGCACAAGGGCATAACTGACTACCCACGCCAAGACAAAAACAAGGGTTTTCAAGTCTCTGCTCAGGGTATTGTCAACAGAGGGAATATTAATCTCATGTGAAGAGACACAATGATGGTATTTGCAAGGCATGACACTACTTATTGATCACAAAAATTACCCTATAATGGGCGAGATGGGGATTGCAGTGAAAGTGACAAAATGTTTTGTAACATATTCCCCCTAAAGCATGAGGTTCGAGGAAGAGGGAGGGGAAAAATGCTTTTTGAGAACGTGCTCGAACGAAACACCGCTATCGGAGAACCTGAAATTACGAATACAACTAATATCTTTGATACATGAACATGTGTTATGGGTGCAACCATCCATAATAGAGTGTATAAAAATTGAGATTCGAGGTATGTACGTAGCCATCCATCAGTAAGGATCAAAAAATAGACTCAGGTATGGTTGCATCCATCCAATCAAAAGAATCATGCAATAATTCATGATAATCCACAAAATCCGCAACCTGTATTTTATTAGACAAAATACAGGATTTTTCACTCCATATCGACCTGAACAAGCACAAATTCAACCATGCGAATATATGAGTTGAATTTGAACATACAAGAAAATAACCTGATTACCAGCCAATGATGAAAGCTATTAACAGGCACGAGAGAAACCACCAATAATGACAATGGCTCTCAAGGTACAATTGATACAATCCACAGAATGTGAATAGTGATCCAGCGTCGAAAATCAGTAGAATCACTCGATCGACGGCCAATTATGTGGACCTTGCGTCGAATGCAAAGAACCTGCCATTGAGGCATGCAGGATCCAAGGTACCAAAAGGGAGTCTCTGGATCAAATTCCTGCATAATGAGTTGAAGTCAACAGGAAGTGTCCTGATCGAAGGTGGGCCATAATCCTTCCCATATCATCGATATGAGATAGAGGAGTATGATGATGAAATGAGACTAACAGAGAATTAGAGGGAGGTTGAAAACTTCAGAGGAAAACTTCTCTTGAACATATCAGTAGCACAATACTGGATTTGGTAGTATTGTACATCAAAGGATCTGAGGTCATGATGACGTGGTGAAGAGCAGATGAGAGGTCAAAAGGGATTACCCAAACCCATGGAGGAAAAAATGACAAAATGAGATGTCCCCAACCCGACAGAAATGCAGAAAAGTTCCATGTTCAAGAGAAACATACTGCCAACATAACTAAAACTTGGTTCATTTTTCCCCCACCATTTCTTGCGAGTACCCTAGTAATTTTTTAAAACAAGCTTGAAGGGGATAACATATGCTTGTGCTGTAAGTTTTTCCTTTGGAAAAATATAGCCTAGTACATTTTACGAGCCCTAGGAAGGAGGAACTTGAGTAATGTCATGGCGACGAAATCCGATGTCATCAGGTTTTAACGAGCCTGACAAAGAGAGAAATCGACATATTTTCATGTTTAGAGAGTTTGAAAAGAAGGCAGAAAATAAAACTCCATCATGGCCCTTTTCGTAAATAGTCTCTCAGATCCGAAAAGGTAGAAAACAATATCTGAAAGAACCTCTTAGTCACAATAGGCTAAGGTATTCCTTTTTCGTAAATAATCTATCCTAGCCCGAAAAAGGGGTAAACGCATACTAGGTAGATATCACTTCGCAACCATTTTACAAGTTTGAAACAACAAGAGTCTCGACAATATTTTCAATTTTAGAGAGTCGGATAAGAGCTAAAAGATGACTCCAGTAGTGAATTTTTCGTGTTTTTACCGAGTCTGAAAAAGTATAAAATTCAACTCATTACTCCATCACATATGTCCTGAAAAACTGTTGCTGCACAGGAGACACATGTAAAACCCATTTCTCGAAAATAATATAATAAAATAATCGAAAAATATGTCTTAAAACCTAATTAGGGTTGTAAGAAGTTATAAAATTCCAAAAATGGTAGAAATAATTACTTTTCATTTTTTACCTATTGTGGAGCAATAGTTACCCATTTTACAATGTGATTTTGCGGTGACGATAGCGGACAATCCAACGAACCAATATGAAATCCATTAGTTCCAGGTAAGAGCTGAGATCTCTCCATTCATTTTGAGTCATTTCTTACTTCCTGCAATTTCCAATTTTTAATTCTGGGGAAGGAAATATGAAAATTAGGGCATGACAGTTGGCACGAGTTTTGGGAATGGAGTCGCACCAACCCCCCAATTTTCTACACTAGGGTGCACCAATTGGTGCGAATGTTTGGGAAATAATCATGCCAACGACGCAAACCATTTCTTGTGAAAAATGCCAGTCAAAAACCCAAATCATTCACAAATTAAAGCTTCAAAAATGGCTAATACTTTTCATATGAATGTGTTTATAAGTAGAAAATGGAAAAATGGTAATTGAATGGAATGAACAGGAACATAGTGAAGAAGACGAGCTTGCCATGGAGAATGAGAGATGCATGAAAGCTCTTAGAGAATGTGGAATAAATAAGTTCTTATTAACACCCTGTATCTGTGCTCAACCTGAGCTGCTACAATATTTGATCAGCATATGGGATGAGGACCAAGAAAAGTTCATCCTTTGAGACCAAGAACTTGATATTGATGTTTCTGAAGTCTAATTTATCACAATTTTATCGTGAAGGGGAGAAACACTGATCTTAGCTAATACCCGACCTTGCATGGAGATTATGTCCATGGTGATGGACATAGAATGTCGAGGGGTATGGAAGGGAACAGGAAGTGGGAAAGTTGATATCCAAACTATGCCAAACATAGCACTAAAATTAGTGCTACATAAAATGACACAAGCTACAGGATCACAAGCAGCACACGAAGCAACAAAAACACAGTTGCTTCTTGCTATAGACTGCTCAACACCGACCATCTACAACTGGGCAAAGGCCATGACAATAAACATGAAACGCCAGCTAACAAAATGCAAGAAGGGAAAATTGAAGCAATTTGGTTATGGTTCTATCTTAGTATCGTTCTTCCTGGAACGACTACCAATTTTTCAGCGTTAGGAGGTCATGGTCCCAACACCACTAGTGAGAGAACCACGGATGGCCCAATGGGCGGCTCTGATGCCAAGGGCAGTGGGCACTCAAAAGATGTCCTAGAGACCGGAGTTCTTCGATTGGCTCCGCTGATAGTTGATTGTTGTGGAGGATTGGCCCTACTTTGGTACAGATTTTATTGGTGATCCGGACCTCCCACTCCCAGAGGGAGAGGATTGGGATGAATATTTGGGTAATACTCATTTTTAATTTTCATGAGTGTTATGATTTTTTTAAACTATGTATGTTCTTACATTAAATCCATGCATTTGCAGATGTTAGCCCAGAAAGACTCACAGGCATGTCTCCGATAGTGAGAGGAATTCCTCATGATTTTGATCCTCATGGCAAGGGAAGTGAGGAAGAGGAGCTTGTGTGCAACCTAGAGGGGATCACACATGGAGTCCCGGATTATGCACGATTTGACGATGTTCCTTGTGCCTACCAAATACATACCGTCAGGGTGCCAAGCCATATTCAATGCTTGCTGAGGCTACTTGTACGTGCAGTGACATGCTCCCATGAGCATCACGCCGATTAGACACCCAGGCGTTATATCTGCATATTTTGAGAGACATGGTGTCTCAACATGTAACAGAAACACACATATTTTTTGAATGTATGATGCACACTGATGCAAACACATGATATATATATATATATATATATATACATCTATTTTCCTATATGGATCTTTTTCACATGATGATGATTTTACAAATTACGTAAATGTCTATCTAATACGATTTTAGCCACTGTATCAGTTAATGCATTCATTCGTCTAGGAATATGCTGATATGTTATGAAATCAAAATGTATTTCCAACAAACGAATACGTAAATACAATCTCAACATGTACGGGTTTCTGACTGAATAATGACCATTGAGTTGTAGAATAATAAGCTAAGAATATAGATTTACAAACAATGTGCGTATGCCGAGATTGATTACCTCGGTTAATAATTCAAGGAGAACACTATATTCAGCGATATTGTTTGTAGTTCGTCCTAGAAAAATACCTTGTAGTTCTATAAACTCACCAGCATGATCATATTCTACCCAGGCTGTTGAAGACAAATTCCTAGTACTGTGGGAAGCAGCATCCGCGAAACCGACATAAGGGGTAATAAACATCTGCACAAATAAGAAAGACCCAAATAAGTAGGAAAATGCTCACAAAGCACACCAAATCAAAAAATGTACAGAAATGAAAAAAACACTTATGTACATAAATCATGCATGAATGACTCATGCATAATAATTTTTAAGATACAACCCATTTCTAGGTTGTTCTAAAGGATGACCTTCGTAATCAATGAGCTCATAGGCCCCATTCTGCAATACACATTTAACAATGTAAGGCCCATGCTACATGGGTTGAAATTTACCAGCCCCCAGCTTATCATGAGCTTGGTCATATAGGAGGATGAGATCTCCTTCAGCGAAAGAAATAGGGGAAACTGATTAGTCAAAATGAGCTTTGACTCGATTTTTTTTGTGCTTCGATAACCAGAGCTACAAGGCGGCGAGTTTCGTCAAACCTTTCTAGATAAAGGAGACGCTCTTCTTCTGGTAAAGTGTTTGGAAGTAATTCAACAACCAACTTGAGCGAAGGTATTTCACATTCAATTGGAAGAGTAGCTTCCAGACCATAAAGCAACTGAAAAGGGGTGAACCAGGTTGTATTCTTAACTGAGGTTTAGTATGCCTAAAGAGCTGAAAACAACATGAGATGAAAATTGGATTTATGCATCCCAATCGTACGTTGAAGCATGGTAACAAGAACTTTGTTCACGGCCTCAACCTGGACATTGGCCTGAGGATAGTACGACGTTGAGTTGTCGTGACGCAGACCCAACTTGGAAGTCAACTCGGCCACCATGTAATGTCGAAAATGGGAACCATAATCAATAATGATGACTTGAGGGAAACCAAACCTAGCAATGATGTGATTGAATGTGAATTGAGCAACTATTTATCATCAAAGTTAAGTGTAGGCATTTCTTTGGCCCATTTGGTGAAGTAGGCCACAGCTATGATAATATAATCATGCCCCCCGACTGAGTGAGGGTTACACATCATAAAAATTGAAGCCCCACTTCGTAAAGGGACCAACAGAAATGACAGGATGAAGAAGTAGAGGCGGAGCATGCATATTGCGTTGATAAATCTAGCAATCATGACATTAAAAAACTGCGACAATACAGTCTTTAAAGATAGAAGGCTAGAAATAACTTGCACAAAGAATGTTTTGTGCAGTGGCATAACTGTTGGGAAAAATACTGAGAGGGGGGGTGAATCAGTATTTAGTGCAGACTGAAATTTTTTTTACTTTTTCTTTCTCTAAAACCCATACGCTACTTTACTGAACCCAAGTCGCGTATACACGTGGATATCCCTCATAAAAATGCGTATGACCAAAGATCTTATTATGCATTTAATTCTTTACTTAGATATTTGCATCATTCATTCATCAGATGTTTAGTTAGCAGTAAGCATGTGCGGTAATAATAGAATAAACCATCACACATAAGCAGCACACATGAACAATAGGATTTAAGGTGGAAACCCAATTCGGGAGAAAACCACCGCTGTCGTCGTCTCTGTCTTCAATATTTATTATAAAGAAAACATCTTACAACCATGTATTGGCGCAGACTCATACCAGCACGTAGGCACCCACCTGCAGAAGGCTACAACCTTCTCTCATTTACCAGCCTCTCCTGGAAGGGAGCTACAACCCCCTGCTCTCATTTACCAGCCTCTCCTGGAAGGGAGCTACAACCCCCTACTCTCGTTTACCACCCTCTCCTGGAAGGGAGCTACTACCCCCTGCTCTCGTTTACCAGCTACCACTGGAAGGGAGCTACAACTCCTTCACTGAAGGCTTCGACCCTCAACACCATCATGGACCATGTTTCATCAATTTTCATACTGGATCCAACATCTTCCATAAAACACAACTTGTAGGCTTATTTTCATCAAATTTTCAAACTGGACCCACTCCACACATTTAAGCTCATCATATATCAAATTGAAACTTATAACCCCATCAATTCATTCATTGAATCATCAACCAATAAACCAACAACTTGATCTTCAATTAACATAATCAGCAGCATATTCATTATTCAAACAACCCAGTTCTGTATGAATACATCATTGACAGATAGCAGTAAAACAACAAAACAGATCAAATAGTTCATTCCAATTACCCTATACGTGTTTTTACTTCACTGAACCTGCGTATGTCCACGCTTTTATGCACACCAGCCTGCGTATACTTCTGTACATTCTTCAGAAAGCCCTAATTGCTCATACGCACTTTTCCTTAAGCAGACCCGCATATACACGTGCTTTTAATGAAGCAAACCTGCGTATAGATCTGTAACTTTTCAGGACTGTGGATCTCTTCAGATCAGATAAAAAACTCAGATTTCATCCTTTACTTCAGAAAGTATTTTGCCTCATCTCAGATCTAAACATTCCATAAACAGATCTAGAAAATACATATACATTTCAGATCTAGAGAACCCTCTTCATCACTTTCTTCATAGGTGCATTAGTAATTCAGATCAATCAATTCATTCCATGCAGATATACTTCAGAGTGAAGTAATCATTCAATACCCAGACTTGCACACCCTTGCACCATGATTTTCTTCTCCTTAAATAGATTTAGCCTTTGTCAATACCATGAGTCAAAACCACACAACTACTAATGGTATTCCTGGACAGGATCAAATAGATATTCCAGCACTCAATACAATGGGTCAATATCATGGTAACACCCCTTGGTATTCTAAATTTGGAGCGCAAAAGGGCATACACGACTTGGCATGTACTTTTCTGCGTGCATACACTACTTCTCCTTAACAAACCCGCGTATGCTTTGTGACACATCATATTTATCATTTTTCTGGCACTGACTGAAATTCCTTTCTTCTTTTACTTCTAAGCTGATCTGTAGATACATCATCCTTCCTTTTAACACATAGATACATCATCCTTACATATTAACACATAGGTTGCTTATCATAGGCAACTCATCAAGTAGGTTTCCATCAAGAACAACTTCATCAAGTAGGTTGCCATCCAAAGACAACTCATCAAGTCAGTTTCCATCAAGAACAACTTCATTTAGTAGGTTTCCATATCAAGGACAACACATTGCATCATATTGCCAACAATCTTGCTTCATAAAGTAGGTTGTCATCAAGGACAACACACAAATCAGTTTCCATCAAGGACAACTTCGGAAAACTTCATCAAGTAGGTTGCCATCAAGGACAACACATGCCAACAATCTCCCCCTTTGGACTTGATGGCAACCATGATGGTGTTTGATCACCACAACAGATAGATACATTGATTATAACCATTATGCAAACACCATGATACTCTCCCCCTATTCAAACACCATGTTACTCTCCCCCTTTGAAATCAAGGGCAAAGGGCGGATAAAATCCAAGACAATGTTTTTCTCCTCATGTAGAAAGAAGAGCTTTGTAGATCTGATGTTCACTAAAGTTACCATGCTCCCCGTGAGTTCATGCTGAATCTTCAAACATATTTTTCAATGAAGTACATGACTCTATGACCTTTCCTATCACCAAGGACTCATACTTACATCAAGTATCCAACCAAGTGGATTTACATATTTGACTCAAGTACCCAACCAAGTGGTTTTACACATTTGATCAAGTTCTTACATGACTGAATATTACAAATTTACATCATAGGTCTCAACATGACCTTTTGATCAAATTACAACTATGACCTTTTGTAGAAAATACCAAAAGGACTTCAAGAGAGAGATCATATTTCAGAATCATCATAATGCCAACAATGCATCCTCTCCACATGACCAATGCTCCCCCTTAGCTTGTGCATCCTGAACACTTTCAACAAAAAATCATCAAGGCATCTGCATCAAATATCAGAAACAGAAGTATGAGAGCTGAAACATCACCAGAGATACCCAACAGCACCACAGCTATGCTGAAGAATGCTGACCCAGAAGAATTTGTTAGCAACCACCCATACGTGGTTTTATGTGTATAAACTCGCATATATACGTGACTGTCTTTCAGGAAATCCGCGTATCCAATTTAATCTTCTTTAAATTAAGTATATCTGATCTTCTGCATGGTAGAGACTTTTCCCAGCTTCTGTCTGAGATATTTGAATGCTTCCCTGGAAGATAGGACAATGTAGCTATGTTTTCAAGTGTCATCCAATATTTGTAGCATAAGCACATCAGTAACCAAGCCTTCAGACTCTTTGCAGCATCAACATATTCTTCCCAAGAGGAATTATCATACCAGAACAACTTCTTTAATAGACAATATGTGTTAAGCAATCATCCATGTGATATGATATTACCAAGATCTTCATGATTTATTTATTTCATAATCATGATGTAACATATGTAGGAATTATGTCAATAGTCATTAGCAACAAACTCTGCATGATCTATCCTTATCTCTGCATCATAAAAATTTCATCTCATCCATATGTGAAAACAAAAGATATTCTTGAGCAAAAAAAGAAATCAAGGCTCATCCATAATCTCATCATAAGAAACCATGTATCATGTCATCATCATTTGAGCATGAGTAGTACAAGAACTAAGGAATAAGCAGATACAATGCCAACAATGCACTCATTAGTAGTTAGACTGATGCTCCCCCTGAACCTGTGTTCCTGATCTTTAGCTATCTTACTGTTTTTATTATCAGAAAAGCATACGCGACTGTCTCCATTAGAACTAGCGTGTATACGTGGCTTTATTTCAATAAACCCACGTATGGAAAGTGAAATACTGAAAATTTCCACAACTTCATCTCCCCCTGAATTTGTACCACCCGTACCTGTCTTCTTCACATTAGATGCAATGTCAAAACCAAACCAATGATGGGAATCATCATACATTGCTCCCCCTGTGATGATACATTACTAATCCCTATAATGTATCTCACATCACTCTGCAGCCATTATGAGAAGTAGGCTTTAGAAGCGGATGACTGCAGTAGGATTATTATCCCCTATGTTTTTTGACTGGTCCTCCTTCCTTTTCCAGCCTTACTTGAAATTTCTTATTGTGTGATGGAAATTGTCCAATTTCTCAGATCCATTCATCCTGCGTTATTTTTCTACATGATCATACTTGTTACAAGCATAACATCTTGTATGACCAGAAAAGTAAGCATAAGGATCATAATGTGTTTTTCTATTCTTTCTTCTATTGCAATCAGCTGCTTTATGACCATACTTGCTACATGAAAAACAATATCCCTTGAAGAAACCAGAGTACCTTTCTGTGTAGAATCTATTTGTATGTGACTGAAACATTCTACTTCTGCAATTAGCTGCAATATGCCCATAATTATGACTTTTAAAGCATTCAACATTATTGATCATAGGAGGGAATGATTTCTTTTGAGAGTTCATGATTGTCGGTTGATCTTTTGTTTCTTTCAACACTTCAGATTTTGCATTGATATCCTTTGAATCTTTAGCACTTCCTTGTGAACTAGATTCTCCTTTAACAATTTCATGAAAACCAAGACCAAATTTAATAGAAGGAGACCTTTGACTACTAAGAATATTGTCCAGAATCTTAGTACTATATTGAAACCTCAAGAGTTTATCTTTTTCTTCTAATTTACCTTTTAAAATGTTTACCTCAACCTCCAATCTTTTGCATTGCTTCTTCATACTTTCTTCAATCCTTCTTCCTTCTTCTACTTGATCATTTAATTTTAAAATCTCTTCCTTCAACCCATTTTCTTGTTCTTCAAAAGTTTGTAAAAGATCTTCATTCTTCTAATTTGATTTTTCCGGATCTTATTTGAGAGAGATGATTTCTGCTTCAAGTTCTTCATTCTTCTTATTTGATTTTTCCAAATTTGTTTTGAGAAAGAGGATTTCTGCTTCAAGTCTTCTAGTTTGATAGGTTGCTTTAACCTGCAGTCTTTGATGTATTTCTATCTATTCCTTCATTGTTTCTATCTGTCCTTTCATTCCAGAGATCATTTCTTTGTAGATAGATTCTCTTTCATTAGATGATCTTTGTTGATCTTCAACTTTAATCTTGAGAGCTTCTTCTAGATCCATAACATTAATTTTACTATCATTTTCACTATCTTCACCATTGCTTGCATAAGGAAGTGAATCATCAAGATTAGTACCTTTTTCATCTTCTTCATTTTCTGCTTCACATGTTTTCTGAGATATCTCCTTTCTTTGAGTAGCCTTCTTCTTTTGCTTCCTTGCCATGAGCACTAGTAGATCTTGGTCAGAATCTTCTTCATCCTCATTTTACATTTCATCATTATCTTCATTTGTATAATAGCTCTTTCCCTTTTCAAATTGTTTCCCTTTATCATGATTTTCTTCATAAGGACATTTAGCAGCATAATGACCAACTCTTCCACAATTAAAACACTTGAAGGGAAGCTTACGTCTGAATCTTCTAGTACCTCGTTGGAGTCTTCTCACAAATTTGCTTCTTCTTCTTCTGATATGTAACTTGATTCCCTGACAACTTCCTTTTCTTTTCCTTTTGCACATGCCTTAAAGGCAACTTCTCTGATTTGAGAGGGACCTTCTTTTCTCATTTCAAAAGCAGTTAGAATACCATGTAGTTGAACAATAGTAAGAGTTTACAGATCTTGCCTTTCTTCAATAGCAGATACTTTTGACTCAAATTTTGAAGTCAAAGATCTTAAGACTTTTTCAACCAGAGTAGTATCGGTTATGGTTTCACGCAAAATTCTCATATGATTTACAATGTCATCTAGACATAAAAATAAATTAGCAACACTCTCATCACTATGCATCCTTAAATTTTCATATTCAATTCTGAGAGTTTGGAGTTTGGCACTTTTTACCTCTATATCTCCTTCATAGCTTAGAATGATTTTGTCCCATATTTATTTTGTTGAATTTATCTGCATCACTTTAATAAATTCTGATTCAGAAAGGCTTCCTAATAAAACATTGACTGCTTTGGCATTGATTTCATATTTCTTCCTTTCTGCTGCATCAGTAGGAATAATTGCCGGATACCGATAACCTTCTTCCACGATTGCCCATACTTCTGCAACAAGACTTTGCAAATATGCTTTTGTTCGTATCTTCCAGAATAACAGATTACTTCCATTGAATAAAGGTGGCCTTAGAGAAATTACTCCTTCCTGACTTCCCATTGTGATGGATCTCCTTCAAGCGATCAAGCTTCTGCAAAAGAACCTGCTCTGATTCCAATTGTTGGGAAAAATACTAAGAGGGAGGGGGGGGGGTGAATCAATATTTACTGCAGACTGAAATTTTTTTTACTTTTTCTTTCTCTAAAATCCATACGCTACTTTACTGAACCCAAGTCGCGTATACATGCGGATATCCTTCATAAAACATGTGTATGACCAGAGTTCTTATTATGCATTTAATTCTTTACTTATATCTTTGCATCATTCATTCATCACATGTTTAGTTAGCAGTAAGCATGTGCAGTAATAACAGAATAAACCATCACACATAAGAAACACACATCAACACGAGGATTTAAGGTGGAAACCCAATTCGGGAGAAAACCACTGCTACCATCGTCTCTGTCTTCAATATTTATTATAAAGAAAACATCTTACAACCATGTACTGGCGCAGGCTCATACCAGCACGCAGGCACCCACCTACAGAAGGCTACAACCTTCTCTCGTTTACTAGCCTCTCCTGGAAGGGAGCTACAACCCCCTGCTCTCGTTTACCAGC
Source organism: Pinus albicaulis (assembly GCA_034641835.2). Taxonomy (NCBI): domain Eukaryota; kingdom Viridiplantae; phylum Streptophyta; class Pinopsida; order Pinales; family Pinaceae; genus Pinus; species Pinus albicaulis. The sequence continues at coordinate 970,774,120 of CM076573.1, forward strand.
CTCTCCTGGAAGGGAGCTACAACTCCCTCACTGAAGGCTTCGACCCTCAGCACCATCATGGACCATGTTTCATCAATTTTCATACTGGATCCAACAGCTTCCATACAACACAACTTGTAGGCCTCTTTTCATCAGATTTTCAGACTGGACCCACTCCACATATTTAAGCTCATCATATATCAAACTGAAACTTATAACCCCATCAATTCATTCATTGAATCATCAACCAATCAACCAACAACTTGATCTTCAATTAACATAATCAACAACATATTCATTATTCAAACAACCTAGTTCTGTATGAATACATCATTGACAGATAGCAGTAAAACAACAAAATAGATCAGATAGTTCATTCCACTTACCCTATACGCGCTTTTACTTCACTGAACCTGCGTATGTACGCGCTTTTATGCACACCAACCTGCGTATACTTCTGTACATTCTTCAGAAAACCCTAACTGCTCATACGCACTTTTCCTTAAGAAGACCCGCGTATACACATGCTTTTAATGAAGCGAACCTGTCTATAGATCTGTAACTTTTCAGGACTGTGCAGCTCTTCAGATCAGATAAAAAACTTAGATTTCATCCTCTACTTCAGAAAGTATTTCGCCTCATCTCAGATCTAAACATTCCATAAACAGATCTAGAAAATACATATACATTTCAGATCTAGAGATCCCTCTTCATCATTTTCTTCATAGGTGCATTAGTAATTCAGATCAATCAATTCATTCCATGTAGATATACTTCAGAGTGAAGTAATCATTCAATACCCAGACTTGCACACCCTTGCACCATGATTTTCTTCTCCTTAAATAGATTTAGCCTTTCTCAATACCATGAGTCAAAACCACAAAACTACTAATGGTATTCCTGGACAGGATCAAATAGATATTCCAGCGCTCAATACAATGGGTCAATATCATGGCAACACCCCTTGGTATTCTAAATTTGGAGCGAAAAAGGGCATACGTGACTTGGCATGTACTTTTTTGCGTGCATGCGCTACTTCTCCTTAACAAACTCGCGTATGCTTTGCGACACATCATATTTATCATTTTTTTGGCACTTACTGAAATTCCTTTCTTCTGTTACTTCTGAGCTGATCTGTAGATACATCATCCTTCCTTTTAACACATAGATACATCATCCTTACATATTAACACATAGGTTGCTTATCATAGGCAACTCATCAAGTAGGTTTCCATCAAGAACAACTTAATCAACTAGGTTGCCATCATTCATCAAGTAGGTTGCCATCCAAAGACAACTCATCAAGTTAGTTTCCATCAAGAACAACTTCATCTAGTAGGTTTCCATATCGAGGACAAAAAATTGCATCATATTGCCAACAATCTTGCTTCATCAAGTAGGTTGCCATCAAGGACAACACATCAAATCAGTTTCCATCAAGGACAACTTCGGACAACTTCATCAATTAGGTTGCCATCAAGGACAACACATGCCAACAATAACTAGACATGTGACCATCACAGTGCCACTGTGACAATCATTAATAACTTTCTCAACCTCCTTGAGGGTTAAACATTGACGGAGAATAGAATCCACACTGGCACAATAGAGGGTATCCCCGACTATACTATAAGGTTACGACTGATGACGGATGCATCAACGGGCATCTTTTGTCAACTCATATCTAAAATTACAAGTCTAGAGATAAACAATGATATAACCGTACCACAGATCGAGGGTGCTAATCAAGAAAATCGTATTCTCTAGAATGCATTCCTCAAAACAAGACAAAGGAGAGTCTGAAGGGAGGGAACAAATCAAACCAACAAAGACTAGTGACTTCTTTGACTTGGCGGTAGTAAATTCCAAATTGAACTCTTGGAGGATGACAATCCACTTTGAGTATTTCCCCCCAGTAGTTTTTGAGACAATATATAGGTCATGGGGTTGTAATCGGAAATCACAGTCACTATACTTAAAAGAATATAATGACTAAAACATTGAACTGCTTGAACCGCAGCTAATGCTAACTTCTCGAAATCTACATAGTGGATCTCAGGATCGAGAAGGTTACGAGATAAGTAATAAATAACATGCTCATTATCGTCATCATCATCTTGTACTAGAACCATGGCAATCATGCTAAAAGCGGTGACTAAATAAAGGGAAAAATCACGATGATTGTTAGGAGGATGCAATAGAGGAGTGTTGACAAGAAAAATTTTCAAGGTCTCAAAATACTTTTGAGCAATCGCATCCCAACAGAATGGGATGCCCTGCTTTAATAATTGTGTGTATCCTCGAGCCACTTCTGCATATTTAGGTATAAAACGACGTAGAAAATTAGCCTTACCTTTCAAACTCTGCAACTGATGTAATGAGGAGGGAGAGGGGAGATTAATAATAGCCTCAACCTTGAGTGGACCAAGGCAAATTCCATCTTTGGACAAGATAAACCCTAAAATTCTATCTGAATCAATGCAGAAGATGCACTTGTGTGGATTAATCCGAATATTTTAACGTCCACAATGAAGAGAAATTTGATGAAGATGGTCAGGATGGTCCATGCGCTTAGCTAAATGAGCAGGAAGATCATCTAGATAAGGTTTAATGATGTGTCGAATATTGTGAAAAGCATACGACATTTCTCGTTGAAACGTAGCCCCAACATTCTTTAAACCAAAAGGGAGCTTATTATATGAAAAACTACCCCAAGGACGGATAAAGGCAGTCTTATGTTGATCAGGAAGGAGAATTTTAATTTGATTATAACCAGAAAAACTGTCCATTAAGTAAAATATCTCACTCCCGGCACAATCATCAATGACGTGATTGATAAAGGGAGTAGGATAATTATCTTTGGGACAAGCTCGATTAATATCTCGATAATCAACACAGACATGAATATTTCCCTACTTGTTATCTATAGAAATAATATTAGAGACCCATTTTATCAAAGTAATTGGATAAATAAAACCAGCTCTAAGAAGTTTCTCAACTTCACCTTTAATGGCGACAGTTTTTCTAGGGTGCACCGGACGAAGACGCTGACGAATAGGTTTCGAGCCAGGGTAAGTAGGTATTTCATGCACCACTATACTAGGATCAATGTTAAGAATTTATTTGTAGGACCATGCAAAGACATCACAGAATCGTGAAAAAGGATAGTATAAACTTGTACTTCATCGAAAGGACAAGTGACCCCGATATGGATGTTCTTGACAATTCCCGGTTTAACAAAAATGTCAATAGGAATCGTCTATGTAATATTGCTCATGTTACCTTCCATAAAGACGTTGTCTCTCAAAACAAGAAATTGAAGCAGAGGAGAAGGAACCTGAGATGAAAAACACTCGAGACAAGTAGACATGGCCCGAAGGCCAGGCATAAACAAGGAACGATGATGACCATCATTCCATGACAGATCCTCAAGGGACATGGTTTCCATGATAGCCTCACTAGAAGGAAACACTTTGTTCAAAGGATCAGGCAAATCTAAATCACCAAGCCAGGGGGTTTGAGAATGAATGTCAAGGGACATGCTCAAAGAAGCATAACCAGAGGACGAAGATTTCGAAGTAGCAATGAGTTCACAATAATCAATCTCAATTGGACTCAAAGGCATCGAATTGCTGAAGGAAAAAATCTATTCAGGGGAAGGAATAATACATGGGTCATCAGACCAAGATATCATATGAATCTAAACAATATTCAGTGGAGGAAGAGGAAAAATACCCATGAGGGCAGGATCTTTAAAAATACCTGGTCCTACACTCTCGTAGGAAGTAGGAATTTGATCCACATATGGAATTTTGTTCTCGAAAGAAGAGGTGAAGAACGACAATTGAGCAATATTAACAATCTTTCCTTCATGTGGAAATTTCAAAACATGAAAGAGAGTGGACGGAACACATAACATGGTGTGAGTCCAACTACGACTGAGGAGAAGATTATAAGTAAGTTTAGCGTCAACGAATTTGACCTCGAAATTGACTGTCTTCCCTTTCAATGTAATCGGTAAACTAACGAGAACACCTAAAGGTTTTGATTCTCTTCCATCAAATGCTTCTAGGGAATTTGGTGATGAATTCAAGGCTGGAGAACTAATAGCTTTCCAACACAAATATGACATGACACAGGTTGATGCACCTTCATCCACAACTTCTCGATGGATGTAGAGACCATTAATAATAACTTGAAAAATGAGCACAATCTGATGCGGGAGTCATGGACCAAAATTATCTAGATTGAAAGTAGGAAGGCTAGCGTTGGCAGGATCAATCCCACCAATCACAGATAACAAAGATCTGTGTTGGGATAGATAACTCTGAAGTATTTCTAACATGGACATCCCGAACGACGCCTGAGCCAAATCCTCAATAATAATATAATGGTGAGTGGCACATGCATTGGGATTATAAGAAGACTTGTGGAGTACACCCTTGGGAAGGTGATCACACAACAGATTCAGCATTGGGCCTTTCAATTTCAAGAGGACAAGCAACAGGCGGAGGAAGAGGACCATCAGCAATCTTCTTCCTCGTGGCGTGGTGAGATCCAGTATAATATTTTGACTGAGTAGCAATAGAAATGGTTGCAGAACCATTCATCATGAACACCTGAGAGCCAAATGGGGCAGAGGATTAAGGTTTCTCTACCATATGAGTCTACTAAGATGGGAAAGGTTCTTTAAGAATGACTGGATTCCCTGGGTGCCTTTGAGAAAGGGGCTCACTTCAGACCATCTAGGATAGTCTTTGGTGAAGTTCTCATCATGACAAATGAAACAAGGGTACTTCGGTTTGCATTGAGAATCATTGCTAGCACGAGGTTTCTGAGAATCCTATTTCGGGGTATTGGCTTTGGCCTTACCTTTACCCTTCTTCTTACCTTTATAAGCCTTATCTGTAGGATTGGCCTGAATGACATTAACTTCTATGGGTTTACCAGAATTCGAAGTAGACTAAGAAGTAACATTATGGGAAGAAGTGGAATTCGGCTTCTTAGTGTTTGAAGATGAAGACTTCTGAGAAGTTTGAGAAACGAAACCAATAATACCATCAAAAAATGGAGTCACTGGTGGTTTAGAAGTTCCAGGTTAGGGAGCATCAGTCAAGATATCATATAATGCACCAGACTAAGAGTACACAAGATCAAGGTACTGGGCATAAGCAATGGCTTGTTCCTCGGTTACACATGCCCCCATAGTTATGTCTTTGGCAATATAATTGACAAAGGGGGTGGTGAACCAATGAATTAGAAGCTGATTAGGAATTTCAAATTTGATCATGCATCGAGGACATCGCCACTCATGAATATGATCCGAGATATGAGTAGCTCTGTCCTATTTCAATGACTTGAGGAGGTGTGTTCCAATCTCATAGCGGACTGGTAACTAGAAGTGTGTAAGGAATTCCATGGCTAAAGAATTGAAATCTTGGAAGATGCCACGAGATAGCTCAATGTACCACTTTGCAGTGGCACCAGTAAGAGTTCGTTTGAAAAGAAGGATTCTAATAGAATCATCAACCCAAGAGTTAGAGGAACACCAAAAGTGGAAAGTCATAACATGTGCTTGGGGGTCTTCACCAAACTTGCCCTCAAATTTGGGACAATCACCAGGAATATTAGTCGGTACCGAAGGCCAATACGGGTTATGAATAATGGGATTGTTCTTCAATTTTGACACATCAGGTAGTTCCTACGTAGTAAGAAATGATAATTCAGTTTTGAAAGACATTAGAGGTCTTCGATAAGGACCTGCATGTATATTCCACCCAGTCCGAGCGGGATTCTATCCCCATACATTCTGTCTTGGAGGATTCAGATCATAGGTATTAGAAGCAGTATAATTCAGTTGATACTGGGGTTGAGGACCAGGATATTAAGTCGGAGTATACCACTGAGGTCCTTGCCAAGCAGTGTATGGAGTCCGTTGTGGAATGTAAGAATGGCTTTGAGTTTGATGATATACAGGTTGATTTTGAGGGTAAATAACTTGGGGAGCACTATATATCAGTTGATATGAAACTTGAGGGTAGTAAGTGCCTTGCGGTTGAGGAGGAGGACCCCACTAAGCAGGTTGAGCAGGCTCCTGAGCGGGTAAACCTGGCTAACTATAAACAGGTAGAACGGGATGCTAAAACGATGGAACCGGCTGAGGTGCAGTTTGAATCGATTATTGAGCGGGTTGAACCAATTACTGAGGGCCATCGATTTGGCCTTACAGGAAAGGTTGGCCCGATGGTTGTGATGGACCAGGTTGTCCCTGATAACGAGGTTGACCTGAAGTAGGACTGTAGGGGTTTCCTGGTTGCACAACATTTTGGCCATATTGAACATGTCACTGTGGTTATGGTGCAACAGGTTGTCCCTATGGTGGGTAGATTTCCCCCTTAGGAGGTTGAGATATCCCTGGTTGATTTTGAGGTTGACCAAATAGACTGGATGGTGTTCCATGGTGGACCAAAGGTTGACCTTGCAAAGGTTTGCCTTGTGGACCATATGGTTGTCCTTGTGGACCAGATGCAGGGCCCTGTTGAGCTAAAGGTTGTCCCAATGAGGGTTGTCCTTGCAAGCCAGAGGGTTACGCAGGTAGGGTAGGTCCCAGATGAGTAACAGCCTCATAAGGATCATAAACATCCTGATGAGGATCAATAGGAGGAAAATAGATTGGATTACCATACACATCATAATGGTGCGGATGTATATATACGGGATTACCAATAACATCATAGTGATGGAATCAAGGATTACCAAGAGATTGAAGGGGCTAGGAACCCTGAGAACTCTGTTGCTAAAAAACCAATAGATATTCTTCAAAAGTATGACCGCCAAGAATCACAGGAGTAGTGGAAGCCACACTAGAAGCAGGCGGCGCCTCCGCGCCACTATATTTCGATCTACTAGGACCGAGATTAACAGGCCACGTTGGATTAAGGAAAATAGACCTGTGAGTGTGAAAATATCCCAACAACTGATGGGAAACAACCAGTGTGGATGAAGCCACACAGACCATTGGTTGAACTGGAATAGATGTAACATTAACTGAAGAACTAGGTGTCGAAGGTGATAGTCCTAACAAAGGGAGGACCGAACTCTGAGGAGGAGTTACAGTACTGGATTGTGCCATGGAGGAAACACTAGACATAATCTGACTCAAGGACCTATATCCAAGTGAAAGTGACACTGATGGTGGAGAAGACTGAGTAGAAACATGAGGTACATCTTTAGGAAAAGGCTTATATTATTTGCTAGAAACAAGCTTTCCTTCACTACCAATAGGACTAGATGAATCCATGTCTAGCTCTACCATAAGGTCTTCAGAAATACTACGGGGACTAAGAGGCACAGCAACAACAAAAAATGGCGAACCCGATGTAAGAGGAGGAAAATCTCCTCCTTCCCCAAAACTAGACCAAGCACTAGAAGGAGGCCAAATTAATTCAACTAGCCCTTTAGGAGGAGATCGAGTAGTAAGAGGAAATATAGATGGGAGAATAGGCTGCAAAATCTCGGCAGACCTAGTGGATTTAAGGGTTTCAAAAGAAACGTCTGGGAAATAACTACCACTAAGAGGTAGTGAAGACGACAAAACTGGTGGTTCCGCCACCGTGACTGTATATATCAGAACAAAAAGGAAAAAGAGAATGAATCAAAGACTCCAAGATCAAAACCAAGAAAAAATAACATGCCAAGTAATAAAACTTTAACGGGTTTGTAATCATATGTGATTAATTTTGTGACACTGAAACCAAATTTTGATGTTTCATTTTCAAGGAGTTGAGAAATAGGCAAAAGGTGACTCTAGTCACTCTCAATTTTAAATGAGCGTGAAGGGACAAGTGCTCAAATACCTCTTATCTTTTTTAAAGAGTCATGAAAATATAAAAATGACTACTCTGTAATACTAAGCAAGAGGGTATACTAGGTTTCTGTGAACTGCCATATACACCTTTGTGATTAAATGAAACAAAAATGACCAAGGACTTGACGTATGTGCAAGTAGTCTCCCTGAATGTTGTGTTCGGTGTATCACAGTTACAAGGCGGAAGACTCGGCTTCCTATGGATGAAAGGATTGCAACCAAGAGGGGTATCCTTTTATATACGCGACGATACGGGGAGCACAAGAATGTACTAGCGTTGTGTAAAGCCAGATGGTGAAAAATAACTACTAGGTTTTAAGATGCCGGAACACGTATCTAGCCTTGACCACTAAAAATGTTTCGTTAGGTTTCAATGCTTCCTTAGGTTAATTAAATGAATTTTAAAGTTGATCTTGGATTATGTTTCAGTTTTAAGGCCTTATTGATTTTGGATCTCAAAATTCCTAAATGCAAGCTATATGCAAATGAACATCATTTTTTATTCAACGAATGCTAATTATGAGAAGGATAGAGATCTTTCAAACAAAATCAAATAATGAAAGTATGTGAGGAAATCCACTAATGCATCTAACACAATCAAATGAAAATGAAACTCTTTCCTAGACAATCAGTTGCTAGTTATGAAAAGAAAACTTCACTTTCAGTGCAAAGAAAGAATGCAAAATATTTTTTTGTTTATTTTTAATGAAAGAATTACATGATGCACTAATTACATGAAACATGAAAACAAACACTAGCTGAAGTGTTGTGTAGGAATCAAAATTGAATGACTCAATAAAACGAAAAACAAACACAAGAAATCACTCAAACTAATGTCATAATATTCCAAACCAAGAGAAAGTTTTCAAAACGATCCAAAGAAAGCAATGTAATCAATGCTTGGAGCTATAAGGAGAAAAATCAATCGAAAAAACGAAATGATCATTCAACCAAAGAAATCACTCAAAGGAATCAAGAAAACTTAGTGCAATCAACCCAAGAATGAGGCTGACAACAATCAAAATGACGTGGTTTCTGAACAGAAGGCTCAGTGTACCAAACCCTTAAAAACCCTAAGGATTCAATCCACACTGATAAGATGGACAAGAAACTGAGGAAAATAGGTCGATGATAGTCAAAACAGTCCCAAAGGCATAATTACACATAAAAAATAACCCAGAAGCAAGCACAATTGACCAAAAGGCTCATTAAGGAGGTCAAACGAAATCCTATCGGGGTTGGTGCAACTACAAGGCTGTAATCCGCACCATATAGGGTTTGGCGCGACCACAAAAAGAGCAACTGGTGCCAATTGGCATGACTGTTTAGAGTAAAATCGCACCAAGCTAGATAACTATGGGAAAAAGAGGAAAAATCAGAACCTAATGAGCAGAGGTCAATCTTGACACTCTAGAGCTAAACAGAGCATGTAAACTAAGCAAGAAAACCAAGAAAGGCATATAAGCAAATAAATGATTGAAACTGACCCAACAACATGAAATGACAAACTCGCACTAATCCCCAGTGGAGTCGCCAATTTGTTACGTAGGTAAATCCTCTCTACGGATAGAGATGATCCCTCTAGTCGTATAGTGTGTCTAGAAACAAAGGGACCTGGTAAAGTGTTGATTCCTAATTATTGAATGAAAGAGGACATGATATATTGACCTACCTGGAGTCTAACGTTATCTTCGTTGCTGTAGTGGTGGTGACCTCTCGCTCCTACCTTGACAAGTCACAATCCTTCTGCAGTCATGCTCGGACACCTGCACATAGAATAAAAAAAAAGAACAACATATGGCATAATAACATTTCATTCATAACTATTAGCCAGTCAAAGAAGGCTAAACAAATTGCATTAAACAAATGTCGTAACGCAAAAGTGGAACCAAACACTCGTCATGTATATGTATTAATGAGAGGAAGAGATACAACCAAAGCTTTTATGTCAAGGTATCTTCCAGCGGGGTTCAGTCATAGTGCATCTCATATGTTCGTTAGGGAATTCAGACGGGATAAAGGCATGGACTCAAGCTCTCTCAACATAATTACTTCTTATCGTATCTCTCTAGTATTTCTTCAAGTTCATCTCTTTAGTTGTTCATCTAGTTTGTGCAAAGAGAGACGACTTCTTTTTATAGAGGAAAAGGAGGAGGTTAGTATCCCTACAAATGTGGGAGGGAGGCCGATCCTTTAGGGATTTCCCATAAGAGGTGGAAACCATAAACTAAAGGAGGGAGTTTGTGGTGTATCAGTTCAACCACTCCCAATGACTCATCCTCAAGGTGGTCGGAGTGGAACCTCCGCCTCTATTTTTAAAAAAAATTCCATAAACAACTTAGCATGGGGGATAAACTGGGACAGAGCGCCAGCTGGCATGTGGCCCAGTGTTAATTTTCCTGTTTGGTGGGAGGTCATAACTGACTACTCGTGCCAAGGCAAAAACAAGGATTTTTGAGTCTCTGCTCAGGGAATTGTCAACAGAAGGAATATTACTCTCATGTAAAGGGACACAATGATGGCCTTTGCAAGGCATGGCACTGTTTATTGATCACGGAAATGACCCTGCAATGGGTGAGATGGGGATTGCAGGGACAGTGACAAAATGTTGTGTAATAGATACCACAAGACACAATTTCATACCTTGAAGAGTCAAATTATAGAGATACAATAGTTACAAGCTCTATCTCCAAACACTATGAAAAAATGTGAGTATTTTTTCATTTTTGCATAATTGTTTCTTTACAATTCACTTTAAAGAGATTAATACATAAAAATCAAGCATATATATAATTATCTGGCTCCAATATACCTCACAAACAAAAGTGGATACACCCAGTAAGCCAACGAGAAGCCCTATTATGATGATTTAAGAAGAGTAAGAAATGCAACATCATATATCAAAATTATGAGACCAAGTGCAACGAATTTCACTCTCGCAAAGAGAAAATAGAAATGATTTGGATGGTTTAAAAGTAGAAATGAAAGTGACATGGACATTGTAAAAGATGAAATAAAGGGTGGCATAAATAGTTTAAAAACATACATGGAAGGGTTCAAGGAAGGTTTAATGTAGTTGCTGCAAGAAAGGATCCTAGTATTGACAAGGTAATCCATGAAAATAAGGATGAGGACAAAAGGAATATGAATTAAGATTTTAGATACTCCAACAATGGGTTTAAAAATGAGCACATTCTAAAGATCGATATGGGGAATTTCGATGGCAAGGATTCAGTAACATATATACTATAGATGAAGTGGTTCTTTGATCTACGTGATGTACTACACACATGAAAGTTATGCATTGCATATTTATATATGAGAACCAAATCAATTTGTGTGGTATTGATGGCTATGTTCTCGTAAATAACTTTCTAGTTGGGAAATTTTTACGTCAGAGGAATTGATAACATATTATCATGGGACAAAGAGAAACACCTTATTTATCGAATTTATAAATCTAAAACAAAAGGGTTCAATGACGAAGCACATTCAGGAATTCCAAATATTGAATGTCAAGGTGACTGATATTCTAGAGGAGCATATCATCAAAGTAATTCACCAATTTGGATCTTCATTCAGAACATCATCAAATTATAATGAAGTTTAAAGACATTCCTAAAACCACATTTAGAACTCATGAAGGTCATTATGAATTTTTGGCATGCCTTTTGGCCTTACTAATGCCCCTTCCACATTTCAAGGTTTGATGAATTCCATTTTCAAACCTCTCCTTATAAAATTTGTGTTAGTAATTTTTGATGATATACTGATCTACAAGTATTGGAAGGATCATGTTCAACATGTTGATAGGGTTCTCAAACTATTGGAGGAGAAATTTTTTTATGTAAAATCCTCCAAATGTTTTTTTGGGGTACAAGAGGTGGAATATTTGGGTCATATTGTATGATATCTCGTGAGAGTGTTAAGGTAGACCCTAACAAAATTAAATCCATCAAGGAATGGGAAATCCCCAACCCCTTAAGGAATATTTAAGGATTTCTTGGGCTCACAAGTTATTATCACAATTTTTTTAAGAATTATGGGAAAATAAAAGGACCTCTAATAATTGTTTTGAAGAAATATGCATTTTCTTAGACTCCAGAAGCAACTAAGGCCTTTGAAAATATTCAAGAGGAAATGTTTTGAGTGTTGTAAAAATGGGAGAGTTGTAGATTCTAACTTATCTTCCTTATATTGATAATTACTTATGATGGTAGTTGGCCTTCTGTTACTTCTTTAATTTTTTTAATCAAGAAATTATAAAATGAAATGAAAATTAGAAAGAGACAATGTACACAAGATATAGGCTCCAAGCTAGGGAAAAACCCCTCAAAGGAGGAAACCCAGAAATAAATGCTTCTCTTCTTATAGAATATTCTTACAAATAGAATTCTAAGAATGAAATACCAAAGCCAATAAACCCTGCAAGATCCAAGTCAACCCACAACAAAATTTATTCCAACTTCGAAAAAAATGATACAACAAACTCGACCCTTGCAATAAAATTTTGGCCTCCTGAAACTGGAAGATTCACCAAAACTAGCAAGAAAGGAAAAGAGAATATTTGACAAACTTTGACTTCTTCTCCATTTCTTTTTTCTCCAACTTCTCTCTCTCTTCTTCTCTATTATAGATCAAAATTGTCCTTGACTGAGTGCCCAAATCAGTCTAGTTCCTATCCTTGATATAGCCTTTCTTGAGGGTTGAATTCCCTCCCTTTAGGCTGACTTGATCTTCTCCTTGGCTCAACTTGGTATAAGGCATATTCATGACTTTTTATTGACAAAATAAATATTTTATTTATTGCAATGATTCCAAATGGCACTATCACACATGACCAATAATACTCTTTATTCTAGAAATACCTAGAAAGACCTAGAAAACCTAAATGAATGAAGAATATTACTTTGAATTAAACTTGAGTATGAAAATCATACTCCACAGACATAATATTATTTATTTTTCTCTCTTTTTATTTCTTTATAAATAATATACAATATCACAATTAAAATTAGGTCGTTAAGAAGATTGAACCTAGTTATTATTTTCAACACTTCCTCTTAAATATGGTGGTAGTCATGATAATATATTACATGGTACAAGGATTGTTAATATTATAGCATTCTCATAAGAAGAGTTAGGTTGATAAGCCATATTTTGTCAAGAATATTTTTCATAGCCAACACTGTCCTTGAAGGCCTTAACTAGACATGATCATATTTAATTATCAATATTATGTGTGGATTCTTTATGTGAGCTTCCACAGTAACTCCTAAGGAACATACCCTGTCAAGATGTCCGCAAGGTATGTCCTTTTGGGACTATTCTTAACTCGGATTCCCAAACAAGGATCCTCAAGGAATATCAGTCCTCTTCGACTAGTCTTATCTTGGATTCCATACCTCATCCTGAAAGAGGACTGGCCAACAAATTTTATCCCTAGATTCTTCAATCCACAAGAAGCTCCAATATAGATTCTTATCCAATGATACAGACTCAATTATTTCTTTATGGAATTTAGTAATACTTACGACTATTAGTCATAGTCTAGTGCATGGCCCATAAATAAAAGAACTATCCAACATGACTCCCTCTCAATTAAGGAAATGATATCCACCAAACAAAGTTTAGCTCTCAGGTACTCAAGCTTCTTGTTCGATAATGCTTTATTCAAAATATTTTCTACTTGTTCATCTGTAGGTAGATAGTGTAGATTCATGTCCCCATATCGCACCAAGCTTCTAATATAGTGGTATTTTTTGTTTATATGCTCCAGCATGAAAAACCAGGTCTTTTGTCAATATTATGAAAATTTAATTATCAGCATTGTATTCATGAAGGGCTAAGCTATCCATCAAACAATTTTGATAACAATTTCTTGAGATAAAATGCTTCCTGATAGAGTTCACTTGCAACAGCATATTCAACTTCAACATTACTATTGGCCCTCATTTTTTATCTCTTTTTGTTTAGAAAATACACCTTATTTCTCCATATTATTCATCCATTCACCATTTTATTCACCTTATATAGACCCAAATATGCATATACAGGTATTAAAATTATGGTTTTCAATTATTATATGTTTTTGTAAAAATTGGAATTTAAGTGCATTTTTGGATAGCATCTGAAATTATGGTAATGTCCTTATGGTTTGCATATGTGCAGGACACTTGGGCTCAAGATTGATATGTTTCTAGAAAGATTGGGAACTAATAATAAGAGTACACTAGTTAGCACAGTCAGAACGAGAATTAATAGGCACTGTCAAAGGCGGTCAAACAAGACCAGTCTTTATGGAGGATCCCTAGAAAGTAGGTCAAAAGTATTATTTTGTGGGATTTTCTAGATTATGATGGATCTGATGGATGAATTCGACTATGATAGGATAAGGATAGTTATGATTACTTGAGCTATTTTAGATGAGTTTCTTAGATAATTTATCTATTTAAGCCTTAAAATTTGAAGGCTTTGATATGTAAAACATGTATGACTTATTATTATTATTTATGAGACTTGGAGACATAATTGAAGATCTATTCTATCATATTTGATGTTGTTACATGTTGGTTGATTTATTGAAGTCTTAAGTAGTTGAATTTACCTTCAATGTGTGAGGCAAGGGTGGAGGCCCCTAACACCGAGCTAAGTGCACTTCTTAGTTTATTTCGTAGCTATAATTTCTGAATTAGCTTGCTGATGTTTAATTTTTTTATGCTGATTATTTTCAAGTATTGATGAATCTAATGATGATTCTTAACTTGCATATGAAAATACAAAAAAAGTGTTGAAAGTTAAACATTCTTTCTATCTAATCAAGATCTTCAGTTAGAATTCATCTTTACATGCCTTTACATGCTTGGATTTATGATGGGTCTTAATCGTGTTTCTATTCTGCATACAAAAGGAGAAACTAGTATTTAAAGTTAAATACTTCTTCTATTTGATGAAGAGACTAAAAACTAAGATTCATCTTTCTCGATTTTTTCTGAATTTCTTCTTTAGCAATAGCATTGCTGATAAATGAATATATGATGAAGGAAAATCAGGACCTCTTGAGTGAAGAGCCTCCTCAATTATTACTTCATGTATCTTAATCTATTGTTTAGTTAAGTAGTTTTTGGTTTCTAATTCACATGGTAATATTGTTAAGAGAAGGACAAAAAAATCTCTTAAGTTAAGAGGTTCTTATGCTTCTAATTACACATCTGAATTTAGAATCTATTTTTTAGTTAAGTATTTTGATTTCTAATTCACATGGTAATCTTATTAAGATAAGGACCAACAAATATCTTAAGTTAGGATATTTTTCTGCTTCTAATTACACATCTAAATTTAGAAATTGTTTAAGTTAGATTTATCTTTGTAATATGCATTTCCCTAATCATCAATAAACCATCTTCTGAATTGATCGCAACTGAAACCCATATACTTTGGGGATGATTCTAAGTTCCACTAACCCGGATTGATAATAAATAATTGCGTTAGTTTACAACAGTAAATTGACTCAACATTTTGGTGCCGTTTCTGGGGAAAGATATTTCAAAACTGTCAAAATAGGAAAAAAAAAAGGTTAAAAGACAAAAACAATATAAAATCACCAAAAAAACAAAAACATAGTTTTTCTTTCAAGTAATTTTTTCTTATGCCTAGAGAGAGAGATCAAAAAGGTATATTTTTGAAACAAAATCCCCCAACAGCTCATTCATCCATAGGACTAACAACATCGATTGTTGGAAAACCTACTATAGAAGAATTAGAGGAAAAACAAACATGAAGACAAAGATTAACTTTAGTTGAAAGACAAATCTTGTTAGCCTTTTAGGTAAAGAAAAAGAAATCACCTAAAGAACCTTCTTCTGTTTGGAAACAAAAATACACAAGAAAATTAAATGTTCAACAACTAGAGCAACTTGTCCTTGAGGAAATTAAAGTAGTTGAAGAAATTAAAATCCAACCTCCTATTGAAACACTACAAATATCTGAACAAGAAATTGTTGAAGAAGGAGAAGGATTGACTAGATTACACATGACTCCTGAACAAATATTAGAATATAAAATACAACAAAGGCAATGGCGAAGTGAAAGAGAATAAGAAAAAATAATTGAGGCGGAAAGAAAGGAAAAGAAGACAGAAGAGTAGAAGCACTTCGAAGAATAAAGGAAGAAGCAAGAAGAGAAAACCAAAATCGAAGAACACAAGAAAATGAACATGAAGTTAACAACGATCAGGAAACTACTTTTGGCTTTCCTATTTTAGGTGCAAGAGAAATACTAGGAGAAGAAATAAAAATGAAAAATAGTCCACCTTCTGTATCGCCTAATTTCTATAGAATGTCAATAGAAGATCATGATGCATTCATGTTCGAGTTTGACATCTTGTCTAGAACATATGGATATATTGATGATACACATAAGCTTCGATTTTTTCCTGCTACTTTAAAATAAGAATCCATGAAATGGTTCATAGGATTAGGAGAACACATGATAGCTTCTTGGGAAGATATGAAGAAAATATTTCTTAAAAGGTATCAAGCTTACTGTAGGGCTAGAGAATGGAAAGAAGATATTTTCAGAATGTCGCAACACGAAGACGAAATTTTGGAAGAATATTTGGAAATATTTCTTTACAATTTACAGAAATCCAAACATACTTCTCTTAGTTCTGATACCATCCGCACTATTTTTCTAAAGGGTATTAGAGTGTTGGGAAAAATACTGAGAGGGGGGAGGGGGGTGAATCAGTATTTACAGTATATTCAAAACTTTTACTTTTATTTACTTCAAAACCCATACGCAACTTTCCTGAAGTAGACTTGCGTATATACACAGATACACTTTATTAAACTCACGTATACACAGAGAACTAATTATGGCATTAAATCTTCACTTAAACCATTCCATCAGATATTCATCAGATATTCAATAAGCAGTAAACATGTGCAGTAAGAACAGAATAAACCATCACACAAAGCATCACACATGAACACCAGGATTTTTAGGTGGAAACCCAAGTTGGGAGAAAACCACCGCTGCAGTTGCTCAGCCTTCAATATTTTATTATAGAGAAAACATCTTACAACATATGTGCTGGTGCAGACTCTACCAGCACGCAAGCACCCACCTGCGCTCATTTACCAACCTCTCCTGGAAGGGAGCTCCAACCCCCTGACTCGTTTACCAGCCTCTCCTGGAAGGGAGCTACGACCCCCTGCTCTCGTTTACCAGCCTCACCTGGAAGGGAGCTAGCACCCCCTAACTGAAGGCTACAACCCTCAGCACCACCTTGGACCACGTTTCATCAATTTTCACACTGGATCCAACAACTTCAATAGAACACAACTTGCAGGCCACGATTCATCATATTTTCAGACTGGACCCTCTTCATACATTTAAGCTCAATCATACAACCAAACTGATACAGACAACTCAGCACTGTAGAATACAGATAGCAGTAACACAGCAGAACAGATCAGACATTTCTTACCACAGACTTCAGCAAACCCTAGTTTGCATACGCGCTTCCACTTCGCTGATGTCGTGTATATACGCGCTTCCGTTCACACAAACCAGCGTATACCTCTGTACAAATTTCACTGCGCATACGCGCTTTTTCTTCAACTAAGCCGCGTATATACGCGCTTCCTATTCAGAAAACTCGCGTATAGATCTTCAACCATTATAGAGCTGCATACTTCTTCAGTTCAGAAATTCGGTTCAGATTCAACCCTTTACTTCAGACAGATGTTCGCCTCTTCACAGATCAAATCACTCCATCAACAGATCTAGCAGATACAAGTACATTTCAGATCTAGATATCCCGCTTCATCATTTCTTCATAGGTGCATCATAGATTCAGATCTACCATCAAACCTTTACCCTTTCCATGCAGATATACTTCACAGAGAAGTATTCATTCAAGCTCAGACATCTTGCTCCCATGCTTATCATTTGCACAATGAATTTCTTCTCTTTATATAGGTTTACCCTTTGTCAATACCATGAGCCCCTTTTTCAATACCATGAGCCAAAACCACATTACATCCGATGGTATTCCTGGACGGGGTCAATTAGGCGAATCATTGCCCAATACAATGGGTCAATACCATGGTGGTTACCCCTGGTTTTTCACTTTTTGAGCGCTTTTTCCCATACGTGACTTGGCACGTTGTTTTCCGCGTGCATACGCGACTTCCCCTAGGAAAATCCGCGTATGCCTAGAGACATACTCTTTTCATCAAGATTTAGCACATGCTGAAATTTCTTTCTTCATTCCCTTCTGTACTCACTGTAGATACATCAGTTTTAGTTCATCAAGACATATTCTATCAAGCACAACTTCATCCAGTGAGTTGCCATTATCTTCATCAAGAGGGTTGCCTTTCAAGGACAACACTCATCATCATATTGTCAGCAAACATCATATCACATCAGATTTACATCATTTACCAAATCCATCAGGTCAAGTATTACTTCATCAGGTGGTTTGCCATCAAGGACAACACATATCAATAGTCGCATGTCTCCATCTTCATTCAGTGGGTTGCCATCAAGGACAACACTCTGCATCATATTGCCAACAATCTCCCCCTTTGGACTTGATGGCAACCACGATGGTGTTTGATCACCACAGCAGATAGGTTCATTAAGAATACAATAACACCAAGTCACTCTCCTCATTTTTTACATCATTCTTTCTCTTCATTCAAACACCATGTCATTCTCCCCCTTTGACATCAAGGGCAAAGGGCGGATCAAAAATCAACATACTCTCCCCCTTTTCTCCTCATGTGGAAGAAGCATTCTGTAGATCTGATAAATACTGAAGTGACCAAGCTCCCCCTGAGTTCATGCTGAATCTTCAAACAAAATTTCCAATGAAGTACATGACTCTATGAACTTCCTATCACCAATGACTCATACTTACATCAAAGATCCATCCAACTGGATTTACATATGAGACTCAACTACCCAACCAAGTGGGTTTACAAATTTGAACTCAGCTACCCAACCAAGTGGGTTTACAAAAATTTGACTCAGCTACCCAACCAAGTGGGTTTACAAAAATGACAAGTCCTTACATGACTGAATATTACAATTTTACATCATGGATCGCTACATGACCTTTTCATCAAACTACAAATGTAACTTCAAGACCAACACCAGAAAGTCCTCAAGAAAGAGAACATATTTCAGAACCATCATAATGCCAACAATGCATTATACTCAGCAAAGCTAATGCCCCCCCTGAATCTATGCATCCAAGCAACCTTTCATAAGACTAAGGCTCCCCCTTAGTTTGTGCATCCTGAACACTTTCACCAACAAATTATCAAGGCATCTTTATCAAAACATTAGAAATAGAATTATGAGAACTAAAACACCACCAGAGATACCAATCAATATCAGAGACACCAAACAGCACTGCAATTGTGCTGAAAAGAGCTGACTCCAACCAGAAAATTGTCAGCAATCAGACATACGTGGTTTTCTGTGCAGGAACTCGCGTATATACGCGACTGTGTTTCATGAAACCCGCGTATCCAATGCCATCTTCTAAATTTATGCAGATTTGTTCTTTTGAATGGCAGAGAACACTCCCAGCTTCTGTCTTAGATACTCGAACGCTTCCCTGGGCAGAGGTTTGGTAAAGATATCAACAACTTGTTCTTTGGAGGGAACATACTCCAACTTCACGGTTTGCTTAAGCACTTTTTCACGTAAGAAGTGATACTTGATGGGAATGTGCTTGGTCTTTGAATGCATAACAAGATTCTTTGAAATACTGATGGCACTTGTATTGTCACACATAATGGGGATAGGAGGAGTACACTTGATTTGAAAATCTTGTAAGGTTTGCATCATCCAAAGGAGTTGAGTGCAACAAGATGCGGCAGCCACATATTCTGCTTCTGCTGTAGATAAGGCAATAGAATTTTGCTTCTTGCTGAACCAAGACACTAACCAGTGTCCCATATAGAATGCACCACCACTGGTGCTTTTTCGATCATCAACACTTCCAGCCCAATCTGCATCAGTGTAAGCATGAAGAGTAAGATCAGCATTCTTTGGATACCATAGACCAAAGTCTTGAGTTCCTTGTAGATATTTGAATATTCTTTTAACAGCCTGAAGGTGAGACTCTTTTGGATTAGCTTGGAATCGTCCAAAAATCCCAACTGCATGCATAATGTCTGGTCTAGTCCCAGTGAGATAAAGTAGACTTCCTATCATTGATCTGTAATCTGGTTGGTTCACTGGAGGAGAATCATCGTGAGCACTGAGATTGCATCTGGTTATCATTGGTGTACTTACAGGTTTGCATTCTTCCATGCCATTCTTCTTCAGAATTTTCTTAAGATATTTTGCTTGTGACAGGAATATACCATCTGCAGATTGATGCACTTGCAAGCCAAGAAAGAATGTTAGTTCCCCAAGTAAAGACATTTCAAATTCTTGCTGCATGAAAGAAGCAATTTTTTGACTCATAGATTCTTCGTTACTCCCAAAAATGATATCATCAACATATACAACTACAATCAATAGTTTATCATTTTCAACTTTTGTGTATAAGTTGCTATCAGCAGATCCCTTTGTGAATCCTTGTTGATGAAGATATTTGTCAAGACGATAATACCATGCCCTTGGAGCTTGTTTGAGACCATACAGAGCCTTTTTAAGTCTACAAACAAGATTTTCATCATTTCCCAAAATGAATCCTTCCGGTTGTTCTATAGATACTTCTTCTTCTAGATCACCATTAAGAAAAGCAGATTTAACATCCATTTGATAAACTTTGATTTGTTGATAACTTGAAAAAGCAAGAAACATTCTTATGGCTTCAAGTCGAGCTACAGGAGAAAAGGTTTCTTCAAAGTCTATACCTTCTTGTTGAGTATACCCTTTGCAAACTAGTCTAGCTTTGTTCCTTACAACATCCCCATTCTCATTTAACTTGTTCTTGAAGATCCATTTAGTTCCAATGACATTTTTATCATGTGGTCTTGGTACCAAATCCCAAGTGTCATTCTTTTCAATTTGATCAAGCTCTTCATCCATGGCATGATTCCAACATTCATATTTGCTAGCTTCATTGACATTGTGTGGTTCAATTGTGGATAGAAGTGCCATATGACTAGAAGATCCCACAAGAGTTCTCCTTGTTCGTACACCTGATTCCTTGTCTCCCAAAATTTGAGATTCAGGATGATTCTTTTGAACATATCTGGATGGAGCCTTTTCAGATAGATCATTTTCTGGTTCTTCATTGGATCCACTATCTATATCATTTTCATTTTCATTTGATGTAGAAGGCCATATGTCACTATCATCTTCTTTTGTTGTTTGTTTGTCTTCTTTAGGAGCTGCAGGAGACTCATCAATAACAACATCAATACATTCAACAATATTTTGAAGCCTTTTATTGTAACATGTGTATGCTTTGCTTGAAGACGAGTAACCAAGAAATATCCCTTCATCTGATCTAGGTTCAAACTTGCCAAGCTTTTCATCATTATTTTTGATAAAGCATTTACTTCCAAAAACTTTAAAATGCTTTACAGTGGGAGATTTGCCATACCAGAGTTCATATGGAGTCTTATCACTGTTTACATGAACATGTGCTTTGTTGTGAATGTCTACTGCTGCACAAGTTGCTTCTGCCCAGAAAGTGCCAGGTGATCCAGAGTCATCAAGCATAGCTCTAGCCATTTGTTGAATTGTTCTATTCATTCTTTCTGCAACGCCATTTTGTTGTGGAGTGCCAGCTACAGAGAATTGTCTTTTTATGCCATGTTGTTCACAAAAATCAAAGAATTCATTTGATGTATATTATCCTCCTCGATCAGATCTAAGACACTTGATTTTTAAATCCAATTCATTTTCTACCAGTGCTTTGAAACTCTGAAATTTTTCAAAAGCTTCATCTTTGTGTTTAATAAACCCGATCTGACACATTCTAGAGTAATCATCAATAAATAAGATATAGTATTCTTCCCCACGTAGTGACTTTTTCCTCATAGGTCCACATATGTCAGTATGAATGAGTTCAAGAGGCTTACTTGATGATCCTTCTTTGGTATTAAATTGTACTCTGGTCTTCTTACCAAATTGACAGGATTTGCATATGATATTTTCTGGTGGATTAATATTGGGAAGATCACGAACAGCTTGGAGTCTGCTTGCTTTGTTGATTTGAGAGAAGCTCAGATGCCCCAACCTTCTATGCCATAGCCAATTTTCTGAAGATTTGCTTAGGTAACATTGATCTTTGTATCCCTTTAGTATATACAGGTTGCTTGGATTTCTTTTCCCTTTTATAATAATTTTACATGTATCAAGATCACGAACCACACATTCTTTTGAACTAAAAACAACTTTTGTTCCTTGATCACACATTTGACTTACACTTAACAGGTTATGCCTCAATCCATCCACATACATGACATCTTTAGCCTTCACCTTTTCTTTTAGAAACACTGACCCTTTACCTTTAATTATAGCAGGAGTATCATTTCCAAAAGTAACTTTCTTTTCCTTTTCTAGAGCATTATATGAAAGAAGTTTGCTTTTGTCACCTGTCATGTGTCTTGAGCACCCACTATCAATGTACCATTGATTTTCTTCACCTTCTGCAAATAATGCTATCCCACAATTTTCAACCTATATTTCTTTCTTTTTCCATACTTTAGAGCTTGAGGGAACATGTTCTTTTGGCTGGACCTTGCTCCTGCATTCAGATTCTTCATGACCAAAGTTATTGCAATAAGTACATTCAACTTCGTTTTGAAGAGGCGAAAAGTTGTTGTAGGTGTTCTTCTTTGGTTCGATATTCAAACTTGTATTTCTTGCTTCTCTTGTCATGATGGTTTTATATGCAACACATTGAACAACTTTATGACCAAAATTGTGACATGAGAAACATTGTCCATTGCAGTAGAAATTTCTGTGATCATGAAATCTTCTATTAGAATTTACCTGCTGTCAGAAATTGAATGATATCCTCGTCGGGCACCCTTGAATTGATATGATCATGCTTTACCTATAAATATCCTTTGTTCCCTTGCTGAGTGGCTGAATGTAGAGAACCAGCTGTGGCTGTTTTTAGAAAATTTGGTGCTGAAGTCTGGGAAGATTCCCCAGTATATCCAAGACCTTTTTTTATAAGAGGGGACCGTTGTACCTTGATAATCTCATCTAAGGTTTCTGAACCTTTAGCAAATCTAAGATTGAGAGATTTCACTTTCTCATTATCTTTTCTTAGACTTACTACTTCACACTCCAATTCCTCAATACGTTTTTCTTTTGATTCAAGCTGATTTTCTTGAGTCTCTATGATTATGTTCTTTTCTTCTAGGGTTACTTTGAGTTGAGTGTTTTCTTCACGAAAATTATTGTCTTCTAGAGCATCCACAAAAGTATCCTTTTCTTCTCTAAATTCTTGTTCACATTCTTTCAAGATTTCCCATACTTTTGAACCAAGATTTTGCAGATAAGCTTCTGTTTGTACCTTCCAGAATATCAGATCGCTTCCATTGAATGAAGGTGGCTTTATAGAAATTATTCCTCCTTGACTTCCCATTGCGACGGATCTCCTTTAAGCGATCAAGCTTCTGCAGAAGCACCTCCTTTGATACCAATTGTTGGGAAAAATACCGAGAGGGGGCGGTGAATCAGTATTTACGTATACTCAAAACTTTTACTTTTCTTTACTCAAAACTATATACGCGACTTTCCCATGTACTTGTAGCACAAAGTAGACTCCTTATTAAAACTCGCGTATACACGCAGAACTAATTATGGCATTAAATATTCACTTAAACTCATTCCATCATATTCATCAGATATTCAATAAGAAAGAACATGTGTAGTAAGAACAGAATAAACCATCACACAAAGCATCACACATAACACTGTGATTTTTAGGTGGAAACCCAAGTCGGGAGAAACCACCGCCCAGCTTGCTCAACCTTCAATATTTTATTATAGAGAAAACATTCCACAACATATGTGTCAAAAGTGACTTACCAACACGCAGGCACCCACCGCGCTCGTTTCTCGGCCCTCTCCCCGGAAGGAGCCCAACCCCCCGACCTCGCTACTCAGCCTCTCCTGGAAGGGAGCTACGACCCCCTGATCTCGTTTACCAGCCTCACCAGGAAGGGAGCTACAACCCCCTGACTGAAGGCTACAACCCTCAGCACCCCTTTTGGACCACGTTTCATCAATTTTCACACTGGATCCAACAACTTCAATAGAACAATACTTGTAGGCCACGTTTCATCATACTTTCAGACTGGACCCTCTTCATACATTTAAGCTCAATCATACAACCAAACTGATACGGGTATAACTCTAAAGACCGTAGAATACGTATAGAAGTAACACAGTTGGTAACGTACCGTACATTTCCTTACTGATGTACTCAGCAAACCCTAGTTTGCATACGTGCTTCCACTTTGCTGATGTCGCGTATATACGCGCTTCCGTTCACACAAACCAGCGTATACCTCTGTACAAATTTCACTGCGCATACGCGCTTTTTCTTCAGCTAAGCCGCGTATATACGCGCTTCCTATTCAGCAAACTCGCGTATAGATCTTCAACCATTATAGAGCTGCATACTTCTTCAGTTCAGACATTCGGTTCAAATTCAACCCTTTACTTCAGATAGATGTTCGCCTCTTCACAGATCAAATCACTCCATCAACAGATCTAGCAGATACACGTACATTTCAGATCTAGATATCCCGCTTCATCATTTCTTCATTGGTGCATCATAGATTCAGATCTACCATCAAACCTTTACCCTTTCCATGTAGATATACTTCATAGAGAAGTATTCATTCAAGCTCAGACATCTTGCTCCCATGCTTATCATTTGTACAATGAATTTCTTCTCTTTATATAGGTTTACCCTTTGTCAATACCATGAGCCCCTTTTTCAATACCATGAGCCAAAACCACATTACATCCGATGGTATTCTTGGACGGGGTCAATTAGGCGAATCATTACCCAATACAATGGGTCAATACCATGGTGGTTACCCCTGGTTTTTCACTTTTTGAGCGCTTTTTCCCATACGCGACTTGGCACGTTGTTTTCCGCGTGCATACGCAACTTCCCCTAGGCAAATCCGCGTATGCCTAGAGACATACTCTTTTCATCAAGATTTAGCACATGCTGAAATTCCTTTCTTCATTCCCTTCTGTACTCACTGTAGATACATCAGTTTTAGTTCATCAAGACATATTCTATCAAGCACAACTTCATCTCGTGAGTTGCCATTATCTTCATCAAGAGGGTTGCCTTTCAAGGACAACACTCATCATCATATTGTCAACAAACATCATATCACATCAGATTTACATCATTTACCAAATCCATCAGGTCAAGTATTACTTCATCAGGTGGTTTGCCATCAAGGACAACACATGTCAACAGTCGCATGTCTCCATCTTCATTCAGTGGGTTGCCATCAAGGACAACACTCTGCATCATATTGCCAACATAGAGATGGGTGGATATGTGAAGATGGGTTACACTTTTGTGAGAATCGAGGGTGGAAAACTTTTTTTGGCAATAGTTTGGCCGAAAATTTTATAAAGTTTGGCCGAACTATTCAATAGTTCGGCCGAACTCGTGATTCCGTTTATATTGACAGCGCACTGACGACATGGGCAAATAGAATTTTTTCTAGAGATGGGAAAACTGGCAACAAAAGTTCAGCTGAAATTTTACTTTTAAAATAGTTCGGCCGAACTAGTTTCTATAAATAAATCGCCCATGAGGTTGATTTGTTTACCGGTCTGTTTGTTCACGCGTTTTTTTGTCTGTGCTACTACTGGTCTATTTGTTCGCACATTTTCGTCTATGTTGCTCCTCCCGTCCGTGCTGTTGGTCTACTGCAATACCAGGTATGGGCAATATATTTGGTGTATGTCATTGCA
Organism: Pinus albicaulis; assembly: GCA_034641835.2. Lineage (NCBI taxonomy): Eukaryota > Viridiplantae > Streptophyta > Pinopsida > Pinales > Pinaceae > Pinus > Pinus albicaulis. The sequence goes on from CM076573.1 coordinate 970,799,918, forward strand.
ATTTGTAACATTCAATATGCCTTCATATTTATATAACATAGTTCTGTATTTCATATTGTTTTAAATGGTTGCTTTTCTGGTTATAGTCGAAAATATGTCTATTCTTAATCTAGGTAGTGCACTGTAGCCATTCTTAGCCTCAATAATACTCAAAAATAGCTCCCACAAATAGATCCTTCCAAAATTCCTTGAAATATCCAAAAAAATCAGGAATTAGATATAACACACACATAGAAACGAAAAAAATTATTCTATTTATAGATCAACATTCTAGATTTCATCCCATTGAGATACAAGTGTTTTTGCTACAGTCATAGGTAAGCCCTGAAATTCTTAAACTAGCCATTCATTTTCAGAGGCCATTACTTAGTTGTATGTATATCAAGTTTAAAAATTCCACATAACCGGTGCTACTGCAACGGGCTTCATTATTTTCTGCAATTTTAGGTTGCCTGCTACCGTAACTAGAATAGTGAATCAATTTTTATTTATTATAAAAATCATGAATCAATTTTTCCAAAGTGAAGTATATAAATTTACACGTTAGGCCGCTACATTTTGGTACTGAAAAAAAAGTCATGAGTCTTTGATCATTATAATAATTCACATATTGTTGATTTATTTGAGAAAAGGGTTCGTTAACCTGCTATGTAATGTTAACGAGTGCAACGCTTGTATAAACCTAACATAATCACCTTTCAATATTTACTTATTTTTGCTCTTAGACCTGTTACAATTAAATGAAACAGTAAGCATGTTAAAAGAATCTACAAAAACAAATAAACTAAAGATATAATGCCATGATCTAAGCTTGTTACATTTCCATTTTTGTTCGCTTTGAGCCTGTGACAATCATCTTCCTCGGTGGAATAATTCTTTTCCAATAATAATAGAAAAATTGCAATACATAGAGTATTTAGGTTATTACTCACAAAGTGGACTTGAACGTCAAATATAAGATCATTATGATAATCATCTCAAATATAATATCTTTATGATAATCATCTCCCTTGGCAGAGTAATTATTTCAATAATTTCAGAAAACCTAATACAAGAAGTGTTAGTTTTTTTTTTCAAATAGAAAAAACAGTCTTTCTTATATATTAGAAAAGAAAGTAAAATTACATAGATATTTCACAGTTCAGCTAGACTTGTCTCTACAAAATATTAGAATCAAAACAAAAGTATTACAATATATGTCTTGTATATGCAACTGCTATCATTCACTAATTCTTCAGTTTGGTCAAAATCTTGAAAGAAAGAAAAAAACACATTGTTCACTTTAATAAATTTAAATATATAATGGTTCTTTTTATATTAATATATGTCTAAATGTATCTAAAAGTTATATCTATATTTTTTAGGTTGGAGAAGTGTAGATTTTTATCAATACAAAATTTTGTTATTTAATAGTCAAGTTTTATAGTTATTATAATGAAATAGTTTCTCACAACAAATTTGATAAAATAAGTGAAATCTATATAATGAATATTAATTTGTATTTAAGTTTGAGATCTTTTAATAACTAAATTTCTATTTAAATGAATAAAACAATCAAATGTAAGAAATAGAAAAAATAATGAAACACAATCTAAGAAATAGAGAACATAATGAAACACACACATACATATCTACAACCAACACAATTATTTTCCTAGGAAATCCTTATGGGAGACAAGCAACCCTAAAAAGTAATGATGCTCTACTCATTTTTCCCTAGGAAATCCTTATGGGAGAAAAACAACACTAGAATGTAAACATGCTCTACTCCGTCTTTTCTGGTATGGAAAATATGTAAGTACAAAGAAAGAGGTAATCTCTCTAGAGTTAGCTAAGACTTTTGGCATGTAAGGTTTCTATAAAAACTTAACTTAGAATCCTAGGTAGCTTAGAATCCTATCTAGAGGTTTTTTTTCAAAATAAGAATGCACTCCCATTTGATTCTCATGATTAGTTTGTAATCATGAGGCTCTCGGTCAAGAGTGGTCCTTCCCAAAATCTTGTGACGTCTTGTCACAAACAAAACCATCAAACTCAAAAACACATCATGCAAGAAACATAGCTCGCTGACATATCATTTTTCTCCTTCAAAGAAAAAAAATTCACATCATGTGAATATCTCCATGTACTCTTACATATTGGTGTACAAAACCATCAACCAAACACAAGTCGACAAAACATGCCTCTTCAAACAACTGACTCTCAAGTCAAATAATAGCATGTACACATTTCCATATTTGTTGCATCTAAGTGTGTCAACATAACTCTACTTTCAACATCTTTCTTCATGCAACATGCACCATACTTTGAATTTGCAAAGAAATTCATGAAACATCAAAATACATGCAAGGCCTTAAACGGATAAGAAATCTAACCATCCCTTACCAAACCATTTCAATGGCGCTTCTTTCAGCTGCACTTCATCATGTGAATCATCCTGACGCTCATCAATTATGGAATCCTCTTTTCCATTCTTGTCAATATCTCTTTCCACCTTCTTCAAATGTCGTGGATGACTTGTTGGATACAAATTCCAACACTTGTCTACAAGGTGACCTTTCTTATGGAAATGAGTGCAAAACAATTGCATCTTATTTTCAACATCATTTTCCTTGTTCAATGAGCCTTTGACTTTTTGCCTCATTTATTTATAAAGTTTCATGTGCATGGATATCTTCTTCCAACATCTATAAACATTATGATTATTAAAACCACAAAAGGAACATGCAAAATTTTCCAAATCTTATGTGAATATTTACCATGTTTATCATAATCAAAAGCAATTTGATAAAGGAAGATTTATACCTTGAACATTCACCTTTATCGCCTTCTTGAGGAGATGAATTTGATGAGGTAGTGGCTCTCCTCGGAATACTAGCAATGAATTCAATGACTTTAGAGATTTAAACATCCTCTTCTTTTACATTCTCATTAGCTGCATGATTATTAACATCTTCTTGCAAAGTGGGTGTCAAAATTTTCCATTCATCATGAACACAAACTTCACAAGCTTGAGGTAATGAACACGAAATGAAATTCCTTCTTGGAACAGCTTCATGTGCCTCCTTGGCTTTAAGCATTCTCCATCATGTTTTCCATAACCAAGACCCAAATAATTAGGCCTTTCCTCAACAACATTTCACTCAACTATGCCTTGTACATGTTTGCCTTTAACCCTTTACTTTCATAGCCCATTTTCATAAAAAATTTGGACCTTATTCCTTTAGTGTGTCTCTTAAAAGCACGTACACATTCACTTTGAGAGGAGATTGAAGACAAACTTGAATTGCATACCTCTTTTTCATTCACTTACTTGGCTAAGGCTTCCTTTGCATCATAGAGTTGAATATCCATGTCATGCATCCTTGCTTGTTTTTCATTTTCAATATGGAGTTGAGTCTCCATCTCATGCATATTTTCAAGAATTTCTTGCTTCTCCTCATTCTTGGAAATCAACTTCTCTTGAAGGATAATCTTCTCCCTATTATCTTCATATATCTCTTGTACCATATCATTCATGATGTAGAGCTTCTGCAACATCTCTTTATCAAATATTTTTGTTAAGGAAGACTGATTAAAAGAGATACTCGACGAAGCTTCCATCACACTTGTAATGCATAAAAAGCTTCTTTGTCGTGATTTTAGAACTGAGCTCTCAATATTGAATTTCTCTTCACACACATAAAATTGCACACAACTAAACTCTCCTTGCATAAATACAAAAAACAATAGCTAATTCTTCTAGCTAACCTTGACTAAAATGAGCTAAATTGTACTTTGATACCAATTTGATTTGAATATGGACAAACTAGTTTTATTGTGCTATCTCGCTCATCAGTTAAATAAAAATGTGTTTAGGATCGTCTAAAGTTAGCCAATTGGGAAGGGGTTTATGTGTCAAGATTTAAGTGTATTTTGTGAGAAATTTATGAGTTAATTAACTTTTAAAAACTCATGTGTACAACAAATAAAATGAAAAAATTTTATTTTGGAAATTTTTTTCCCTCAATCCAGATTCCGATCATTGGACATGTAAGATGAAGAAAGAGGGGATTCACTTTTCAAATTCTAGACCTTGTCTAAACCAAAATAAACTAGAGGTTCAGTTTTCAAATACATTCACTTATTTGGAAAAGTTCTAGCTACCAAAATTCCATATGCCAATCTTCCTCCCAAGAAATCCATTTATTACACCACTGGTTAGTTTTTTGTCTTCCTATATTCTTTATCAACCTCTTCGAGTGATTCTTGAAATGTGGATACTTAAATCCTTCCTAAAAATTTGAGCTCTAAAACGAGAAGACATACAAGGTCATTTTAAGTCATTCCTCTACCCAATTATAAAAACCAAGTGAATATTGCTACATATTGATTTCTGTCTCATAAACTATACAATATAGGTCAATTTTTTCCTTTAATTTATTTAAATATTGTTAGCACACAATCGTTCAATGGTTTGATGAAATTTCATTGATAAAGGCATGATTATGCCAATCCATGTTGCATATTTCCATTAACAATGTTTACTTACATGTAAAACAATGTTGTCTCTGCTTTTTTGTTATTTTGAGTTTGATTTTAGTGCTGAAATTGGAATATATGATATTAATTTATGACTTGCAATTATAGCTGCTGAGATACTATTATTTTTCTCTACTATATTGTTATTTATAGTCCTCTGGGTGCTTTCTTCATATTTTTTTTTCTTACTAATTGAAGGGATTCGTAATTCTATATTTTACCATATTGCTTGCTGGTTCCATGTAGATTTAATTGACATATAATAGGTGGTTTCTGTTTTTGGGATGTCTGTAAATTTTTTGGCACATCATATTGAATTTCTATAATGTGTAGCTCCTTAACATTTAGATAGAACCTTCATTGAAAAATGTGAGGGGGGTTTCAAATTCACATTGGATAACGCCCTCCTTTGGGATAAAAAAGTTTAACAAACACAATAATAGAGAAACAATTAGTGACATCACCAAAATATGTATCCTCTTCAAGGTATCATATCCTCTTATTAAGGCCAAGAATCTATTCACCAAAAATGTCCTATGGAAATGACGGTTTAAGAAACAAAACCAGACAAAAACCTTCAGTGAGAACAAAAAAATCTAAAACTTCTTCAAGTTCTTCAATCTGCTTGTAAAGTTAAATTGTGTCTTGATCAAGTCCAACAACAAAGAAACATTAAATGACAACCCCAAAATCTACAAATTCTTCAACATCTTCTAAACCGTCTTCAAAGTCAATATTGTGTGCATCAAATTCCTCACCAAGGTCATCAATGGAGTCATCAAAACTACTATTTCAAACTTCAATGCCAAAAATAAGTCAAAAGAATTCAATTCCTCCTCCAAAACCTTCTTCTCTGAGCAAAGCTAGCATCATGTCGTCGAGAAATTCAGTAATTCCACAAGGAAATTCTATCAAAGTTAAAACAAATCCTTTTCATCCATATTTAATGCCTACTTTTTCAGGTGGAACACCTCCAAATTTAAGGACCACAATGCCATAAAATACAACTTTACCTAGTAGATGTAGACCTAGAACGCCTAAATTTGTGTGACATGTACAATTGAAGATCCTATGGTAAGCAGTGTGAGAAGAGAGTCATGGTCACTGAGTTGAGCAAGAGAAATATTTTGGTATGACAAACTTGCTTGTGATAGGTCTAGCTAGCAGACTACCAAACTACATGGTAATGGCATTCAAAATGTGAAAATTCCCATTTCACATGGAAATAAGATGGTAGAGAAATGTATAGATGAAAGGAGATATCTATCTATGGTAAATAAATCAAATAGTTCTATCAATTCCACCTTGCAACTATAAGAGACATTGAATTAAATTTCATCTTAAGACAGGGATTTGGGAGGACAATCTCAAAGCCAACCTTCATTATGGTTTTGAAACACATGGTAAGTATTGACTCAGTAACCTTATTTGCATAATTTTTTCTAGCATGGACCTTAATGTCATAGCCTTATTTTGCCTAAAATGAATGAAAATTTCCTTGCAATTTGGCTTGAAACATTCATAATTCATGCTCATGGAACATGATTGTGTTGCAATTGTGATAACATCTGCTGTATGCAGAAGCTTTAATAAGAAATGATCAAAAAATGACATTTTTGCTCTGTTTTTTTCAAGATTTAAGGAAAATTACACCAAGTAGCTTCCAGCCTCATATGACCATCATGTCAAACTCATCTCAGGATATTGTCCAAGTAAGAGCCACCAAAAGAAAGAAATCTAGTATACATGACTCTCTAATTTCAATTAGCATCAATGACAGTTCTAAGTATGGTGCAAACATTGCTCCAGATCCTCAATGGGTCATGTTTGATGACAATAATTTGGGGAGGGAGAGAGGGAGATGGCAGGAGAAAAAATTCAAGGAATCCATGTGAAATTGAAAAATATATAACTGATAAGGTTTTGAATAAGATCAAACTAAAAGTCCACAAGATAGGGAATAATTTGTGCCATTTAGTTGCTACCCAGATAATAGATGACATCTAGCATAATAATACACATTTTGTGCTTAACATCATGAATATTGTTAGTAATGGGTAGTTAGTGTGCATCAATTTCAGTGTTCAATCATCATGAGGATCATGACATCATGTCCTACCATAGCTTTTTTCCTATTCATTTCTATAGTTCTAATGCGATGGATGTTCTATGGAAGAATGTTTGAAGATGATGAATCCTAGTTTCAATTTTGAAAGTTTTTTTTCTAATTCATTTTCAATATAAAATGCTTCCTTTAACTATCAATAAAATATATTACATGTTAGTAATGTCACACAAAATGGTTCCCAGCTGAGAAGTCTCAATGATTGAAAAAAGTCATGCGAAAATCCCTTGTATCTATAAAAAGTTGCCCAACAACATAAAGCCTATCAAAATTGACACATAATTATAAATTTTAGAAGCAACATTTCTTTAAATATTCTTGAAATAAGAGGGGGAAAAACCAAAATTCTTTCCATAAAGGCACAAAAGAAGTTTTCATAGATTTCCAAACAATTCACTAACTATCATGATGAAACCTACAATTAAAGGGGTACCTCATTTGTCATTAGGAATGGACCACAACCATTATTATTTCTCTAAAAAATTGTGATAATGTAAATTCAAACATCATTAGCATGATAAAAATATTTGGTTGGCTTCTTATTCTTTGAAATAATGAGGAAAATTGTTAACTTATCAATCTGGGGTAGTGGTGGAGGACTACATGGACTAGCTATGGCGATTCTCACCTTTAGAAATCAACAAAAATAGATTCATGACTTGGCCTTCTACTAGAATTTTGTGATTCCATAGAGAAAGCATCTCAGGAGTATGAGAACCAATAAATTGTTTCCTGCTCATAGTGCAAAGAGATCCCCTAAATATTCTTGCAATTGGCATAGATATTGCACATCCTACTAACTTTTGCATTTGAAAAAAAAATTGCATCTAAATATTGAAGTCTTGCATATGTAGTTTATTTGTTTTCCGAAATAAAAATTTGACCATATTAGCCATTGTTAAAATCTAAACAAGAATTATTTCTTCTCTTACACACTTGATAAATATAATTCCAGCTCTAATAATCTATTGAGGTAGATATGGAAGTTAATGGCCTAAGACACTTTGTAACCTAAGAGAGAAACCTATTAGGAAATGGGTGAAGTTGGTATTACACACCCAATTGGATAACCTCAAGGAGAAAACATTTCTCCCACTTTATTTGTTGGCATAACCTAGTAAGTTTTATTCACTAGCATGTATTTTGTAAAGGCCTTGACCTAGTTCCAAGTCAACTCCATCCACCAGGTTGTAGAGGATTCCAAGCATAATTTCATGAAAAGTAAGTTGGGGATGATCACATTGACCTGCTTGATGACATGTCTATGAAGATTAACTACCTTGAACTATTTTTCTGCATAGGGAAAGAGACGCATTCCCATGTTTGAGAATGAAAACGTTATTTGATATTGTTAATGCCTCTAGTGTTTACTTCTACAAGTTCTATAGGCAGATTTTGTAAAGGGCCATGTAGCCTCTGGATCTCATATTTTATGAAAGGTGAAATATCTAGTAAATTCCCCTAAAGTCAATCTCTGGAATGGATCTAAATAGAAATTCTTCATTTTAATATCCATAAAACACAACAACTTTAAGGTAAAATTCAAGATTCATCTCTCAAAGATAAATTAGTGTTGAGATGCTCCCCTTCAAAATTTATTGATGGATATTGTAACATATCTTGGATATGTTTGTGTTGTGTACTTATAAATGCATCTTTTCTAATGACCATGTGTTTTTTTCAATTATATACCAAGTTTGCTCCCACCACACCATGTAAATCGCAACTTGGTGAACTTCACATTTGCAACAAGTGAAATTGACATTTTTACAATATTAAAATGCAGGGACTTCAAGAAATTTTTGTTTAAATGGAGTTTCACGCTTCTTTTTTAATGACCATGTGTTTTTTTCAATTTTATACCAAGTGTGCTCCCACCATGTAAAGCGCAATTTGGTGAACTTATCATTTTTATAATTTTTTTTTTTCTTAAATTGAGTTTCACACATCAATTATTGCTTTGAAAGTTGTGTTCTACATAATTTGTGTACACTAAGTTACAAACTGATTTTATGAAATCTATTTTGTGTAAATGTCCACCAATACATATATATATCATGGAGGATGAATGACGAAGATCAGCTGAATCCCAAATGGAGGTTCAGGGATCAGGGGATGTTCATGGTATTTAAATATAATCTTAAATCTCCATACATGTGTGTACATATGGAATTGATTTTTTATTAAATTTGTGAGTTAAATTAGTTGTTAATAAGTTTCTTTTTTTAATTTTTAGGAGGTAAGAGGAGAAGGGTTTTTACTCCATCCATGGAGCGTGCCCATGGTTCAAACAAACATGGTATGGTTCATGAAATTTAATCAATGAATATGTATATGTATTTATATGTACACATGAATGTATTTTTCAATCCATTCTAAATTTATATTTGTTTATGAAGCTTCTCTCTCGTCTCGAGAGGTTGGTGGTGGTTCAAATCCACTTATAGGGCCATCAATGAGTGGTAGCAGGTTGCGTGAGGGGGGTGATATTTATTCCCCCGAAGGCCAATCAATGACTCCTGGTTCTCAGCAGGGTCATTTTTGGTCTGGTTCTTAGCAAGGTCGTTCTGGGTCTGGTTCTCAGCAGGGTCATGTTGGAGAAGATACTAACCAACAACGTCAAGGTTGCCATCAATTTCAATATTTTTTTCATTAAATTTGTACAACTTTTTTTACGTGTTCTTTTTCTAATATACGAAATATATATATATTGATGCAGAGGTCGAAAATGTTCCAACTAGTGGTCAAAATAGACGCAGGGCAGACCGCTACATTCAAGAAGAAGGTTGTCTACCCATCACAACTTATCTGGCCAACATTATTGATATACCATGGGAAACAAACATAGTGCAATGCACCTTACAAAGGTGTGAAAGAATTTATACAAAATTTCAGAGAGATCTCGTGGCTTTTGTCTCTACTTGCTGAGAGTCGACAAAGCCTTGAAATAGTTACACATTCATTAGGCAAAATTGTAAATGTGTACAGAACTCTTGGGCCAACGACTGATACATTTGTAGAAGTGATGAGAAAGAGAAAGGAAATAGTAATGGGTCCAGATAAATGGGAGGATGTAAAACAAAATGTTAAAAAATATGTGGCCAAGTCAATGTTCAATTTCAAGGAAGGGCCAAAAAGAAAAATGTTGAAGGTGCAATATTTCAAGCACCCAAACATAGCTCACTATTTGTATGATAGGGACCTTGCGGCCTATGGAAGTCTCCCATGGAATGACGAGGTTCCTGTTTATTTTTCACAAATGTTTTACGTAGAATTTTTTTTGGGTATGAAACCCAACTACAATGACCTTCCGTCAAAATTTTTTGGCCTGGGGAAAGGTCGATTATATGACCGTAAGGACGCTAAGAGAGATGTGGAGTTGCCTTGCCCCGAGCCGCCATTGGTGAGTCGACTTTTTCGGGTCGAAACTCTGTGGTTAGAGATGGATGCGACTTCTCAAATAAGTCGAGAAGCAAGAGATGTTATGATCGACAATTTTTATAGCGGGTTGGGTGGAGTCGATGTTTGTTTAAATTAACAAAGAGCACGTGAAAATGCATGTACCAATTTTGTGTATTGTATAGATGAGGAGATTGACAACATGAATGTTGAAGATCTCCGAATATATGCAAAAAATTGTCGCAATGGTTTGCAAGACATAATTCTTCATGAGGAAGAGGGCACGAAAACGGTATGTGTTGATGACCTTAGGGTTTGAAATTATTTTAACATACATATACATGTGTACAATTTGTAATAAATACATGTGTATGTACATATATACATTTATTTGTATGTACATTAATCTAACAAAAATGTATGATTATATGTTAAAACACCATTTGCAGTTCTCACACATGATGCATGACGAAAGTGTTAATATCACGTTCGGGACCTCTGGTTCAAACAATTCAGATGGGTCTGACCATCAAGATATGTTGGAAAATGCTAGTGTTTTTTAAGTGATTTTAAAATAAATAATTATGCACACATGTACATGTATGTATATATAATTTGATAAAATGTTTTAACAGATACCGATTCCGTCCGATGTTTTTGGGATGGCGGTACCTTCTTCTTCCTTCGGAGATGTACCTTGTACTTCCTTGGGAGATGAGCCACAAGTATGGACAATTTTTCACAAGTTTAAAATTTATGTTTAAAAGTTCTGTATATATATATATATATATATATATATATATATATATATATATATATATATATATATATATATATATATATATATATTCTACCTCAAAAATTTCCATTAAAAATTGAGATATATATATATATATATATATATATATATATAGATATAGAGAGAGAGAGAGAGAGAGAGAGAGAGAGAGATCTATATTTTAAGTTATTTAATTTTTTTTGAATTTAGGTTCCTATAGAAGATTTCTTTAATCCGCGGACTCTCGCGACGGAGATAGGAACATCCACAACATTTGAACAAGTTGTCGTTAGTTCCTTTTTTTAATATTATTGAAAATAAGTTTATATATATGTACACGTGCATTTTCATTTGAAAGTTTTTAACTTATATAAATTATTTATATATATATATATAATCGTATTAGCGTATATTGTATGGTTTACCACTGTAGATGTTCCTATGTGGGTAGAACATGTTCATCAAATGGAGAGGGAACCTCATGAGGTATTGCATAATTTTTTTGTTATATTTTGTTTTTTACATGAAGTTCTAGATATATATATTCTCACTCATTTTTAAAACATCAAATTTTAATGTTCAAGTACATGTGCATTATGTATGTAGGTTTCCCACGATGCTTCACATGATTGGGTGCAGATTGAGACCCTGATAGGAAAGATGATAGATCCGTCTCTATTTTATGGACATGATTTGTAGATTTGATTTCAAGATTTAGATGGTCTTAAAATTTGTTAAACTTGATACAGTTAGTGTTGGTAGTATGATGCAATGTGTTGTCCTTGATGGCAACCTACTTGATGAAGTTGTCCTTGATGGAAACCTACTTGATGAGTTAGGTTTTGATAGCAACCTATTTGTTAATGATGTAAATCTGATGTATCTATAGAGCAGCTCAAAAGTAACAAAGAAAGAAATTCCAGTAAGTGCCAGAGTAATGATGAATAAGATATGTCACAAAGCATACGTGGGTTTGTAAAGGAAAAGTAGCATATGTACGCGTAAAAGTACATACCAAGTAGCATATTCCTATTTGCGCTCTAAATTTATAAAACCAGGGGACATGACCATGGTATTGGCCCACATTATTAAGCATTGGATTATCTATTTGATCCCATATAGGAATACCATCAGCAGTTAAGTGGTTTTGAATCATGGTATTGATAAAGGCTAAATCTATATAAGGAGAAGAAGATCATAGTGCAAGTGTGTGCATAGGTCTGGGTTTTAATGAATACTTCACTCTAAAGTATATCTACATGGAATGGGTAATAGTTTATTGATTGAATCGAATTAATAATGCACCTATGAAGAAAATGATGAAGAGGGATCTCTAGATCTAAAATGACTATGTATTTTCTAGATCTTTTTATGGAATTTTTAGATCTGTGATCTAGCGAATCTTTGCTGAAGTAAAGGGTGAGATTTGAGTTATCTGTTCTGAATAGCTGCATAGTTCTGAAAAGTTACAGATCTATATGCATGTTCATGTCAGCGAAAGCGCGTATATACGCAGGTTCGTTTCAGCAAAAGGGCGTATGAAATCAAAGGTTAGTTATGAAATAGTTGCAGATATATACACAGGTTTGTCTCTGTGAAAGCGCACATATACGCAGGTTTAGTGAAGTAAAAGCGTGTATGGAATCTAGGGTTTTGCTAAAGTGTGTGGAATGAAATCTCTGATCTGTTTTTCTGTTTTACTGCTATCTGTCAATGATGTTTTCGTTACAGATCTGGGTTGTTTGAATGTTGATTATGCTGCTGATTATGTTGATTAAAGATCAAGTTTTTGGTTTATTTGTTGATGATTTAATGAATGAATTGATGGGGTTATAAGTTTCAGTTTGATGTATGTTGATATTAAACGTGTGAAGTGGGTCCAATTCAAAAATTTGATGAAAAGAGGCCTACAAGTTGTGTTGTATGGAAACTGTTGGATCTAGTATGAAAATTGATGAAACGTGGTCCGCAGTGGTGCTGAGGGTCGAAGCCTTCAGTGAGGGGGTTGTAGCTCCCTTCCAGTGGTAGCTGGTAAACGAGAGCAAGGGGTAGTAGCTCCCTTCCAGGAGAGGTTGGTAAACGAGAGCAGGGGGTAGTAGCTCCCTTCCAGGAGAGGTTGGTAAACGAGAGCAGGGGGTAGTAGCTCCCTTGTAGGAGAGGCTGGTAAATGAGATCAGGGGGTTGGAGCTCCCTTCCAGTAGTGGCTGGAGAATGAGAGAAGGTTGCAGCCTTCTGTAGGTGGGTGCCTGCGTGCTAGTATGAGCCTGTGCCAGTACAAAATTGTAAGAAGTTTTCTTTATAATAAATACTAAAGATAGAGACAACAACAGCGGTGGTTTTCTCCTGAATTAGGTTTCCACATTAAATACTGGTGTTCATTTGTGTTGCTTATGTGTGATGGTTTATTCTGTTATTACTGCACATGCTTACTTCTTACTAGACATCTGATGAATGAATGATGCAATGATCTAAGTAAAAAATTAAATGCATAATAAGATCTCTAGACATACGCAAGTTTTCTTAAGGATATCCATGTGTATACGCGAGTTGGATTCAGTAAAGTAGCGTATGGTTTTAAGAGAAATAAAAAGTAAAAAATTTTCAGTCAGCTCTAAATACTGATTCACCCCTCTCAGTATTTCTCCCAACAATTGGTATCATAGTGGGTCCTTCTGCAGAAGCTTGACCGCTTGAAGGAGATCCGTTGCAATGGAAAGTCATGAAGGAGTATTTTCTATAAGGCCACCTCTATTCAATGGAAGTAATTTGTTATTCTGGAATATACGAACAAAAGTATATTTGCAAAGTCTTGATGCAGAAGTATGGGCAATCGTGGAAGAAGGTTATCAATATCCGGCAATTATTCCTACTAATGCAGCAGAAAGGAAGAAATATGAAATCAATGCCAAAGCAGTCAATGTTTTATTAGGAAGTATGTTTGAATCAAAATTTGTTAAAGTGATGCAACTAAATTCAACAAAAGAAATATGGGACAAAATCATTCAAAGCTATGAAGGAGATACAAAGGTAAAAAGTGAAAAACTCCAAACTCTCAGAATTGAATATGAAAATTTAAGGATGCATAGTGATGAGAGTATTGCCAGTTTCTTTTTACGTCTAGATGATATTGTAAATCGTATGAGAAATTTGGGTGAAACCATAACTGATACTACTCTAGTGGAAAAAATCTTAAGATCTTTGACTTCAAAATTTGAGTCAAAAGTATCAGTTATTGAAGAAAAAGCAAGATCTGCAAACTCTTACTATTGTTCAACTACATGGTATCCTGACTGATTTTTAAATGAGAAAAGGAGGTCCCTCTCAAATCAGAGAAGTTGCCTTTAAGGCATGTACAAAAGGAAAAGAAAAGAAAGTTGTGAAGGAATCAAGTTATATATCAGAAGAAGAAGAAGAAAATTTTGTGAGAAGACTCCAACCACGTACTGGAATATTCAGAGATAAGCTGCCCTTCAAGTGTTTTTCTTGTGGAAGAGTTGGTCATTATGCTGCTAAATTTCCTTATGAAGAAAATCATGATAAAGGGAAACAATTTGAAAAGGGAAAGAGTTATTATACAAATGAAGATAATGATGAAGTGTCGAATGAGGATGAAGAAGATTCTGACCAAGATCTGCAAGTGCTCATGGAATCTACCATGGATGATGATAATTTCACAAAGGGAAGGAAGCAAAAGAAGAGGGCTACTCAAGGAAAGTAGATATCTCAGAAATCGTGTACGGCAGAAAATGAGGATGATGCAAAAGCCAATTGCAGAAGCTGATTGTTTCAGTCACAAACATACAGATTCTACATAGAAAAATGTTATGCTTGTAACAAGTATGGACATGTAGAAAAAGAATGCAGGATGAATAGATCTAAGAAATTGGATAATTCCCAACACACAATAATAAATTTCAAGAAAAGCTGGAAAAAGGAGGACCGGTCAAAAACGTAGGGGATAATAATCCTACTGCAGTCTTCTACTTCTAAAGCTTACTTCTCACAAAGACTGTAGGAGTGATGTGAGATACATTATAGGAATCAGTAATGTATCATCACAAGGGGAGCAATATATGGTGATTCCCATGGTTGGTTTGGTAATTATGGTTATGTTTATTTCTAACAGTGCATCTAATGTGACAACAGAAGACAGGTACAGAATGTATAAATCTAGGAGAAAATGGAGCTGTGAAATTTTCAGTATTTCACTTCTCATACGCGGGTTTCATGAACTAAAGACGCGTATACACGCGAGTTCTGTTGGAGACAGAAGCGTATGTTTTTCTGATAAGAAAAACAGTGAGTCAACTCAAGGACAGGAGCACAGTTTCAGGGGGAGCATTAGCCTTGCTGAGAGTAATGGATTGTTGGCATTATGATGGTTCTGAAATATGATCTCTCTCTTGAGGTCTTTTTGGTATTGATTATAAAAAGTCATATTTGTAATTTTATGAAAAGGTTATGTTGAGACCTATGATGTAAATTGTTATACTCAGTCATGTAAGGACTTCTTCAAATTTGTAAATCCACTTGGTTGGGTACTTGAGTCACATATGTAAATCCACTTGGTTGGATCATTGATGTGAGTATGAGTCCTTGGTGATAGGAAAGTTCATAGAGTCATGTACTTCATTGAAAAATATGTTTGAAGATTCAGCGTGAACTTAGGGGGAGCATGGTAACTTCAGTGCACATCAGATCTACAGAGCTCTTCTTTCTACAAGAGAAGAAAAACCTTGTTTTGGTTTTGATCTACCCTTTTCCCTTGATGTCAAAGGGGGAGAGTATCATGGTGTTTGAATAATGGTTATAATCAATGTATCTATCTGTTGTGGTGATCAAACACCATCATGGTTACCATCAAGTCCAAAGGGGGAGATTGTTGGCAATATGATGCAATGTGTTGTCCTTGATGGCAACCTACTTGATGAAGTTGTCCTTGATGGAAACCTACTTGATGAGTTATGTTTTGATAGAAAACTATTTTTTAATGATGTAAATCTGATGTATCTATAGAGCAGCTCAGAAGTAACAAAGAAAGAAATTCTAGTAAGTGCCATAGTAATGATGAATAAGATATGTCAGAAAGCATACACGGGTTTGTAAAGGAAAAGTAGCGTATGTACGTGTAAAAGTACGTACCAATTAGCATATGCCTATTTGCGCTCTAAATTTATAAAACCAGGGGACATGACCATGGTATTGGCCCACATTATTGAGCGCTGGATTATATATTTGATCCCATCCAGGAATACCATCAGCGGTTAAGTGGTTTTGACTCATGGTATTGATCAAGGCTAAATATATATAAGGAGAAGAATATCATAGTGCAACTGTGTGCATAGGTCTGGGTTTTAATGAATACTTCACTCTGAAGTATATCTGCATGGAATGGGTAATAGTTTATTGATTGATCCGAATTAATAATGCACCTATGAAGAAAATGATGAAGAGGGATCTCTAGATCTGAAATGACTATGTATTTTCTAGATTTGTTTATGGAATGTTTAGATATGTGATCTGGCGAATCTTTGCTGAAGTAAAGGGTGAGATCTGAGTTATCTATTCCGAAGAGCTGCATAGTTATGAAAAGTTACAGATCTATACACATGTTCATCTCAGCGAAAGCGCGTATATATGCAGGCTCGTTTCAGCAAAAGCGTGTATGAAATCAAAGGTTAGTTATGAAATAGTTGCAGATCTATACGCAGGTTTGTCTCTATGAAAATGCGTATATACGCAGTTTCAGTGAAGTAAAAGCACGTATGGAATCTAGGGTTTTGCTAAAGTGTGTGGAATGAAATGTTTGATCTATTTTGTTGTTTTACTACTATCTGTCAATGATGTATTCATACAGATCTGGGTTGTTTGAATGTTAATTATGTTGCTGATTATGTTGATTAAAGATCAAGTTATTGGTTGATTGGTTGATGATTTAATGAATTAATTGATGGGGTTATAAGTTTCAGTTTGATGTATGTTGAGCTTAAATGTGTGGAGTGGGTCTGGTCTGAAAGTCTGATGAAAAGAGGCCTACAAGTTGTGTTGTATGAAAACTGTTGGATCCAATATGAAAATTGATGAAACGTGGTCCGCAGTGGTGCTGAGGGTCGAATCCTTCAGTGAGGTGGTTGTAGCTCCCTTGCAGTGGTAGCTGGTAAACAAGAGCAGGGGGTAGTAGCTCCCTTCCAGGAGAGGCTGGTAAATGAGAGCAGGGGGTAGTAGCTCCTTTCCAGGAGAGGCTGGTAAACGCGATCAAGGGGTTGGAGCTCCCTTCCAGTAGTGGCTGGAGAACGAGAGAAGGTTGCAACCTTCTGCAGGTGGGTGCCTACGTGCTTGTATGAGTCTGCGCTAGTACAAGATTGTAAGAAGTTTTCTTTATAATAAATATTGAAGACAAAGATGATAGCAACAATGGTTTTCTCTCAAATTAGGTTTCCACCTTAAATACTGGTGTTCATGTGTGTTACTTATGTGTGATGGTTTATTTTTTTATTACTGCACATGCTTACATCTTACTAAACATCTGATGAATGAATGATGCAATGATCTAAGTAAAGAATTAAATGCATAATAATATTTTTGGACATATGCAAGTTTTCTTAAGGATATCCACGTGTATACGCGAGTTGGGTTCAGTAAAGTAGCGTATGGTTTTAAGAGAAAGAAAAAGTAAAAAGTTTTCAGTCAGCTCTAAATAATGATTCACCCCCCCCCCCCCTCTCAGTATTTTTCCCAACAGTTAGATACTTGTGAGATATAAAATTTTTGGACATATTTTATTACATTGTTAATATAATTTTTTTTGTTTCAAAAAGTTAATTTTTGGATGGTTTTAGTAATTTTGGCATGTGAATGTGAAGTAATGTTGTTGTCTATAAATTAATGTTGTCATCTAAATTACATTTGGCATGTTATGTAATGACATGTGTTATAATTTGTTTTGTTTTTAAAATTTAAGTTTTGGATGCTTGGAGTACATTTGGCATCTGAAGTAATGTTGTGATCTATAATTTTTTGTTAAATTAAAAGTCAAAAGTTTTGGATGGTTTCAGTCTACATTTCACATGTGATATTTAATGTTGTAAATGTTTAATGTTTTAATGTTGCAAGATATATAATTAAAATGTTTTTAACACTTAAGTTTTGGATGGTTTCAATCTACATTTGGCACATGTGGTATATAATTTTAAATTTTTCTATTGGATCTAGTTGAACTATAATTGGCATGGCATGTGAAGTAACGTTGCACGATATATATAATCAAAAAGTTTTTAAAAATCAAGTTTTGAATGGTTTCAATCTACATTTCGCAAGTGATATTTAATGTTTTAATGTTGCACGATATATTATCAAAAAGATTTTAAAATTTTAAAGTTTTGGATGATTTCAATGTACATTTGGCAAATGTGGTATATAATGTTAAATGTTTCTATTGGATAGTTGTTCACTATAATTGGCATGGAATGTCAAGTAATGTTGCACAAATCCCTTTTGGATGGTTGAATTACATTTGGAATCTTAAGATTTCTTTTGATCTCTACATGTAGTCTTGTTTGAATGAAAAAAATTCCAATAGGAAGAACATAGCTTTTCAATGCAACTAGAACCATGTATCAATTGAGCTCTAATTAACAAAAGAGTTTAAATAAGTAGATATATGTACAAATTATCCCTTTAATTTTTATTAAAAATATAAGTCTAGTACATATATATGTTTGTTGAATTTGGGTCAATGTCCTTAATGCACTCAAATAGGTAGCCTTGTTGATTTATTTACATTGTGGAAACTTTTTACTAGAAAATCTAACTAGTTTTTCATCAATGCACATAGAAAAACTACTTGGAAAAATTAATTTCATTCTAGAACATATCTATCCAATACAAGTAAAATTTTTCATCAATGCACATTGAACATATCCGACCATTGGACAAACAAATTTTTTACTATATTTTGCAATCAGGAATAGAGATGTGGGTCAAATCCCACCAAAAGTTGGAGAAGTGCTTCGAGTATCTTGTCTGAAAGGAATATTCGTACAAAACTATACTGCGGATGATTTATTTACATTGTGGATACTTTTTACCAGAAGATCCAACTAGGTTTTCATCAATGCACATAGAAAAACTAGTTCCAGTTAATTTCATTCTAGAACATATATATTGAGTACGTAAATAATTTTTCATCAATGCACATAGTAAAACTACTTGAACACTTAATTTCATTCTATAACACACACACACACACACACACACACACACACACACACACACACAGATATATCCAATACATGTAACATTTTTCATCAATGCACATGTATAGAAAAGCTACTTTCAGTTGATACCAGAGCACGTGCATGTACCAAAACAATTTGTGTACATGTGCAAACACTTGCACAAATAACATAAGAAGCTCAATTTTTAGTTGAGTACTCGAAGTTCTAAAACATATTTAATCCAAAGAGAATAAATTGTTGGAAAATTTAATCAGAAAAATTCTAATGGAATTCCATCTTCAATAATCTTTTTATGATCAGATTTTGACATTTTCCATCTCTTAATTTTTAATTTTTTCTTTGATTGAACTTCTATCAACTTTATGCATGCTGAACACAACAAGTGACTATATTGACAACTTATGGAATCAGGTTCATAGTCTTCAAAGTAAACAAAGTCTCCACTTTGATGAGTTTGTCTGAAAAATTAACCTTTCAGTATAATAGACCCTCTTTCATATTGAAATCTGTGATCATTATAGTTTTGTAATAATTTCATTTTTCGTTTAGTGCAACGCATCAAATAATACTTCACATTTTCATCGTTTTCAATAGGTGCAATTACAACAAAAACATGTCCTGCATAATAAAAAAAACTTAACAAAATTATACATATTTAAATTTATTTCTAGATCTTTAAATCATTAGAAAGTAATTCAAATGTTACCTTCTCTAAAAAGATCAGAAACGTGATCACCATCGGATGATATTGTAGTTTCCTCTAATTTCATTTCTTCAAACATTGCAACAAACATTTTTCCATTTGTATTTAGCTCTGTATGTTTCCAATCATTCACATACATTTTGTTTTCACAAACGTCATTTTATTTTGTGTTGTCTATGCAAACATCACAAAAACAAGAATATTTTCTTTTATCCAATGCAAACACATTTCTGGACGACTTTGCTTGAATTGAATGCAATTTTCGAGTCCCTTTTATTGTTTCAACATCACTTCCAATTGATCTATCTACGTCTTTGATCCCAATATGCCAGAAAAACCTTTATATGGAAAATTAAAAGAAGATTTGTAAATATAATATCAAAATACAATCAAAGATAATCATTGCATGATAAATGTACAATGTTTAAAATTAGATTTCCAATATAAATTAAATTGAATGTACCTTCGCACTTCCCTTGATGGGTTAGTCTCATGGCTTAGAGCAGCGATGCACCATTGAACAAATTCTTTAGCATTCAAAAGTCGTCTTGTAGAGTGGTTCATTTGATATCTTCAAAGTGCTTGTTTTATGGATGCTCCTGCACCGTCATGTTCTCCTTTTCCATGGTCAGTCTCAAAGAAATTCCAACAATGTTTAATGCATGTTTTGTTATGAAGACAACACAACCAAAAGAATGATCATGTAGGTTTGAATTGACCTGCGCATCCATCTGACCATATCCAATGTTCATTGAATGTTATTCCATGATTTTTCAAGGAATCATAAATTTTTCCAAAACAATGTTGTACAAAACATGTATGATGTGTACGATCGTCACTGATATAAAAGTGATATTCTTTAATGATATGTCAATTTTCACTCGTGATTTCTATATGATCGATATTTTGTTCAGCATGTCTACATATAATATGGACGAGCATGGAGACTTGGTCAGAATGATAGTATTCACTCTGAATTTCTTTTTGTGGAACAAATGTGTAGTTTTCTGCAAAATAAATCACTGAGAAAATGGTCCCTGGTGGAAAAAATTCATGATATTTTTTGAATTGAAAGTCTTGCCATCGAGCTCTATGGGAATTCTTGGTGTATTTGTAAATTTTTGCCTCAAACTTTCTAAAAAAGTCTATCAGAAAAATTTCGTCTTCTAGTAATTCAATTCTTTTAACACTATTTTCACCTTGAATCAATGTATTGATATATTCATATCTCTTGCATTTCACTTTCATGTTGGAAAATGATTGATCATTTATATCAATACGATATTTGTTTTGAAATTTAGTCAAATTTCCACAATCATCGCATTTTTTACCACCAACACATTTCTTTTTGTAAAATAGTTCATCGCTTTCTCTTTCACATATAATTTGAGATATGAAATCACGGATAGTGGAAGGAGGAGGTGAATCCTTCCATAATTTTCTACCGAAATCAAGGAATGTGTCATAATATAACTCAAATTCCACATGATAACGGCAACAACAAGTGTCACGTATGGTGATAGGTTTTACATACCATGGTTTTTGTTGAACAAAAGCACTGAGTGAAACATGAATTTGACAATTCTCTTCTTTGAACTTGTTGAATAACTCTATCTGAGTGGTTTCCAAGAAATATTTTTCATGTTCTTCATATTGATTTCATGCTATTCTTCTTTGCATCACATGCCTTGCAGTTGGCGAAACACGCGAATTGTTCTTCCAATATTCATATATTATTTTTTTAACATTTTCTCCAAGTCTATCTTTGTATGGTTGCCTACAAATAGCTCTCCAACAAGCGAGTTCATCATTTACATCTATTTGCGGCCGAAATTTCCGATGTTTGTGCAAATTTTTTCATGAGGTTCCTAGTGCTCGTGCCATAGATGTTACCAAACGATTCTCTTGAGTACTTGATGAAACCATTGCCATCTGTATTCCTCTACGTACAATTGAAACATCTTTCTCTCTAGATCTCTTAATTGACTTTATAGCACTGCTCATATTTTTTATCACATCTTCCTTCATTTTTTTTATCTTTGGTTGATTTTCGAATACCCAGTAGTGTCGTATCTTCTTTTAATTTCCTTAATGATAAGAGACCTTTCAACATTTGATCCTGAACTGTCACCCGCTCATTTAAGAAATACTTTTCAAAAATGCAGTTAACACGATATCGTATTGCATGGTCAGGTTTTTTATCTCCATATGTGTGAGTGTCAACATTTTCTAACATCTCATGATCGATAGTGATTTCATATCTGTACATATTCGAAAAAATAGTACATATTCAATAAATAACTAAATTAATAAAAATATCTATAATTTCAATAATATGTGCATGTGTTTAATATATATATATATATATATATATATATATATATATGTACATACCTTGTGATTCAATTTCTTTATTTGGATTTCTTTCAATATTTTCACCATCTTCAATCATTGGTTCAATATCTCTTTCGCTTTCTCTTTCAAAATTTTGTATCTCATCATAAATGTTTTGAAGAATATCTCTATCTGTTTACATTAAACGAAATATTTTTCAAATTAGTTCATCAAATAAAAATTAAGCTTCACATTTTACACTAGGAAAATTTTAAATATATCAATAGATCATAAAATTTACATTTACATACCTGCTTCAATTTCTTCTTGAGGTTGATTTTCCTCTTCAATATTTGAGAGGGCTTCTAAATTCCTTTTCTGAGATTGTCGTGTCTCTTCTATACGTTCCTCAGTGTCTCTTTTTCGATCATATTTTCTCGCACAAGTCCTTCGATTTCCCATGATAATAGGGTATGAAGTTCAAAAAATTTCCTTCAAAAAATTAGACAATAACTCAATTAGAAAAAACATCACAAAAGATTTAATTTAAAAAAAATTCATTTTAAATTTTTTGCAAAAAATATATACTCCAATCCAAAACACTTACTTTAAAAAATTCGAGAAAAAAATGTCTTATAAAAATGAAACGAAGCTCAAAAGATTTACTTCAACTAAAAACACGTACTCTAAAAAAATGTCACTTCAAAAAATGCCTCCAACTTAAAAAAAAAAGGTCACTTTAAAAAATACTTTTAGAAAATGTCTTTTCGAAATTAAGCCCAACTCCATACATTAAAAAAAAATGAAGCACAAAAAACATCCAAAAAAATGTATCACATACCTCCAAGAAATGTCCTTTGAATGTACGTCCAAGAAAATTCCTTAAGCCCAAAACAATTTTTTGCAAAATTAGGCCGCCTCCAAGAAATTTCCTCCAAGAAAATTATTTAAACCCAAAAAAATTCTTTGGAAAATCAGTCTGCTTCCAAGAAATCCCTTAAATCCAAACCTCCAAGAAAAGTCTTTAAACCAAAACCAAGACCTTTGTAAAATCAGATGAAATCTATGAGTATTTAGACATTCTTAATGTAATGGGAAAATGAGATATTTCTAATTTCCCATTTGAAGAAATTGTTGAATGACGTCAAAAATACTCTAGGGGGAGATCGAACAGTGGGAAGAGAGATGTTTCATCAAAAGCTTCCAAATCTGCAGCAAATGAAATAATAAGAGTTGAGATAGGAAGCTTGCTAGAAAATTTTAAGACATATATCTTAAGCACTTTGGGTACACAAGTAGAAGTTTTGAAAGCTAATAAAAAGAAAGAAGAGCAATATGAGATGTTAGCAATTTTCTGTCCGAATTTTAGACAAAAAAAATCCACTCATGAAATGTCCTTCGCAAGGTATACATGTGTGTGGACTATGCACAGAAAATCATGCAATAGAAAAATGTCTTAAATTAAAAGAATTGAAAGAAGAAGAAGTGCAAGGATTATATTCTCCCTATTATATGGCACCAAGGAGACCTTGGCCACTAAGAATGCCTCAACAGTTCCCTCAAGAAAATCCCCAAAATTTTCAATATTCATAAAATACATGGAATACACCAATGTCATGGTAGGCTTGGCCACCAAAACAATATCAAAACCAACCTGCGCAAGGTTAGAGGGGATATAGTTATGGAAACCAACCACCACAACAAATGTATCCCTGATAATTTCAATATCAACAACCATACCCTCCACAACCATTTCTTCAATATCAAAAATTCCAACAACAACAACCAATGCCATATCCATCTCAAAATCCACTAATGCTAACTCAACTATCGCAACTTCAACTACCTACTAACCAACCACTTCCTAGACCAACACAATTTCCAGCTCAGCCAGTAACTAATCCAAGTAATAAGGTTGAAAGACTTGCATATCATGTGGAAGAAGCAACATATTATCCTACTTATTCAATTCTTCCTGTACAAGATGTCCACCTAAGGTCTGGAAAGGTGTTACAAAAAGGTTCTCCTCCGATAATTGAGGAACAAATAGAACAAGGAGAACAAAGTGAACAATCTCAACTAGAAAAGAAAATTCATAAAGGTAAATCTATTATGACACAAATTCTACCATATCCACAGAGATTGATACAATATAATATTCTGATATCTCTCCCTGAATTTAGTATTATGGATGAATTGAAAAACACATATGTTAATTTTCCTTTTTTTTCAGAAAATTAAAGACATTCCGATATATGAAAAAACAATAAAGGAATTATGCATTAAGAAATCTAGCTGAAGAAAGAAGGATCCACCGACAATCCAGGTAATTGGAAGTCTCTCAAATATCATGTTTACAAACATAGACATTGAAAACTATGTTGATCCAAGAATTCCCATGGTTACCATTTTGATTAAAAAAATTTAGTGCCAAATAATTTTATAGACTTGGGAGAAGCTATGAATGTTATGGCAACGAAGACTATGAAACATTTGAATATGAACAACATTAGACCTACTAATACAGTGTTAGAACTTGCAGATAGATCTAAAGTTGTTCCAGAATGAATACAAGAAGATATGATTGTCTCACTGGATGCATGGGAGTATCCTGTAGACTTCTTGATTTTGTAGCAAAAAACAAACTTGGTAGGGAATCCATTAATTTTAGGCCAACCATGGTTAACCACTGCAAATTCTTACATTGGATGCAGGTTAGGAAACATGATTATTGCACATGGAGATGAAAGAAAGCATGTTACATTATATCCTCCTTCTCAATCTCATTCTTGATTATCATGCCTTGATGGAAAAGAACCACAAGAACTTCAATATGTTCTTAGTCTTAATCAAGTTTACAAGTTTATAGAGGAGGATGAAAATGAGGACTTATTAGATCTATTCATCTTAGAACCAAATCTTTAAGAGCATCTTAGAGTAACTCAATATGAAGCTGCTAGTTATATTTTGAATGAATGTTTTTAGGAAAATTGCACTATACAGTCATTACAAAATACATTTGAAAGAAATTTTTCCTGTAAATTCAATTACCAATTCAAAGAGTAAAATTGTTGAAACTAGTCCTGAGAGACATTTGAATATTGGTAACAACTTACAATCATCACAATAGGAAAATTTAATAACATTATTGAAAAATATTGAAAAGATTTTTCCTGGGATTATAAATACATGCCAGGAATTCATCCAAAAACATGCATCGATCACAATTACACTGATAATGAAACAAAACCTGTAAGGCAACCAAAAATACGTATGAACCCCATGTTGAAAGAAATAGTGAAAGAAGAATTACAAAAAGTATTACAAGTCAGATTTATCCATCGTATTTCAGATAGTCAATTGGTTTCACCCTTAGTTGTAGTACCTAAGAAAAATGGTAAGTGGAGAATTTGTGTGGATTATAGAGAACTCAACAAAGCTACATTAAAAGACCACTTTCCTTTACTATTTATTGATCAAGTGTTAGATTCATTAGGTGGAAAGAAGCTCTTTTCGTTTCTAGATGTATTTAGTGGATATAATCAAATAAAGATAGCATTAGAATATCAATACAAGAAAACATTCATATGTCCATAGGGAACATATGCATATAATGTATTACCCTTTGGTTTATGTAATGCGACTGCTACCTTTTAGAGAGCAGTTCTTGCAATCTTTACTGGTTTGATTTATGAGTGTGTGGAAGTTTACATGGATGATTTCACCCTGTATGGTACAACATATGATGATTGTTTACAAAATATTGAAAGAGTGTTAAAAATATGCATTGAGACAAACCTATCACTCAGTAATGAAATTTTTTTTATGATGTTAATTGAGGGGATAGTGTTGGGACACCATATCTCTTCTTCAGGGATTAAAGTGGATCCAACAAAAATACAGGTCATTGTGAATTTAACACCACCCACAACACAAAAAGAAGTCATAATTTTCTTGGGTTATGCAGGCTACTATAGAATATGTATTTAAAATTTCAGTAAAATAGCTTTTCCATTATTCAAGTTACGTGCGAAAGATGTGGAATTCCAATGGATGGATAACTGTCAAAATGCATTTGAAAAATTAAAACAAAATTTGTCAATTGCACCCATTCTTCGAGGACCTAATTTGTCTTTTCCATTTCACATTTCAACTGATGCATCCGATACAACTATTGGAGCATCACTTGGACAAAAAAAAAATCAATTCAATTATGCCATATATTTCATCAGTAAAAAATTAACACCCACAGAAATTAATTACATTGTTACATGGAAAGAGATGTTAGTTTTAGTACATGTAGCTAATGAATTTCGACATTATTTAATAGGTTATCAAGTTTATATTCAGATGGATCATTCTGATATAAAATATTTAATGAATAAATCAATCACAAATGGTTGAATAACTATATGGTTGTTATAAATGCAAGAGTTTAATATTATTGTACAAGGTCGACCAGGAAAAGAAAACCAAGTTGCAGAATTTCTGTTAAGAATAAATTCACCTGATGATCCAAATCCAGTATCAATTTTTTTTTATGATGAACATCTATTTGCTATAAATTTCAAAAATCCATGGTTTGATGATATAGTTAACTATTTATCATCTCGCATCTTACCATATCATTAAAAAAACAAGAAAAAACCAAGGATAATTAGAGAAAGTGTTAGGTATAGCTGGGTTAATGGAGATCTATTTTATACTGGTGCTAATTTAATGATTACAAAATGTGTAAGACAAAACAAAATTATTGAAATTTTGAAAGCTTGTCATGATGAACCATGTGGTGGTAATTTTGCAGATAAAAGGATAGCATATAAAGTGCTAAAACTTGGCTACTACTAGCCATCCATCTTCAAATACTCCAGAGCTTATGTAAAAAGATGTGACAGCTACCAAAGAATTGGTAGACCAGTGGCATCAGATGAAATTCCATTAAAGCCACAAGTACTTATTGAACCATTTGAACAGTGGGCTTTCGATTTTCTGGGACCAATCAACCCTCCATCCAATGGAAAGAAGTACATTCTTGTATGTACAGATTATGTAACTAAATGGGTGGAAGAAAAGGCAGTAGAATAGGCAACAAAAGATACTTATGTGTATTTTCTATTTGAAGAGATATTTGTAAGATATGGAGTTCTGAGACAGATAGTAACTGACCAAGGCACAAAATTCACGTCAAAAATTGTTCGAGATCTTATAGAAAAATACAAGATCAAACATATAAAATAAACTCTGTATCATCCTCAAGCCAATGGACAACTGGAATCAACAAATAAAGTCCTAGAGAACATCATGACGAAGACTGTAAAAATGAACAGAAAGGACTGGTCAAAAAATTTGAGAGATACACTATGGGCATACAGAATGACTTGGAAAAACACCACTATGTTCAGTCCATATTAGTTAGTGTATAGAAAAGAAGTCTTATTACCCATTGAATTTCAAATACATACATATAAGCTAGCAGCAGAATTGGTGATGGAATTGTCTCAAGCACGACATGAAAGAATTATGGAGTTAAACAAACTGGATGAGATACAAAAACAAGTAGTTGAACATACATCTCTTGTCCAAGAACAAAACATCAAATGGCATGATTGATTCATAAAGAATAAAGTGTTTCAGAAAGGATATTGGGCACTCTTGTTTGACTCCAAGTTCAAAGATTTCAAATCAAAATTTATGACTCATTGGCTTGGGCCATATGATATTGAATAAATATTCAACAATGGAGATATCAAGCTAAAAACAATTGACGAAGCATCTGTTTCATTTTTCGTTAATGTAAATAGGCTTAAAATCTACAACAAGCCTATAAATAAAGAGGATTTTTTGATAAAAAATTCAATGGATTCATATATGGAACTAATGGATCAGCATAGGAATATTCCTTCCATAATTCTAGAGGAATAAAAAAAATGATAAAATAAAAATAAAAATACAACATAAAAAAATTTATAAAAGAGTTTGGTTGTGAAAATCCAGGAAATTGGCACAATACAAACTTGAATTCATGTTGGAAAACCAACTAGTTTGGCCAACATGAATTCTCTTTTTCATTTCATTTTACTTAATTTTTGCAGATAGACCTTCCAAGAGATTACAGGCTTAAGGCCAAGTCAAATTATTAGCTTGGGGGAAGGTGTGAAATAAAAAAACTATGAAAATAGTTTTCAGTAGCTGAATTGAAGACAGAATATGAACTACAATCACAAAGGGACCTGGTATATCATTACACATTTATAGAAGGGACCTAAATTGTTGCTGAGAAAAATTATTCATAAAGGCACCTGAATCATTACGACAAAATATATTTTCAAATATGGAACATCATTGTACATATGAACATTATTGTAAAATTATGCGAGAAGGGACCTAAAAATTTAACATGTCAGAAGGGACTTGAGTTATATCAACTGAAGACCATATCATATGGGACTTGAAAATGTGAGAGTTTAACCTATAGAAGGGGCCTGAAAAATATTCTAAATCTAATCAGATGCAAGAAGAAATAAAGTCTCTACAAAGTCTACAAGAGTCTTCGTAAAAATAAACACAATTTTGATCATCATCAACGTAAAAAGGGAATACAAGTACGGTGAGTAAAAAAATCTCTCCTAATTTCAATTTTTTTCAGAATATTCTAGAATTGTAAAAACTAATTTGGTACTAGTTATGCATATTTACCTACATTTCATTTACATCACCGACATTCCCTACATTTCATTTACATTTCATTTCCTACACTTTCATCTACATTCTATCATTTATGATTTTTAACCCCATTCTATCCACATTTATATTCATACCACTATTCAATAAAACATTACATAACCTACTCATATCATAACCTACCCTATTTCCTAAACAAAGAGAATGATGAACAAAAGGTCAATATTTAACCTATGGAGGATGTACAAAACAACAAACAAAGGTTAGCATTATCATAAATATTTAATTTTTAAAATGTGACTATTTCATTAGTCAATTTTTAAAAATTAAATAACAAAAGGAAAAACCAAAGTTCAAAAGACATATGATATAGCGCAATTATTTTTGAACATCAAAACAAAGAAAGCACAATCATATAAGAGGATGAACTAAGGTAATGGAAAAAATGTAATGTAAACAAATGAATGCAATTGCAAATGTAAGGAATGATGCAGAGACAAACTAAGTGCAGGACTATAATGGTATATGGTATGCTATGATGAGATTGTAATGCATGCAGTGGAGAAATGAAAGAATATAGCATACGACGATGAAAAATGATGGCGCATATATTCATGTAGATAATGAAAATTATGGAGGCAGACAACATGATGATGCATGGAGGTAATGTAGATAATGGAAATAGACATGGTCATTAAAACAAAACGTGAAGGAGCTAAAAAATGAAGAATGAATGTACACCATAGACCAACATGACAATCAAAGAAAAGACGTGCATCAACCAGTCAAGTGGGTTGATGAACGGTTAGAATGTTTTCAAACGCATTTACATAGCGCTGTGTAAAACATATGAAACCATTTCCTCCACTGCCAAGACCATTTCCGCCATTGTAGACACCAGAAAATAACCATTGCCAAGGTATTAACACTACATTTTCACCATCATTTTGTAATATTCCTAATTAGCCCAAGCTAATAGGAATATTCAATTTTTCTTTACTTTCCTTTTTATTGAATAAATATGTAAGGGAGGATCATAAAAAAACTCCTAAAGCAATGAATAAATCAATGCCACATGTGAACAAAGACAAATATGGGTTATGTACATAAAAACACCCTTATGTGTGAAGGGGATTGAATTATTTGACTGGGTCAACATGACAAATCATAGCGCTATCTAGATTCATTGAACCTCCTAGATGAATAGCGCAGATCAAGCTGAAGACTGTTCATGTGAATAGAGATAAATCATTGAGATGGTTTAGGGTTGTGCAAGGACTCAATATTATAAAAGGAAAGGAAGAACAATAAGAGAAGGTTGTTGATGACCATATGATTTCTTTAGAATTTTTCTATTTAGACATTTCTTATTCTCTTGGCTGTTTAGCAAAGAGTAGTGATGTTTAGCACTGGGTGTTCCCGGGCGGGAATCCCACCTCTTCCATTGAGTAGCTCTTGGAGGAGCCTTTCATTTATTGTCCACTATCAGGCATTTTTCCAAGCTCTTCTTTCAACTACAACGTAGATCCTATTGAGGGTTTGGTTTTCTTTGTAAGTAGCAAGTGGAGGCTAGATCTATTTAGATCTAGGCCATACTAGTGCCTCTTTCCAGTGAGAGAATCTTTTATCCTCCTGGTAAGAGTGTATTAGCTGATTGGAGCTTCAGATATACATCTTGGCATCAGGCCAAACTCTACAGAAAGTATACAATGCAGTTTATGTCCCTGGACTGCATTATTTTCAAGTGACAAGTTGCAGGGTCTTTTGGAAACTATTTGGAGGAGAGATCTCTAGTGTAAAGGAGCCTTACTTGCACTATGGTGATCCATGGATTGGTAAAAAAATCCATGTATGTTTCAGATATGATTCATTCATTGATGTATCTGCTTCAGAATTTCTGAATCATTCTGGAGATCTGCTGCAGTAGATCTCAGATCTACTCTTTTGCTTTCATGTTTTGCTGAAAACCCCAAGGGGTATGTAAAATAGAGACATTATAGTGTATGGATCTGTTATAGATCTGAATTTTCATGAATTATCTTATCCTATATCTAATTTTTAATCACCAGCTACTATTTTCTCCATAATAAAACGTTGTAAAGCTTGTTTAGTCATCTTCTATGGTTGCAACCCTTCATAGTTGAGGATTTCTTCCTATATTCTCTTCTACTTCCTATATAATGATGTAATAAACTACAGATATGTTATTCATGCCATATTACATCTGAAACCATCAGAAAATCATTTTGTGTAAGCTTCAAAAATTTCTGCATAAGTTAAGTCATGGGAATTCAGTGTTTTTAAGCCATATCGAGACTAGGAGATCTGTTTAACTTAGATAGAGTCATTTTTTTTTTTGTTGAAATTTTGTACGCGAGTCCCAAATGACCTAAGCTAAATGATGCCACCATCATTTCCCCTTAATTTTACACAAATATCATAAAATGACATTTTTATGGCTGAAATAACTACTTTTCCCCATCTTTTGGATTTTAAATCAGAATATAAGTTACTGATGTAACTCCAATTGATGTATATGTGTTTCTCACAAATATTTTAAGCTTACTCATAAATTCAAGACCATTATACAGCTCATGTCTTGCTGAATCCCTGTTTTGGGATCTTACACATTTATCCAAGAGGCTCAGTGAGAGAAAGGAGCATGCAGTCAAGGCATATCCTCATGTTTACAACCCTGTGAAAAAAAAATAAAACATAGAGAGAAGACGGTGAGGAAGCATAGAGGAAAAGAATAGATAAAGCACAGAGAGAAGGAGGAAGAGAATATAGTAAAGAGGAGAAATGGAGTGATAAGGAGTTAACTAGAGTTTTCAAGGCATGAATCTGAAGAAATTGTTGATCAGGTGAGCTATCAGGAAGCGGAATCTCATGGAAGTGAAGGTAAGAATTAAATGAATATTTCATTGTTTAAACAATGGTGATTATATTTTGGGATTGTGTAAACAAAATCGGAGTTATAAAAGGGAGTGATATAATTCCATTTGCAACACTGTCATTACGTTATGTTTTGTATTGACACCATTCAAAAACATGTTGACACCTTTCAAAACTACTCTGCCATTAGTCAAGCAATGAAATATTCTCTTGAGTGAGTTAATGAATGAAGATTTTAATGAGATTGCCACTCATTGAAAGTTCAGTTAAAGTGGAAGAATATCGCGAATATCAAAGAAGAATATCACAAGCGCTATTGCATCAGATAGGTAAGCTCAACACATCCTCACATACAGTCTTTCATTTCGAAATAAATGGAAAACAAAGAGTGAATAATTTCAATTTGAATTGCACAGTGAGGTTGTTTTTAACTAAGTTGTGTAATAGTTTTTTTTTTTAGCACACTCAGTTTAAAGATTCAAAACAGAGTTTATGAAGAAAAATGGAAGATATTTAGACATGGTTTTATATTTTTATATGGAAGAGGACTAAGTATGAAGAATGATTGAAGAGAAGCAGTGAATCTATCATGAATTTTTTGATGAGAAAATTGACTTTTTATTTTTTATACATAGTGAGTCTAAATGAAATTTTTTGGAAAGAATTTTATATGAAATTGATGATTTAAAAACACTGTTGTATAAAAAAAATTCAAAATGTTTTTACGCAGTCAAATTTCTTTTACAAAATAGAGACAAAGATTGTTTTTTTAAGGAGAACAGATAATTAAATAGAGGGTAGAATATTAGAAACATAAATTTATGTTTTCTTAAAACCTCTCTATCAATTCTTTTGTTTATTTACAGTAAGCTCACATTCCTCAAAATAAAAAAAAATAGAGGATTGATTAACAAGGGGAGTAAAGCAAAAGGTAAGCCTACTACCATGATTAAATCTAGTGCTTAAACATTTTTTTACAAAGGTGAAGTTAATGAAGGTAGATGGTTATATAAAATGGTTTTCAGACCAAATGGCTTCAAGAATAGAACCTAAAGACTTCCAAATTGAACATTAGAGTAGGGAAATAATGGAAAAACTCTATCAATCAAGGTTAATAGGTTTTCTCCAAAAGTTCAATGGTCGCAATGAGGATGTCACAAGAGAATTTGTAAAAAATTACAGACAAAATCAAACCATGGTGGGTAGTCTACATATCCCTTTGACTCTAGAGTATATTTCTGAAGCTTTAGACTTGCCATATTCAGGTGAATTATACCACAAGGGATTACATTTTAAAGACAAGGGTTGGACATTTTTCTTGGATAAAAAAAGGAAGGGTTCTTTTGATAGATCAAAAGGGATCCCAAGGGAGTGGTTCAATGAACCATGGGCAGAACTAGTACTGATAATTAAGAATTTCTTCACCTGTGATAATAGATTTAGTGTAGTACACCTTTACCATGTCAGGTTACTACAACACATATGTTAGTATGAATCTTAATCCCAGGTGTACGAAAAAGGCTCACTTTAGCCCCGCATAACAAACAACCCTAACAGCAAATATGGCTACCAATATCTTCAGCTCTGCAATTATTTGATGAAGACAAATGCTGCAAAACATGTAGATCTATGCATTAAAATACATTAAACAGTAAATAAAAGAAAGAGTTGCTCCATGCGTCCAATAAACAAGACAAGATTGTTTTAAAGAATTTTTTGTATTTATGACACTTGGGAGGAGAACATAGAAAGATGTTACCAGTCCTCCTCAATGGGATGGGTTCGTGTAAGTCCTTAGTGTTGGAAATATGATGCAGAGTGTTGTCCTTGATGGCAACCCACTAATAAAGATGAAGACATGAGAGTGTTGGCATGTGTTGTCCTTGATGGCAATACACCTGATGAAGTTATTCTTGACTTGATGGTCTTGGTAAATGATGTAAATCTGATGTGAAATGATGTTAGTTAGCAACATGATGCTGAGTGTTGTCATTGAATGGAAACCCACTTGATGAAGCAGATGGAAACTTACTTGATGAAGCTGTGCTTGATAGAATATGTTCTTGATGAAGTAAATCTGATGTATCTACAGTGAGTACAGAAGGGAATGAAGAAAGAAATTCAGTTTGTGCTAGATATATGATAAAAAGAGTATGTCTCAAGGCATACGCGGATTTTCCTAGGGGAAGTCGCGTATGCACGCGAGAAAGAACGTGCCAAGTCGCGTATGGGCAAAAAGTACTCAAAAAGTGCAAAACCAGGGGTAACCACCATGGTATTGACCCATTGTATTGGGTAATGATCCGCCTAATTGACCCCATCCAGGAATACCATCGGAAGTAATGTAGTTTTGGGCTCATGGTATTGTTTTGGCTCATGGTATTGAAAAAGTAAACCTATATAAGGAGAAGAAATTCATTGTGCAAATCATGAGTGTGGGAGCAAGATGTCTGAGCTTGAATGAATACTTCTCTCTGAAGTATATCTGAATGGAAAGGGTTACTCTTGAATGATAAATCTGAATGTATGATGCACCAATGATGAAGAAGGATATCTAGATCTGAAATGTATCTGTATTTGCTAGATCTGTTTATGGAGTGATTAGATCTGTGATGAAGCGAACATCTGTCTGAAGTAAAGGGTCAAATTTGAATTGAATATTTGATCTGAAGAAGTATGCTTCTCTATAATGATTGAAGATCTATACGCTACTTCTCTGCAGAGGAAGCACGTATATACGCGGCTTCGCTGAAGAGAAAGCGCGTATGCGCAATGAAATACATACATAAGTATACGCTGGTTTATGTGAACGGAAGCGCGTATATACGTGACATCAGTGAAAGGGAAGCGCGTATGCAAACTAGGGTTTGCTGAAGTCTGTGGTAAGAAATGTTTGATCTGTTCTGCTGGTTTACTGATATCTGTCAGTGAGTTATATGTATCTATTTCATGGTTGACTGTGCTTAAAAGTATGGAGAGGGTCCAGTATGAAAATATGATGAAATGTGGCCTGCAAATTGTGTTCTATTGAAGTTGGTTGGATCCAGTGTGAAAATTGATGAAACGTGGTCCATAGAGGTGCTGAGGGTTGTAGCCTTCAGTCAGGGGGTCGTAGCTCCCTTCCAGGTGAGGCTGGTAAACGAGATCAGGGGGTCGTAGCTCCCTTCCAGGAGAGGCTGGTAAACGAGAGCAGGGGGTCGTAGCTCCCTTCCAGGAGAGGGCGAGTAGCGAGTCGAGGGGGTTGGAGCTCCCTTCCGGGAGAGAGACGGTAAACGAGCGCGGTGGGTGCACAACGTCTTTGGGAGTACGCACCGGCATATGTTGTAAGATGTTTTCTCTATAATAAAATATTGAAGAAATTTGAGCAAGCTGAGGCGGTGGTTTTCTCCCAGAGCTTGGGTTTCCACCTAAAAATCCTGGTGTTCATGTGTGATGCTTTGTGTGATAGTTTGATACGCTCTTCACTTTCATGTTTATTGTTTATTGAACATCTGATGAATGAATAATGGAATGATATAAGCAAATAAATAATGACATAATTAGATATATGTGTATACGCGAGTTTCATAAAGGGTATCCGCGTATATACGCGAGTCTGTTTCAGGAAAGTAGCGTATGAGTTTTAGAAGCAAGAAAAAGTAAAAGTTTTGAATATATAGTAAATATTGATCCCCCCCCCCCCCCCTCTCAGTATTTTTCCCAACAATTGGTATCAGAGGAGGTCCTTTTGCAGAAGCTTGATCGCTTGAAGGAGATCCGTCGTAATGGGAAAGAAGAAAAAGAAGAAGGCTACTCAAAGCAAGGAGATGTCTCAGAAAACATGTATAGCAGAAAATGGAGAAAATGAAATAGGTATTGAGTGTTGTTCTTGTGATTCACTTTCTTGTGCATGCAATGGTGAAGATAGTGAAAGTAATGTCATGGATCTAGAAGAAGCTATCAAGATCAAAGTTGAAGATCAACAAAGATCATATAAAGAAAAAGATTCTATCTACAAAGAGTTAATCTCTAGAATGAAAGAACAGATGAACAAGTATCAAAGGTTGTATGACAATGTAACCAATCAATGTAAAGGGCTTGAAGCAGAAAACGTTTCTCTAAAAACAGATCTGGAAAAATCAAAAAGGAAGAATGAAGGTCTTAAAGCTAGAATCATATCTCTACAAGCAGAATTTGAAGCCGCTCTGCAAGCAGATCTTGAAGCATCAAATAAGAAGAATGCAAGACTTGAAGCAGAAAACATATCTCTGAAAGAAGATCTCGAAGCATCGAAGAAGAAGAATGAAGAGTTGCAACAAACATGTGAAGAAAATGAAAATTGGTTGAAAGAAGAGATTATAAATCTGAAGGATCAAGTAGAAGATGGAAGAAGAAAAGAGGAAAGCATGACAAAGCAATGTCAAGCCCTGGAGGTTGAGGTAAACACTCTCAAAAGTAAATTAGAAGAAAAGATTAAACTTTTGAGGTTTCATGATAGTACTAATATCTTGGACAATATTCTGAGCAATCAAAGGTCTCCTGCTATCAAACATGTTATGAGTCTTGAACAAGCTTGCTGTTAAAAGTGAATCTAGCTCACAAAGGAAATTTTAAAAATTCGAGAGGTAATTATTAAAACCTGAAGTGTTGAAAGAGACAAAAGATCAACCAACAATCATGAATTCTCAAAGGAATTCATTCAAGAACGTTGAATGTTTTAAATGTCATAATTATGGGCATGTTGCAGCAAATTGCAGAAGTGGAACAATTCAGCCACAAACAAACAGATTCTACTCGGAAAGGTACTCTGGTTTCTTCAAGGGATATTGTTTTTCATGTAACAAGTATGGACATAAAGCAGCTGATTGTAAAAGGAGGAAGATTAGAAATACTCATTATGATTCTTATGCTTATTTCTCTGGACACATGAGATGTTATTCATGTAACAAGTATGGACATGTAGAAAAGGAATGCAGGTTGAACAGATATGAGAAATTGGATAACTTCCAGCACACAAATAGAAAGTTTAAACAAATCTGGAAAAAGATGGAGGACCGATCAGAAACGTAGGGAATTCTGACCCTACTGCAGTCATCCGCTTCTGAAGCTGACTTTTCTTATTGACTGCAGGAATGATGTGGGATACATTATGAGATTTAGTAATGTATCATCACAGGGGGAGAAATGCATGATGACTCTCATGGTTGATTTGATTATTCTGGTTATGTTTACTTCTGACAGCGCATTTGATGTGGAAAGGACAGGTACAGGAGGTACAAACTCAGGAGGAAATGAAGGAAGATGAAAATTTTCTATGCTTCACTTTCCATACGTGGGTTATATTAACAAAAGTCGCGTATACACATGAGTTTAATCAGACACAGTCGCGTATGCATTTATGATAAGAGAATTTATATGCTAGCTGAAGATCTGGAGCAGAGGCTTAGGGGGAGCATCAGTCTGTCTGTTAATAACTGTATTATTGACTCAATATCAGCTCAGTTTCTCAGTTCTAAATAATGATGATATGATACATGGTTTCTTATGTTGAAGATTGTGGATGAGTCCTGTTTGCTTTTTGATGAAGAGTATTCATTGTTAAGATGAAAGTCTTATAATTCAGAGATAAGGACAGATCATGCAGAGACTGTTGATGATGACTTGCTGATAAGTATCTTTTGTGCTCACACATGGATGATCTGGATGTCGGTTGATTCAGAAATAAGAAGAGATCATGCAGAGCATGTTACTATGGTTGAGATCTTTTGCCTACATATGTTACTTCATGTTAAATCTTGAAGATCTTGATGATATTGGACCACATGGATGATTGCTTGACACATATTTGAAGATGTTGT
Organism: Pinus albicaulis; assembly: GCA_034641835.2. NCBI lineage: Eukaryota > Viridiplantae > Streptophyta > Pinopsida > Pinales > Pinaceae > Pinus > Pinus albicaulis. The sequence goes on from CM076573.1 coordinate 970,837,428, forward strand.
TTTGGTATGATAATCTCTCTTGGAAAGGTTGTATTGATGCTGCAAAGAATATGAAGGCTTGGTTACTAATGTTCTTATGCTACAACCGTTGGATGATGCTTGAAGACACAACTGCACTGTTCTATCTATTTGTAGTCCAGAGAAGCATTAAAAAGAAGCTGAACACTGCCTTTTTATCACAGAGGATCAGATCTGGTTAAAATTTAGAAGATGGAATTGGATACGCGGGTTTCATGAAACACAGTCGCGTATATACGCAAGTTCCTGCAAATAAAACCGCGTATGTCTGATTGCTGACATTTTTCTGTTTGGAGTCAGCTCTTTTCAGCACAGCTGCAGTGCTGTTTGGTATATCTGATACTGTCTGGTATCTCAGGTGGTGTTCCAGTTCTCATAATTCTATTTCTAGTGATTTGATGAAGATTTTTTGATGATTTGTTGGTGAAAGTGTTCAGGATGCAAAAACTAAGGGGGAACCTTAGTCAAATGGAAAGGATGCTTGGGTGCACAGATTCAGGGGGAGCATTAGCTTTGCTAAGTATAATGCATTGTTGGCATTATGATGGTTCTAAAATATGTTCTCTTTCTTGAGGACTTTCTGGTGTTGGTCTTAAATGGTCATTTTTGTAATTTGTTGAAAAGGTCGTGTTGAAACCCATGATGTAAATTTGTAATATTCAGTCATGTAAGGACTTGTCATTTTTGTAAACCCACTTGGTTGGGTAGCTGAGTCAAATTTTGTAAACCCACTTGGTTGGGTAGCTGAGTTGAAATATGTAAACCCACTTGGTTGGGTACTTGAGTCTTATATGTAAATCCACTTGTTTGGATATTTGATGTAAGTATGAGTCATTGGTGATAGGAAAGTCATAGAGTCATGTACTTCATTGAAAATATGTTTGAAGATTCAGCATGAACTCAGGGGGAGCTTGGTCACTTCATTAGATCTGCAGAACGTTTCTTCTACATGTGGAGAACAGGGGGAGAGTGTGTTGGTTTTGATCCGCCCTTTGCCCTTGATGTCAAAGGGGGAGAGTGACATTGTGTTTGAATGAAGAGAAAGAATGAGGACAGTGACATGGTATCATTGTATTCTTAATGTACCTATCTACTATGGTGATCAAACACCATCGTGGTTGCCATCAAGTCCAAAGGGGGAGATTGTTGGAAATATGATGCAGAGTGTTGTCCTTGATGGCAACCCACTAATAAAGATGAAGACATGAGAGTGTTGGCATGTGTTGTCCTTGATGGCAATACACCTGATGAAGTTATTCTTGACTTGATGGTCTTGGTAAATGATGTAAATCTGATGTGAAATGATGTTAGTTAGCAACATGATGCTGAGTGTTGTCATTGAATGGCAACCCACTTGATGAAGAAGATGGCAACTTACTTGATGAAGCTGTGCTTGATAGAATATGTTCTTGATGAAGTAAATCTGATGTATCTACAGTGAGTACAGAAGGGAATGAAGAAAGAAATTCAGTTTGTGCTAGATCTATGATAAAAAGAGTATGTCTCAAGGCATACGCGGATTTGCCTAGGGGAAGTCGCGTATGCACGCGGGAATCAACGTGCCAAGTCGCGTATGGGTAAAATCGCTCAAAAAGTGCAAAACCAGGGGTAACCACCATGGTATTGACCCATTGTATTGGGTAATGATTCGTCTAAAAGACCCCGTCCAGGAATACCATCGGAAGTAATGTAGTTTTGGGCTCATGGTATTGGTTTGGCTCATGGTATTGAAAAAGGGTAAACATATATAAGGAGAAGAAATTCATTGTGCAAATCATGAGTGTGGGAGCAAGATGTCTGAGCTTGAATGAATACTTCTCTGTGAAGTATATCTATATGGAAAGGGTAAAGGTTTGATGATAGATCTGAATCTATGATGCACCTATGAAGAAATGATGAAGCGGGATATCTAGATCTGAAATGTACTTGTATTTGCTAGATCTGTTGATGGAGTGATTTGATCTGTGATGAGGCGAACATCTGTCTGAAGTAAAGGGTTGAATCTGAACTGAATGTCTGATCTGAAGAAGTATGCATCTCTGTAATGGTTGAAGATCTATCACGAGTTTCTTTGAAGAGGAAACGCATATATACCTTCGGTGAAGAAAAAGCGCGTATGCGCGATGAAATCAATGTACGGATACATATATTTAGTTGATGTGGACGAAAGTGCGTATATACGCGACATCGGAAAAAGGAAAGTAAAACTAGGGTTTCTTTGAAGTCTATGGTAAGAAATGTACGTCTGTTCTACTCATTTGCGATATCTGTCGGTGAGATATATGTATCGTTTATGGTTTTGGTTATTTGTGCTTAAAAGTTTGGAAAGGGTCCAGTCTGGAAATATGATGAAATGTGGCCTGCAAGTGGTGTTCTATTGAAGTTGTTGGATCGAGTGTGAAAATTGATGAAACGTGGTCCAAGGTGGTGCTGAAGGTTGTAGCCTTCAGTCAGGGGGTTGTAGCTCCCTTCCAGGTGAGGCTGGTAAACGAGATCGGGGGGTCGTAGCTCCCTTCCAGGTGAGGCTGGTAAACGAGATCGAGGGGTCGTAGCTCCCTTCCAGGAGAGGCTGGTAAACGAGTCAGGGGGTTGGAGCTCCCTTCCAGGAGAGGCTGGTAAACGAGCGCAGGTGGGTGCCTGCGTGCTGGTAGGAATCTGCACCAGCACATATGTTGTAAGATGTTTTCTCTATAATAAAATATTGAAGGCTGAGCAACTGCAGCGGTGGTTTTCTCCCGACTTGGGTTTCCACCTAAAAATCCTGGTGTTCATGTGTGATGCTGTGTGATGGTTTATTCTATTCTTACTGCACATGTTTACTGTTTATTGAACATCTGATGAATGAATAATGGAATGATATAAGCAAAGAACTAATGACATAATTAGATATCTGTGTATACGCGAGTTTCATAAAGGGTATCCGCGTATATACGCAAGTCTGTTTCAGGAAAGTAGCGTATGGGTTTTAGAAGCAAGAAAAAGTAAAAGTTTTGAATATACAGTAAATACTGATTCACCCCCCCCCCCTCTCAGTATTTTTCCCAACACTTAGCACTTCAGATCTAAAATCCCTCTCTCTTGATGGTGTATAAAACCCAGACAAAAATGGAACTCAAAGGGAGTTGACAAGAAAATGGTAGCAAAATATGACAATGGTGGTGGATCAAAGTCAGACCAAAAGTATAGATCCAGGGTGATCTTTTGGCAACAAAAGATAGTGAGTGAATGGAGAAACCCTTCTATTTACAACAAAATATTGAGTTATTCTAGATATTGGTGCATAATTAAAATATTATTAACAAATTCTAGATCCAACTTTTAGGGAATGTTTTATTATATTTGTTGGAGGGAAAAAGAATTTGACTTGGGTCAAATCCCTTTATTTGTAAATAATAAATAAATAAATTATTTATTTATTATTTTAAGGATGTGGTTCAGTAATAATCAAATAAATAATGATTTATTTAATTATTAATGAATGATTTAGTCAAATTTGACAAGGAATATTATTTAAATAAGGTTTAAATAATTATTCCTAGAAATTAATAAGATAAATAATAATTTGTATAATTAATTTTCCTGTTTTGGGTTAAATATGACCAGGAATATTAATTAAACTGTTGTTTAACTAATTATTCCTTGAGGAAAATAAAAAAAATGTAGATTTATTTAACATTTCCTCATGGGGTTTCCAATTTAGACCATAAACAACTTAATAAATTTGGTTTACTAAGTTATTTTTCATAGTGAAAGAAATTTTACTTAGGGTAAAATTAATCTTACATGGTGTACTTAGGTCCATCTAATAGTAACAGGTTAGATGACCAAAAAATGGTGTAACAGAATGCCCCCCAGCGTGCAAGCATTAGGAGCTAATTGTATGACCAAAGTATGTTGTATGAACTCAATCACTAGACACAAAAGGTGAAGTTATAGAGAGAGAAATATAAGGTAAACCAAAGCTCTAAAGGACTAGACCCTGAGGAGGCAAGACTTAAAGTTGTGAAAAGTCTCTTTTATGAGTGAGTACCTATGCTATAGGCGGCGGGGGAGGCATACCTATGCCCGTCGAGACAGAGTACAAAGAATAATGCGCCCAGTAAACAAGGGACTTAACTATATAGTACATGCTGCCATAAACATGAGCTAGATGAAAATATGATAATGAATCCAACATACATACTATGCCCGAGATAACAGCCAGGACTTATACAATAATATCTGAGTACATGAGATACAAATACAACCCAAATGCCCCTGTAAACAGGAAAGGGCTCTGAAAATCTAACTAATACATGAAAAAAAAATGGGTTGCAAGCAGCTGAGGCCGACATCATCAATTATATGGAGTTACATCAAAGGCTATAATGAAGAGGTCATCCGGGCATGTGGGGGGCTACCTATAGGGCCACCCCCTCATGAGGGTTGAAACATCTCACACACACCCAGGAATCGCTGGTATCATCTGTTGCATCAATGAACCATCATGTATATAGATCTCAATCATGCTGAAGGAGCTAGAGTTGAGAAACAATCAAGTCAAAGGGAAATAAGGTGTTCATTTGCCTCATCCGAGGCACCGAAAAAGTGGCAGCTGGAACCAAGGTACACCACCCTTTAGACCTATTTTCTGAAATGAATGATCTTATTTTGATAGAAGGAGGTCCACCATAGATGAGGAAATTAGGAATCCTCAACTAAGGCACGAGAGAAAATAGTAAAGCGACTGATAGTCTGACAATAAGGATGATGATGAAATGGGGGGTATTGAGTAGCAGATAGACGACTTCCCTTGTTAGAGAATAAAGGGCATGGATGACCTAGCAGTTACTAACACAATATCATAAGGGATAGGGGATAGTAGGACTGAAGGCCATAATGTGTAACAAGAGAGAGGAACCAAGAAATGAATGATGGAGGACTATAGTGGGATGCAAAGGGACTCAGGATAGACTCCATGGATGCAATGATGACTCAAATCGGATGCTCTAAACAAGTGCAACTCGATGATGATGCCACACAGAAAAGGTCCAATGGGGACCAGAAAAACATAAGTACAAGATGGTTACTCACGACGAGAATCAACACGAGCATGGACAAGTATGGAGGCAAAGTGGTGCCCAACTAAAAGTGTTACAAGTGAAGAAATTTGATTTTGAGGAGTGTTGAAGTGACCCTTCATGGACAATATGTGTCCTAGTGAAGTATCAAATCATGAAAAAATAACAGATATACATTTGAGGGCATAGAGAGAGCTTTCCAACGGTACAAATAGTTTGTCAAACTGAGCTACAGTTTGGTTGTAGCAGGAAAAAGAAAAATCAAGGGTTTTTCTTTTAATAAGGCATTTTCCTTCCAAATTCATTCATTTGCAAGTGGAGCTATGGTGAATGTACAGAGGAGAGAAGGCCCTAAATCTTGCAGCGATCATAGCGGACAAACCGACTGTTGGAATCGAGATCTGTCAGTTGCAGGTAAGAGACATAACCATACTCTTTCATTTCAGTGGATTTAAATTTCAGTTTAGGTACCTAGTGCTCAGTAATAGACCCATTCTCCTCTTCAAGGCTAGGTCGCACTTTTTTGGGCTAAAAATACGACCTAGGTAGTAGGTTTTGGTCAGAAAACTATGACCTGTCCGAGGATTGGGCCTGAAAAGTTGCAGCCTGATAGAGGGGGGTTTTTCTGTGCTATTTTTTGGCATGAACTGGGTTTTTATGTTTGGATCTAGTATTTCCTATCTGAAAACTGACAAATATGATGGTTTTGTGTAGATATGGTAGAATTATGGATCAACTGGAGAGAGAGAGACCTAGGCACATTACAGTCGGAGATCCGGGAGGGATAGGGTGTTCACAGTGCATTGACCAGATTTGGAGTTATGAAGTTTGTGGAGAACCCTATTATGAGAGATGGAGAGCCCTTGTTGGCCCAGATTGTCCATTATTGGGATTTGGACCATAACGTCTTTATAGTGCAGGGGCACCGGATCAAGTTGATGGTCCAGGATATATGTTTCCTGACTAGGCTCCTACCACTTGGGATGGTAGGGAATACTCAGCCAGTGTTACCGCGAGGGTGGAACATCATGGAGTTTGTAGAGCACCATTGTCGACTAGGTCTCCATGTCAAAGGGACACAGATACCCATCAGGGATCTAGAGAGGTTAGAGACCCATGTTGTGGCCACAGTGACGTTGTGGATCCTGGGCAGCCAAGCACTCCACCACATAACTGGAGGGCAGATGATGATTGTGGAGAGCGTGTTGAGTGGGACCTACTATGGGTGGGCCCAGATGATATTTTCATCATTGAAATGATATTTGTCGCTATGCAAGCAGAAAGTGAACCATGACTATTCATATGGTACAATTTTGTGCTCACTCTTATTCGAGAAGACCTTGACACTTTGAACTCACATACAGCTCTAGGATGGGGGCCTGAAGGAGCCCAGGATGCGCCAGTGGGGGTGACTATTGTGAAGAGGATGAGGTGGGGTGGCTGGATGGGTGTTCTGACCCAAGTTCTTTTCTCATTGGGACCAAATGCAATTGTACATAGACTACTATCCCTATTATGGGATGAGTTATCGTGGGGACCCAGATTTTCCACTGCCGCCTAGTCGATTATGGGGGCTCGATGGTAAGTGAAAAATTTCTAATATTTTATGTTCATTGTAAAGTATCAGAATATTGTATATGGTACTGATTCTTTCACTTTTGGTATGAAAATATAACACCGGTAAAACTGGGCAGGTATATGGGACGACCTACAGTATCAGGAACTGCTAGACCTAGTGTATCGAGAGCGCCACAGAATGAGGATGTAGCAGCCCTTCTAGAGGACATCTGTCATAGATGTGAGGCTTCTGACCAGTGTTTCAAAGCATGGATGGAAATACTTGGATGACCAGACATAGAGCCATGTATTGATCTACCCTTGGAGTGGCGATGGGTCATGCGGCGCATGGTGATGGCCAGATAGGGGATGCGCGATATACGAGCTGTAGGAGTAGAGCCATTGGCTCGGGATCCTCCAAAGAGTGATTAGTGTGTAGGGGAAGGTGGTGCCCCCAGTTTTTATTTTTTGTAGCATGCTATGGGCATGCCATATGTATCAAAGTTGATGGACTCTAAAACATGTTATAGGACACATATTATGGATATGCATCGTGTTGATGGTTTTTTATTTATTGTCTTGTGTTAAATGAATGTGCTAAATGAAAATCTAGAATATCATTTGGAATGCTATCTACATTGTGATTTTTTGCTCTAGGTACATGACTTAATGTAATTATTTCAAATTAACACATCAAAAGCTTCACTCATAGATATCTTTTAAAAAGGATAGGATTATGCACACGATAGACACCATTAAATTGCGTGACAAGAAGCAGGGAATCTAAATGAACATGAAGGTGGAGGATGCGATGGGAAAGGGCATCGGCTAATAAACCTCACACTACATCATATTCAACCTGATTATTAGTGGTAGTACCAATGCATACACTATTCGAGAGAACTAGCGAATGTAAGGGGGGAAAAAATGGCCCAACTTGCTGAGGATAGATTCCCGGAGTAGTGACTTACACCATCGGCATAACCGATATAAGGTGTGGATGGGAGGTCCATCTGAAAAGGTGCCATAAGACAATATATGAGGGGATGATGAACAAAGTAGAAATCGAACAAACACAGTGAAAGGGAGTGATCTGCATAGGATGTCTACTACTCACACGCCGATGGTTAGGTGGTGTGTGGGAGCTATCAGAGGTGTAGCTTCTACTCAGGCTGTGAAATTCACCATAGAAATGAATGGTGTCATCCCCCTTATGGGCGGGAAAGATGAAGTCAGGGGTGGACAAGGCTTCCATGATGTCATCATCATAATAGAATATGGAGTGACTGGAGGAAGGGAGACCACATGACGTGGCGAAGCTACCTGACTCATCGTCATTAGAAGAAAGGTTCACATGTGCATCGTCACGGCGGATGTTGGAAGAACAAGAATATAAGGGATCCACCGATGTTGAGCGTAGGGTGATTGCTGAAGGGAGGTCAAGTGAAATAGAAGGGGAAGTCTCAAAGGGAGTTTCCACCGAGGGTCTCATTGATGATGATAGGTAGATGATGGTGGCCAAAGGCTTCGTCATCTCGATATCAAGAGGGGGAACATAAATGGGAGTAGGTGAATCCTTAGGCTGGCCTGTTGCATACTACGCAAGGACAGGAGAGGCAGATTGGTTTTGTTCAACCTCATACTCCTAAACTACATCCAAAGAGGCACAGTAATGCGTAAGGCAAGGAAAATGGTGAGAATAGTGGTCATGGAGATCACACAAAGCACAAGGTTGGTTTCTGTGAATAGTATTAGGGTTCTTCGCTGTAGTCGAGGAAGAAACAGAGGCTTCAGGGACCGTAGACTCAGGGAACGAAAAATTAACCATGGGATTGATATGGGGCAACTCAGGATAGGTATTGGTGGCATGACTGACGACATGACACAAAGCACAAGGCTTTGTCGATAGAGGAGTAGTAGGGTCAGTTGGAGAAGCCTTGTATTTTGATGCCCTCTTGTGAGCTTTTCCATTTTTAACCAAATTTGTCGCAATAGGAGAAGGTTCCTGTTGAGGTGGCTGAGGCATTGCAGCAGCGGGAGAAGTCATGGGGACCGGTTGAACTAGGGTCAAAGAAAGATACGGTTTTGGTTGACCAGGCGAGGTAGTAGCTAGAGGATCGAGGTACAAGATGAGAATGCCCAGGGTCAGGTTGGGAAGAGATAGGGTAGCCATGACAGGTACCGAGAACACTTCAGGAGGGGGAGCTAGGAACGGTATCTTATCGGAGGGGCAATGGCCAGGCGGGACAACTTTGAGATGGTTAAGGCCTGGAGGAACTATTCTAGGAGGGTAGAGAGGCTCATGGATACCATCTTTAGGTGAAGGGATAGGAGGATGAGGTTTAGAAGGCTGAATCAAAGGGCTAGGAGTAGGCTGCGGAGGGCGAGGCTACTGAGTAGCCTAAGCGGGCCGCTTGAGAGAAGCCCAAGATGATTGCACCATGAAAAAATTCAATGAGCTGGGCTCAGAGATAGGAGGAGGAAGACCAGGAAATGTACCAAGAAAAGAAGAGTCTTTGTAGACTCTGGATGAGACACTGGTCAAAGGATAGACGATTTTCTTATTAGCCACCGAAGAGATGATGGACTCAGGGGAGGCTTGAGACTTCAGTTTGTAATATGTAAAATGGTCAATGGTGACTATATTTCCATGATGGGAAATAAAATCTTGTGGTGAACCATAGATCGTACAATAGACATCGCATAGGTGTAGCTACGACCTAATACAATGTTGTAATCTAAGGGGTCGTCAATGACTTATACGTCAATGCAAATAGTCTTGCCTGCAAGAGTAATAGGAAAATTGTGGAACAAGCCTATGGGCTAGGAGGCATGGCCATCCCATGCTCAGAGAGTGATCGTCCAAGGGTCCAACTCAGGCGATCCGAGTTGCTTCCAAACCAAAGCAGACATCGCACAGGTGGATGCCCCCTAATCAATGATACACCAAGAAGCATTGGCGTTCCTAATCTTGACTAGGATTTGAAAAGCGGCGAAAGCAGGGAGAGGATGATTTCTGATAGGTCAACATCAAAGATGATCAATCGATCATTTGAAGGATCTACAACACCCATGGCAGATAGTATATATTTTCATTCTGAAGGGCATGACTGGAGGAGTTCCATCATTGAGATGGCAACAGGAGATTGCGCCAAATCATCTACTATACTATACGAATGGGCAGATTTTCTAGAAGCATCATTTCGGTGTAGTGGTCCCTTAAGGATCTTGGTATGAAATTCTATTTTAGGCTGAGGGATCTGCAAAGGAATATTAGGTGTCGAAAGAGGCTCTATAGAACCTGAAGAAGATGGCTCGGGGACAGACATAGCGGGAGGCTTGTTGTACTGACGGGATCGAGTCTGAAGGTTGAGGTCTACAGTTATAGGTTGGTTAGAGTTCATCATGAGAATCTGGTAATCGGAGGTACGAGATGGACGAGGTTGAGTGGCCACTTGACATTCAGGTGGTTGAGTAGCCACGAATCCTTACTAAGGTAAAGGATTAGTAAACACAGTTGGTTGACTAAGCACAACATTAGGAGGGATGGAAGGGGAGGCTTGTTTTCCTCGCAATGTTTCTTGAGACTCCCACATCTGCCGCATCTGTGGTAAAAGAGGAAAATCGTGCGTGTAATGACCATAAAAAACACAACAAGAATAAGGCTTCTTCATGAGAACAGACTTGTCCTGCTTGGGTTGAGTTCCCAATTGCTAGTTAGCAGTGTTATGTGCATTATTTTGAGGATTGGGTCCAGGATTAACAGGGGAAAATTAATTTTGAGTGCCTTTCCTCTTCTTTTTGGAAGGAGGATTAGTCGCACCGTGTTGTGCATACACCTGCCCCTGAGGGGGCGGTGCTTGCTGTTGCGGGGGATGAGAAGGCAAGGGAGGTGGAGGTGCTAATGCTTGAGGAGATGGAGCACCAGGCTGTGTATATGTATAATACGGAGTTTGGGTAAAATTGTGGTAAATAGGAGGTTGGGAAAAAGGAGGAGTCATGCCATATCCTGGATACATGCTACCGTGAGGGGGAAAAGTGCAGGAGGTGTTGTCCCCCCCCCCCGCTTGAGGAAAACCATAGTGCATGGAAGGTTGAATGTATGGATGAGAGAGAGATCCAATGATACCATCGGCAGCATGACATGCCCCTGGTGCATTGGCACCACCGGGTCTAGGAAGATCAGGTAGAACAGTATAAACATAACCTGACTGAGCATAGATCAGGTCATATTTTAATGCAATTTGGAGAGTGGCTTCTTCAGTTTGAGGGAAATGCGATGCGACATCTTTTCCTATAGCAAGAAAAAGATATATAAGGAACCAGTCCATGTAGACATAGTCTTCGAAGGTAGGGGCTTAACATAGGCTCTTTCTTCTCCGCCATTCTTCGACATGATCGGATACGCGGGTCGCAGACGATTGACAGAAAGAAGTCAAAATTTTGGTACCAGTTTCATAATGAAGGGGAAGTTGGAAATGAGATAAAAAATCCTAGGCAAGAGTCGCAAAGGTGGTATGAGAGGATGAGGTCTGATCAACATACCACTTAGAAGCTTTTCCCGTAAGCATATGTTGGAAGAACCAAAGATGGGAAAAGTCATTGGTAATGGAGTTAGATGAACACCACATGTGGAAAGATTGAACATGATTTGTAGGATCTTCTCCAGCAAGACCTTCAAACTTGGGAATGTCGGAAGCGAGCTTGGTCGGCTAGCAGGCCAACTAGCATCATAGTGTATAGGGTCGTTGATCAACTTGTTAAAATTAGGAAGACTGAGGCCTGCCATATAGGGGAGCAAGCGCGTAGTCGGGGTAGTTCCTGTTATGGTCCCACTAGTAGTATTCCCATCATTAGGGATGGGGCTACCACCACCGTTAGGTCCTAAACCAGACATGGTGAAGCTGATAGGGGGAGAACCGGGGGGGGGGGGGGGGAACTAGGAGGGGAACCCAATGAACCAGAAGAGGATTCGGAGTGCGGACTCGGTGGAGGACTAACTCGACTCCTATGAGGAGGAGTAATTCTTCCTACCAGAAGCTAAGGATGAAGGCCACTAAGTCTCCGGGATAAATGCCTTGGTGACACAATGGTGGAGGCACAAACACAGAAAAAAGGGAAGAGAGACCAACAAGGGCGAAGAGGTGTAGGATAAACTGACTAAAATGTCTAAACAAGGGCAGAGAGGTGCAAGATCAATTGATTTCAATGTTAAATTCTTTGCTTGGAAATGTTAACCAAGCTCTTCTTCACTTAGGGTGTGTGTGTTAAGTGTGTAAATTTTAATTTTCAAACCTAGACGTTTGTAGAGAAAAAGAAAAAGTGTGTTGTATAACTATAAATAAACCTACAAATAACAGTATATGAAATTGAAATAACAGAAAATAAATAGGTAACTATGCATTAATCTAAACCCAAGGAGGTGGGCCTCTCAACAACTAGTCTGTAGGAGGGAAAAAATCTAGTCAAAACACACCAAAATAGCGAATAGATCTAAATTCAGGAGGGACAATGATCTAAAGGTAAGATCTGTTGGAAATATGTACAGACAAACAACAAAAAATTAGAGGAAAATTTGTTGTAAATGAGGTGACAAGAGGCTATAACCTAAAGGGAAGCGGAGGGGACCCTAGAGGAAAATCGAAACAAAACTAAAGGAGGTGTTTGGATGGATAAATAGTCAATCTGAAGCGGATCTGAAGGTAAGAGATCAGATCTAAAAAGTGGTTCAACACTCTGAAATTTCAGACAACCCGCAGCATCTAGAACTCTTCCAGAAAAGGTTGAGGGTACTGAAGCCCTAGGGGTCTAGGTTCCCACTTTTATGTGTAAAACAGAACAAGTACAAGTACAAAATGGGTGGAGACAGAGGTCAGAAAACCTTGAACAGAGGCCCAGACAAAGCCAAAAAACTTTCAGAAAAACTCCCAAAAAAAGTCCACGTCGCAGATTCTGACTTGATTTCTACAGAGGTCATAGGTTTTGACCTGTTTTCTACGCCTTTGAGGTTCAGGTCATAGGTTTTGGCCCAAAAAGTGTGACCTGCACTTCTGACACTCTCAGGAGTAGGTTTTATAAAATTTTGTCATCTCAGTTGTGGCTGATGCCTGTCACCTGCGCAATAGGTCCGAAAACACACGTAAGATAGAATTTTCAATGTTTTAGGGTTTTATAGGTTAATGCCAACATCAAGAAAAGAAAAAAAAGAAGTTGAAGAGAAATCCTAGGGTTTGAAGTAGCTCGATATGCAGGAATTTTAAAAACGACAGAGGTTGTAATTATAAACCTTTGTGGAGTCACAATTTGTTAGTATGAATCTTAATCACAAGTGTACGAAAAAGGCTCACTTTATCCGTGCATAAAAAACAACCCTAATATCAAAGATGGTTTCCAATATATTTAGATTTGGAATTAGTTGACCAAGATAAATGCTGCAAAAAATCATATATCTATGCATTAAAAGACATTAAGCAGTAAATAAAAGCAAGAGTTTTTCCATGCATCCAATAGACAAGACAAGATTGCTTTAAAAAAAATTTGTATTTATGACACCTGGGAGGAGAAAATAGAAATATATTACCAGTATTCCTCAATGGAATGGATTCTTGTAAGTCCTCAGCACTTCAGATCTAAAATCTCTCTCTCTTGATGGTGTAGAAAACCCGGACAAAAATGGAACTCAACGGGAGCTCACAGGAAAAAATGGTAGAAAAATATGACAATGATGGTGGATCAAAGTCATGCTGAAAGTACAGATCTAGAGTGATATTTTGGCAACAAAAGGTAGTGAGTGAATGGAAAACACTTCTATTTATAACAAAATATTGAGTTAGTCTAGATATTGTTGCATAATTAAAATATTATTAACCAATTATAGATCCAACTTTTATGGAATATTTTATTATATTTGTTGGACTGAAAAAGAATTTGACTTGGGTGAAATCCATTTATTTGTAAATAATAAAAAATAAATGATTTATTTATTATTTTAAGGATGTGGTTGAGTAATAATAAAATAAATAATGATTTAGTCAAATTTAACAAGAAATATTATTTAAATAAGGTTTAAATAATTATTCCTAGAAAATAATAAGATAAATAATAATTTATCTAATTAATTTTCATGTTTTGGGTTAAATATGACCAGGAATATTAATTAAACTATTGTTTAACTAATTATTCCTTGAGGAAAATCAAATAAATGTGGATTTATTTAATATTTCCTTATGGAGTTTCTTGTTTAGACCATAAACAACTTAATAAATGTGGTTTACGAAGTTATTTTTTATAGTGAAAGTAATTTTACTTAGGGTAAAATTGGTCTTACATGGTTTACTTAGGTCCATCTAATACTAACAAGTTAGATGACCAAAAAATGGTGTAACAACATCAAAGGAGATATAAGGATCAATCTTCCCTATTTCTTTTTAAAAAACTTGATGAAAATGATTGAAAAAATAAAATCAGAGACTAAACCCAAAGAGGCTCAATTTATTCATCATGGGCTCATCAAATTTTTTTATGGAATACCAGTTGAAAGTCAAGGGGATGGTTTGGGAAGATTTCTTGGTTGAAAATAAGTTTGTAGAACAAATCACTGAAAACAAACTTAAATATATACAAGAAACAAGAAATATTGTGCATTCATCTCTTTATCCTAAAACAAGGTCAAAGAAATAGTAGGAGACAATTATGTTAGAGAAAGAAACATCATTTATGACTATTTCCAGGAGATAGAAAAAGAAGCATTCAGTAGAACCAGAAATACAATTCATAGGAACATCTCCTATAACAAAACAGGAAAATGAAATCCTTGAGAGAATGCAACAAGAATTGTATGAAAATCATGTATATAGAGATTCCTATTTTGAAAAAAATGAGGTTGAAAATACTTCAGTTTCTAAAAATAAAAAGGAGGAATATCAAAACCTTTCTAGAGTTAGAGAATTAACTGATAGCTTGGAGATAAGAAAAATCATGGTGAGGGACCTGAAGGAGGAAAATAAAACTTATAAAATAACTAATGAGAAATTGGTTAAGGAGAATGAGAAGATAAGTGAGGAAGTGGAAAACTTAAAAAGCAAAAACAATATTCTCTATACACAGGCATTCAGGTGGCTTGAGGAGAAAAACTCCTGGAAGAAAAAATATGAGAAAAAAAATGCTAAAAACTCCATCTACAAGGCAGAACAAGGCGAAGACATGGATTCTCTTCTGTACACAAAACAACATGAAGTTTCAGGATCAAGGATGGGATCAGCATCTGAACTCAGAAGATCAATGAGGAAGAAGCAAGCATGAGGACATGCTTGATCATCAGTTTGGGGGAGATGTTGGCCCTCGTTTTTTATCTCTTTTTGTTTAGAAAATATACCTTATTTTGCCATATTATTCATCCATTCACCATATTATTCACCTTGTATTAACCCAAAGATGCATATATAGATAATAAAATTATGTTTTTCAATTATTAGATGTTTTTTGTAAAAAATGGAATTTAAGTGCATTTTTGGACAACATATGAAATTCCCGTAATAATCTTATGGTTTGCATATGCGCATGACAATATGTCTCAAGCTAGATATGTTTTTAGAAATATCGGGAACTAATAATAAGAGTACACCTGTTGGCACTGCCAGACTGAGCTTTAATAGGCTCGGTCAAAGTTGGTCAAACAGGACCAACTTTTATGGAGGATCTCTAGAAACTAGGTCAAAACTCTTATTTTGTGGGATTTTATAGATTATGATGGATCTGATGGATCAATTCGACTTGATATGATAGGATAAGGATATTTATGATTACTTGGGCTATTTTATATGATTTTGTTAGATAATTTATCTATTTAAGCCTCAAACTTTGAAGGCTTTGATATGTAGAACTTGTATGACTTATTATTATTATTATTTCTGTGACTTTGAGACATAATTGAAGATATGATCTATCATATTTTGATGCTCTTACATGCTGGTTGATTGATTGAGGTCTTAAGTAGCTGAATTTACCTTCAGTGTGCGAGGAAATCATGGAGGGCCCCCACAATGAGCTAAGTGCACTTCTTAGTTTATTTCCTACCTGCAATTTCTGAATTAGCTTGCTTATGTTTAATTTGTTTTTGTTGATTATTTTAAAGTATTGATTAATATAATGATCATTCTTAACCTGCATATGAAAAGAAAAACAAGTATTTAAAATTAAGCATTCTTTCTATCTAATCAAGATCTTCAGTTGGAATTCATCTTTACATGCCTTTACATGCTTTGATTGCTAATGGATCTTAATCTTGTTTCTATTCTGCATATGAAGAGACAAACTAGTACTTATAGTTGAATACTTTTTCTATCTGATCTAGGGACTAAAAACTAAGAGTCATCTTTGCTACTTTTTCTGAATTTCTATTTTAACAATAACATTACTGATAAATGAATATATGATGAAGGACAATCAAGACCTCTTCAGTGAAGAGCCTATTCAATTATTACTTCATGTATCTTAATCTATTGTTTAGTTAAGTAGTTTTTTATTTCTAATTCACATGTTAATATGGTTAAGAGAAGGAAAAGAAAATATCTTAAGCTAGGAGATTCTTCTGCTTCTAATTACACATCTAAATTTACAATATATTGTTTATTTAAGTAGTTTTATTTCTAATTCACATGGTAATATTGTTAAGAGAAGAAAAAACAAATCTCTTAAGTTAGGAGATTCTTCTGCTTCTAATTACACATCTGAATTTAAAATATATTGTTTAGTTAAGTAGTTTTATTTCTAATTCACATGGTAATCTTGTTAAGAGAAGGACAAACAAATCTCTTAATTTAGGAGATCCTTACATGAAATTTATTGAATCAGAGTTCAAGATCTGCCTGATATAGTCCAAGGAAAAGATCCTCATTGAAGGATGTTTGGGTAATTTATAAGGTAACAAATTTGACCCAAAGAATTTCATTTCAGTATATTTTTCATACAAATAGCAGTCACCAACCTTACTCTGCTCTGAAAATTGAAATATCTTTTTCATTTCTTCATTTATTCTTGGCAGCTTTGCTTTGGTTAACATTGTGATCACTGGATGTAAAAATAACTCTGTAAATTCTAAATATGTGAAATCTGCACATTCTTTTCTAAGCAAGGATGTCCAAAAAATGACAGATAGATTATTTCCCTCTATTTCAAGTTTTTGGAGAGTAACTGGAAAATTATCTGATTGGAGGTACAAAAAAATATCGAAAAGGAAAGAAGTATATCTGAATACTCCCTCAATTTACAAATTGGTCAATTGATAATGAATATTCTTAGCAATGAAACCAGCATAATGAAATATTACTAATGGTGGTTGACATGGGGAAAAAGTGGATAAGAACCCCAATATGGACTCATATGTGTGTTCACTAGTAAAATATCCAAGGATGAAGGTAAGCATGGAAATCACATGTCTTGAACCTTCAAGGAGCTTAGCAGTACAATATGGGGGATTTAGCTTAGGAATTTCTACATGTAAAGGCATTAACGTCTGAAAAATCATGAATCTCTTGGGAAAATCTAGGCCAATATATAACTTGGTGAGGGACTCTATAGATAAAGGGACTGCTTAGGGATCAGGCCGTAGCTGTAACATCTGGTTAATTGATTCTGCATAAATGGTAAAAATCACATATTTTTTGGCATTTACAATGGCTCTTCACTCAGGCACATAATGTTGTTGACATAACCTAATGACCTCCTGACATGGGTGAGTTAATGGGAAAACATGTTTGGGAAAATGAGATTCCAAAATATGAACTTCTCCTTGATCATCTAAATACTTCTCATAGCACCAATTATGGATATCTAGCAGGTTAAATTCAACAATGGGATCTGCTATCTTGTAATCATTATCAGCTAGTGGGATGTGTTCAATATCAACAACAGGTGGTTGAAGAGAATTTACAACCATAGCAGTATTTGAAGTCATGGCAGGGGTAGGTTCAGCTAATTTGGAACCTTCAGGCTTGCTTGTACTTTGATTATTAGGAATTTTGATCTACTTCTGCAAGTTTATATAGTTTGCAGAAGTAATTTACATTAGAAGAGGAATTCTTGGATAAATTTAGCAAAGTATAGCTTTTTCTTTAGGCTTTCTTTCCCAATTAGGTCTGTCAAAGAGGTTTACAGGCTTTTAACTAGTTTTAAAACAAAAAACAAGTGTCTCTTTAGTATTTTAATGGGAAATTGGGCTAAAACTCTTTTGAAAAAGGTAACAAAGGCTTAGGATACCTACAGAGGTTTTTTGGTTTGATTTAATCTTGAAATAGTTCATCAGAGTGTGAAAAAGTCATAAATTTCTTCAAAATTTGTGCACAGTAGAGAAATAGGGTTTTTGGAAAAAATTTGACACAGTCTGGCCTGTTTTTGGGGCTTTTTAATAGTTTCTATCAATTCATTTTTAAATTCTAAGTGTGTATTTTCTTATAAAGGCCTCAAAAATTACTTGGAGGCTCAAATTTTAGAAAAATAGCTTTTGTATGCAGGTATTTGGTTTCAAAAGAGTTTTGAAGGTTTTTGAATGAGATTGTGACCTTTGTAACTTTTTTGGAGAAAATTACAACTCCTCGGCAGTCTTCAAAGGTCACAGGGTAAATCTTACAGGTTTCTGGGCAAAAAAGTGGTGGAAAATGGATTGAAAAGGATGTTTTTACCAGATACATCAAGTACCCAATCAATTTTATGTAGCAAGTAGATCCACCAGACTAGATTCTAAACTCTTGATTTTCTTCAAATTGGTAATCATAGGAGTCATCATAGGCTTGCTATCCATCATGCCAAAGTTTTGGAGAATCTTGATAAAATATTTACCTTCACCAAGATATATCTAATATGACTTCTTCCAAAATTCTAGTCCCAAGTAATAAGGTAAAATCCAAAGATCATTCATATCGAACTCAACTACTAACTGCTTCCTGAATTCGATTCTCTACACCTAAAAATAGAAGATCATCCATGTAATAGAGTATGATAATGGATTCACCCTAGACCACATTGATATATAGGTTAGGATCCGCAGAACCCTTGGTAAAACCAAGCCTTAATAAGAATTCATCCATTCTATCATACCGAGATATAGGTGCAGGCTTTAAGCCATAGAGAGCTTTCTTCAAATTGCATACATGAGTCTCCCTTTGATTTATTTCAAATCCTTGAGGTTGCTCGATTTAAACTTATTCATCTGTAGTCCCATTTAGAAAAGTTTACCTAGCATCCATTCTATGGATGTTCAATTCAATAGTAGTAGCTAGTGAAACAAGCAATCTTATTGTTGGATACCAAGCTATGGTGGAAAAGGTTTCCAAATAATAAATTCCTTCCTTTTGAGAGAAGCATCCTACTACAAGCCTTTCTTTACATTTGTCAATGCTCCCATCCGCAACATGCTTTATCTTTTAAATCTAATTTGAAGTTACCAGATATTTTTCACTTGGCCTAGGAATAATCTCTCATGCATCATTATTCATTATGGACTTATATTATTCCTGCATAACATTCCTCCACTCTTGATATTTAGCTACATATTCATAGGAGGAAGGTTCTTCTTCAATAAGATTTCTCATGTTTGCAAGATATCATGAATACCTCTTCAGGATTTTACTTTCCTTGGAGATCCCTAATGTTTTATGCTCTTATTCTTCTTGAAGAGTAATTTTCAACCAAATAGGCCTCTTCCTATTTTTTGGAATAATAACTTGTTATATAGGTTCAGATGGATCTTCAATATTTTCTTGGTAAATGTCTTCTCTTGACCATCATTTTCCCTAGATATATCCTCAAAGATAAGTATCTCTTCTTCATCAAAGTCAAATAAAACATCCGTTGACTTTTTGTAAGCTATTCTCTCATCAAAGATGACATCCATGCTAACTTCGATTCAATAATCCTCCTTAATATATAATTTATACGCATTTGATGAATCACTATACCTTACAAAGACGTCATTTATTCTAGTAGGATCTAAATTTTTTCTCTTGTCCTTAGGTATATGAATATACACGTGACACCCAAATATTCAAATATTATCCACACTTGGATTATTTCCTTTCAATGCGTCTTCTAGGTTCATATTGTTGAGAATTTTGTGAGGACGTTATTTTTGCAAGAAAAAAACTATCATACATGCCTCTGTAGATATAAATTGAGGGAGCTCTTAATCGTGTAGCATATCCCTGCCACATTCCTCAGTAGTTTTGTTCTTCCTTTCTACCACACCATTTTTTTTTGGATTATATGAAACAATGATCTCCCTCCTAATTCCTTCATTCTTGCAAAAAGATATTAATTCCTTAGAGGTGTATTTTCCACCATTTTCGGATCTCAGTGTTTTGATGTTTGTCTTGGTTAGGTTTTCCACTTCATTCTTAAACTCTTGAAACTTTTCAAACTGATCTAGGTGGATATTGGTAGCCAACCACTTATTCCACTTGGGGCTCCACCATTGTTTCTTTTATTTTCTAGTTTCCATAATTGTAGCGCAATTTACTATTTTTAGCAGTTTTTTGGGTCCTAAACTTCCAGAGCCATTTTGAGGCCCTAAACGACATTTTTTTGGAAAATTGGGAGTAACATGGAGGTTATTTTGATGTTTCTCACATAAAAAATTGTAGTCTTTGGATAGATATATCTAACGAGATGTTGTGCCCTTCAAACGAAGATCGTATGCCAAAGTTACTTCCCAGGGAAGTTGATGTACGAGGTTACCCAAACGGGGCCCATAGTTTTGCCGCTTCATCTCCTATGGTTAGGTTTTGGGACGTTTAGGGTCTTCCATTGTTTCTCAATAATAAATAGGCCTTTGAGCCTCATTGTAAGACAACTCAATGTCATGCAACCACCACATCTCTTCTCAGATATAAGCTACCAGCACCCTAGCTATTTTATTTCCATTCTATCTATAACAAATTTTAATTCCTTGATATTAATGAAATTAAATTTTATTTCCACTGCACCTTTGTATTTATTGTTATAATTGTATTATTTTGAATTCCTACTTAAATTTGGATCAGTGGTATCAGAGAGGACTTCTCTTCCTCTATTATTTTTTTCACATCCACAACGAGGTCGGGATACAAGGAGTCAGGGCTCAATACAGTTGAAAATCTGGAATATCAGCCTAGCAAATCCCGATTACTACCCATGGGGGATGAAATGAAATACAAGGGAGTAGGATATCCTATCAAAATATTTCTTGAGGAGGCCCTTGAAAAGCAAAGGAACATGATGATGGATAACTTTTCCCACAGCCTTCAACAACTGCCCACTGACGGTGCATCTGCATCCAACAGCCACTTTGGAGGTGCAACACCTTATAAGGTACAAGTAAAATTTGACATTCCCATATTTGAGGGCCAAATAGATGTAGATGTTGTAGATATATGATTGAATCTATTAGAAGGATATTTCTCGGTTTATGACTTTTCCGACCGGGAGAAGATTTTTTTTACACTCCTTAAAGCTAACCCATGTCAATTATTGGTGGGAAACCTAATGTGAGAAAAAGGATGATGGGGAACCGTCTATGTTCTCGATCGTACCCACATGGCATTATTTCTGAGACGTCATCAAGGAACAATATTATCCTGTGGGGAGCTATGAGGACAAGTACGTGTTATCACTATAGTAATTCTAAAGTTGTGGAATTTTGGGGTTTTAGTCAAAGAATACTGGAGGTAACCACAAACCAACTTCAAACTCTAGGATCTAGCCTTCCTAGGGTTTAGAGAGGGCTATCTCTTTAAAATCTAACTTTGTTTTATTTTTTAAATATTATGCTAGTTATGAATGTGAAGTTTTGGTAGATTTGGTATATTTGGTGGGAAAAATCACTTGAAAGGAAGGATAGTGGGAAATCTATTTGTCCATTGGGCTAAGGAGTCAGAATAAAGAAAATAGGATCAGGATCAATGACAAAAGGTCAAATGTTTTCAGGGCAAGATAGATAACCCTTGAAGATCTTGGAAAGCTGTTTTTATGAGGTGGTGTGATTGGGATAAAGAGCACTTAATAATCCTTAGATCCAGAAAAGGAAGTAGTAGGAAGAGGTCAAACAAGAGAGGGAGAAATAAAGGGTTCCCTACACTATAAATTAGAGGAAAACATATAAATGATAACTAGTTAAAAACAGAGTGCTTTTAACAAATCCTGTAGTAATACTCCTAGTTATTCATTCAGATTTAGAATAAACATAGATGGATGCATGTAACAAACCAAGATAACAATGATAAGTATGGAAACACTTCACTCTAAATATCTTATCAGAGGAATCCTGAAGTATGATTCCAATTGGTTTGATCCAGCCTGCTACTCGAAATTTGACACACAAAAGCTTTCAAGTCCAAGAAGAAATTACTATAACAATCCCAACAATTCTATTCCACCCAAAATACTTCTAAAGATGGAGTATTTATACATATTTCTTTACAAAATATCCTAGAAAACTTTTAGGAATTATCTTAGGAAAATAAAATATATTTAGAACAATAATAGATAAAGTTTCTTAACAAATCAACAAGTTGTCTTATTTATCCAAAATAAATAGAAACTATTTTGAGGATAAGATGGAGCTGGTCACCTTGGTGTCCTCCTTGCTGGCTCTTAGATATTATTTTGAATTTGATATGCCTTATTTGATACTCTTTCTCTGATACTGTTTATTCACTGATACTCTCTAAAATCTGATACTCATTAACCATAATCAAAAAGTTGTTTACTGCTATAAAAAAAATATGTTTTGACTGTAAATTAGAAAACATTTTTCTTTCTTCATTGATCTGTTTGTCTTTTATCCATCATAATAAATCCGTGAGTGCTTGCCAATCCTCATATTTAGAAATTTTTATCCTTTTTAATTTCCTGAAGTTTTCATTAGCTTCAGTATATCTATCAAAGGTTGGCTTGATGATAAATAAGTGTTTTATCTCATGTTGTAAGTAGAATAAGTCTTCAAAACTCTTAAGTAACACTTTTCCAGTTGGAATGCCTTGACCTGATGGTTTATTTACCTTTTCTTTTGCAAACTCTCTAATATTCTTATCATAGTCATTCTGAGGCATCAGTTTATCATTAATGGCCATTATGTCAGGAAGTCCTTTTTGCCTCAAATTTTTAAACTTAACCATAAACCTAGTTATGGTAGTATTCATACTCTCACATTTTTCTTCTATTTGCCTCATTAGATTCTTCTTTGTGGTAAATTTTCTAATTTCTAGGATAGTTTCAGTTATGTCTGTAATCTTGAGTTCTTCCAACTCCTGTCTATTTTTGATGTTAAGGAAAGTGATTAGCCTGACAGCTTGCTTTGGTTTGTTAGCCAACTCACTTTGAGTCTTTTGAATTTCTGCTTGTGCTTTTAGTAATAATTCTCTTTGCTCAAGAATTACCTGAATTGAAGGCCATACATCATGGATTGCTTCAATGACATTGCTCCAAAGGTGATTTTTGATGTATGATATTTTCTCCTTTAATGTCAATTCCTTCTGCAATTTCTTCAAATCTTCATTAAGTCTGATAGAATTTTGTTCATGTGTCTTTGCATTTATCTGAGCTAATTTATTTTACTTCTCAAGATTTTCTACCATATTTGTCAACCTGTTAATCTCATTTGTCCTTAAAGACATTTCTTCCATTAATTTCATTCACTATTTTGCTAGCCTCATCTGTAGGATGTACTGCTGTTGTAGATGATTCAATAGCTGAGGTTGTGGAAGAATTCACTGGCACTACAGTAGCCAGTGGTTCTTTGGGTGCCAACTTTTCAGTTAAAGTTGAAGGCACTGCTGCAGTGATAACTGGAATAATTGTAGGATTATCTGGTTCTTTCACTGTTTCCTTTTCTTGGACAAGTTTGTCCATCTGTATTTCCATCTCCTTAACTTGGACTGTCAACTGAAGAATTAAATTCATCATGTCATTTTTTTCACTCTATTCATGTATGAATTCTTTCGTTTGAGTATGCTCACTTTGAGGAAGTTTGAGTTTTTTCCTCAAGGCTGCTATATCCTCAGTTTTCTTCTTTTCCAATAATTCTGCTGCTTTAATATTATCTGGGTCATATCCTACCTGCAACACTAGTTCTTCTCAGGCTTTTATCCTTAGATCCTTGGCATACAATGAGGTTTTTTCCAAATTCATCTAATCTTGCATGTTGGAGATGGTGCTTTGGAGCTTTTTACCACTCATGGCTTTATTTGTGATAGTAGAATATAACATTTCAGAGGTTTGTCTATGGAACTCAATTTGATCAAGAGCATTGATCTTATTTGTCTGGACTTCCAAATCAACTTTCTTATAATCTCCCACTGTCTTAGGAGATTTGATTGTGGGGTGCAACACTGACATGATTAAATTTTTATTTGAATAATCAAATGTAGAAAGGAGCCTATTATGCACACTTGGAGTTTGTTTTAGATATTGAGAATATATATTATTCTTTATCTCTTCATTCTTCAGTTTAATCTGTTTATATTTCTCTTTGATATCCAAGTCCTTTTCCTCAGCTGCCTATGAGGAAGAGGCTTCCATGATTTTTTGTCTTTCCATCAACTATGTATCTTCATTATTGATTTCTTCATTCTGATTTTTATTATTTGGCTCGTTGATAATCACAGTAGCAACATTTTTCTATGGAAAATTTGTATTGGTATTTAAAGGCTCTATTTCTTCTACATCAATTGTCACTTTTCCTTTACTTGCTGAATCTAATTTGGGCCTTTTGTTATATATGAGCTTGAACTTGGATTCAGTTGTAGTTTCTTTCACATAGGCTCCTGGACTTCTCTGGCTGATTTGCAGTCTCTAAAGTATGATTAGTATTACCTTTGTTCATTGCATCTGTTAAAGTGTTTTCAGTCCATTCAATATAATTTGCAAACTTTTCTATTTCTGGTTTTTCTTCATGGATAAATGGTGTTAACTTGCATTTAACCCTTAGCTTTCTCAGGATCCCTTATCGATCATAGTTCGAAGGGAAACTCTATTCAAATTTGTATTCCAATAATTGATTTGATTCTTATTTCTATGCATCCCTATGATTTCATATGAATGGCCCTATCTAATTCTTTAGCTTGAATTGTGTCTTCTTCTTAGCTGCCATGAAATTTATGGAATCAGAGTTCAGGATTTGCCTGATATACTCCACGGAAAAGATCCTCATTGAAGGATGTTTAGGTAATTTGTAAGGTAACAAGTTTGACCCAAAGACTTTGATTTCAGTATATTTTTCATACAAATACCAGTCACCAACCTTACTCTGTTCTGACAACTACAATATCTTTTTCATTTCTTCAATTATTCTTGGCTGCTCTACTTTGGTTAACATTGTGATCACTCGATGTAAAAATAACTCTAAAAATTCTGAATATGTGAAATCTACACATTATTTTCTGAGAAAGGATGTCCAGAGAATGACAGATGGAGGATCTCCCTCTATGTCAAGTTTTTGGGGAGTAACTGGAAAATTATCTAATTAAAATTACAAAAACATATGGAAAAGGATAGAAGTATATCTTAATACTCCCTCAATTTGCAAATTCGTCAATTAATAATGAATATTCTCAGCAATGAAACCAACATAATCAAATATTATTGATGGTGGTTGACCTGGGGAAAAAGTGGATAAGAACCCCAAGATGGACTCTACTGATTTGTCAAGTTCAAACTGTTTGAAAAATCTTTATTCTTTATCTAAAACATGAAATTGAAAGCATGAAAAGTTAAGATTAAATTGTTTAACTGATCATGGATTATGGCATTTATTGACACTTTGCACATAATCATTATTCTTGCAGTAAAAGTAAAAGTAGTTTCATTTGGAATTGCTCAATTTCAGGTCTTATTTTTCTTTTTTATTTGGGGTTTATATTTTTTTGAGTCCTTTGACCTTTCTTTTAGGACATTTTAACCTCTTTTTGGTTTTTTATTATTTTTCATTTTTTCAAAATATGGGAAAAAAAATTGCAAAAAAGCAAGGTATGTACGTATTTACAAGACTATCTAAGTCAATTCAAAATTTTATGAACCCTATTATTATAGGACCCTAATAGTGGCTCCACATGGGGATGGCATTTTCTGGTGAAATGTCAAGAACTTTAAGATTAGTAGCCTTTGGAATTTGGTTGTGATGAACATGTAAATGTCTTCTAATATCTGTAATTTATTCATACTTATGATATTTACCTCTCAAAGCTTAGGGCCTTCTCTCCAGGCTTCAAATTCTTTAGGGATACATCCAATCCAATATAAACTCTGCAATGTATATGTACAATGATCAAAGTGAATAAAAACTAACTACTTGTTAACTTAGGAGAGTAGTAGTGCTTCAACATTCAACCATTTATTGGTCCCTCTTGCAGATATGTTCCATCCATTTATTTAAAAAATAAAACATTATTACCTCTATATCCATCAATCAAATAAGGTCCTTTCCACAAAAAATCAAATTTTCCATGTTTACCTTTGTCTTCTCTTCTGAAATCCCACTTTAACACTTATCTCCAATGTAGAAATCATCCTCGTCACTCTTTTTATCAAAAAATTTCTTGATATTATCCTGAATGACTTGAGATTTGATATAAACTTCTTCCCTTGTTTGTTGCAAGTGAATAGTTTCATTGATCCTTCTTTGAATGTCATTTGTTTCAACTTGTAACTCTTGGATAATTTTCATCACTGGTACACCTGAGGATGGAAAAAAAACACCCATTCCATAAACAAGTTGGTAAGGGGAAGTACTAATGGAATTTTTAGTAGTAAGTCTATCTACGCATAAGGCATTGACTAACTTCTTATTCGAAGTCTTTTTATTATCTTCAAGTAACTTTTTGATGATTTTTACAATATTCTTGTTTGAGGATTCAGCTAGGGGGTAATATGCAGTAGAATGACCTAAGGTAATATCGTATTTGTGGAAAAAGTCAATCATTTTCTTGGATTTTAATGTTGCTGCATTGTTAGTAATTATCTTTTGGGGGCATCCAAATCTTGAAAGAATGTTATTTTCTAGGAAGGAGATAATGACAATATATGTGGCTTGTATGGAGGGTATGGCTTCAATCCACTTGGTAAAATAATCATTGGCTGTCAAAATCCACTTATGTTGTCCTAAAGAAGGAGGGTGAATTTCACCAGTGAAGTCTAAACCCATTGTTGAAATGGCATTTCAGTTGAAATAGGCTTTAAGGGGAGGGGTAATAATTTCTTCTTGCCCTAAAATTTTTTTCACTTATGACAGGAAGTTACATACTTTTTGACATCAACAAGCAAAGTAGGCCAGTAAAAACCAACTCTCAGGATCTTGTCTGTAGTAGTTTTCCAATATAGGTGTCCTCCATAGTCACCTGCATGAAATTTTTCAAGAATTTTGTCAGCTTCTTCCTTTAATAAACAATTTAATAAAATCCCACTATGATCTCTCCAAAAAAGTACATTTTCTAAAATGAAAAATCTTACTACCTTTAGTTTTATGAATCTGGCTTTGGTTCTTGACAATCTAGGAGGAGCTTGTAAGTTTAGGAGTAAAAATATGATATTTGTATACCAAGGTGAGTCTGAGAAGGCTTCACTGATCATTGGAGTCGCCATCTCTTCCTAATCATCTACTTGGGCAATAAACTTTATGTCTAGGGCATTACAATTAGATTCAGCCATAAGTCTAGCTAATCCTTAACCTTTGATGAGCTTTGTGGGATTTATCTCTATGTCATATTCTAATATAGTGGAAATCCACTTACCTCTTCTTCCATTAGGACCATCCTGAGTAATAATGTCTTTTACTATAGAATTTGGGACATAGGCAATGATATGAGAGTAGAGAATATAAACTTTGAAGTCTTTAATGGCCTTAACCAAAGCTAGGGCTTGTTTCTCAATAATTTTGTACTTAGAAGGGAAATCTCTAAGGGTCTTACTGAAGAAGGCTATGGGCTGTTCAAATCCCTGGTCATTTTTCTACTGTAAAATTGCAGCAATGGTGTGTTCTGAAGCAAATGAAAAAAATATGAAATTTTTCCTAAAGTCAGGACTTATTAGGATTGGAGTTTTAGTTAAGGCTTCTTTTATGGAGTCAAATGATTGTTTAACCTCAATATTCCATTTAAGAACTGAATCATTTTTAAGCATTTTATTTAGTTCTCTAATTATCTCTGCTAAATTGGATATGAATCTTCTTAAAAAATTAATCTTACCTAGAAAGGCTTATAACTCTTTGATGTTTCTTGGTGGAATGATGTTAAGAATTGCTTCAATTCTAGTAGGATCTATTATGACTCCTTCATTAGAAATTATGTTTCCAAGTAACTTACCTTATTCTAATCCAAAAAAAAATCTATTAGGGTTTAAGGAGATGCCAAATTTCCTACATTTAATAAAAACTTGTCTCAAATGATCCAAGTGTTCATTATCAATTTTGGAAAACACAGTAATGTCATCTAAGTAAATTAATAAGAAATCATCTATTTCCTTTGCAAAATCTATGTCCATATTCCTTTGAAAGGGTGCCCCTGCATTCGTTAGACCAAAAGGAATTTTTACATACATAAAAGTGCCCCAAGGAGTAGTAAATGTTGTTTTGGCTTGATCTTCTTTTTGGACTAAAATCTGGTTGTATCCTGAAAAACCATCTAAAAGTGACATCATAGAAGAGACAAATACCCTTTGTAATATATGATCCATTTTAGGTAAAGGGTAATTGTCTTTCAAGGACACTTTGTTTAAATTTCTAAAGTCAACACATAATCGTATCTCTCCTATTTTCTTTCTTTTTGGAACTAGGTTGGAAACCCAATCAGAATATCTAGTTGGTGCAATTACATGTACATCATACATTCTTTTCACTTCTTTTTCTATCAAAGGCAATAAAACAGGGTTAATTCTTCTCAACATTTGTCTAAAAGGCTTTTGATCTTCTTTTATTGGAATTCTATGTTGAATGATGTTGGTGTCATAAGATTTCAAATCCTCATAACTCCAAGCAAAGACATCTTGATATTCATTTAAAAAAGTAATGTATTTTTCCTTTTCTTGTTGAGGCAATGTTATGGAAAGTTTTATTATTTTGGGTTTTAACTCTATACCAATGTTGCATTCTTCTATATCAGATATCACTGGCTCCATTTTGGGTTTTCTAGCTACATCATTTGAGTCAAAAATATCTTCTAAGGGAGTTAAACATTTGGGTAAGAAATTATTCTTAAGATTCAATATATCTATATGATCATCAATAATTTCTTCAATCTATACTTTCTCTAAGCTATCTATATCAGATTGACTAAATCTAGTTGGTTTATCAAACTTTATTCTATTTACATCTATGTTGTTTAAATCTATTTCAAAATATAAATCTTGACCTATAGTACAATTTTTATCTATCTTACAGTTCTGAAACTCACATTCATTATTCATAAAATTGTAAATTTGTTCATATTGAGAAAATTTTTGCCAATACTTAAGATTGTATGGAATTATTGGCCTATGCTTGACTTCAGCAGTATATCTGTGATTAGGTTGGAATGGTAAATTTCATGTACTAGAAAAGGTTGCTAGACAGTGAGCATGTATATTTTATTTTCTATCACATCAGTTAAATCTATCATAGTGTCTCTTTATCTGCTTAGTCTAGGATTGTAAACAGAATAAACTCCATATACTTGTTTTATGATCAACTTTGAATCTCCCATGATTAGTATTCTTTTGCCTCCTGAGTTCCTAATAATTTGGAGTCCTAGAATGAGGGATTCATACTCAGCCATATTGTTGGTACATTTGAGATTGAGCCTGAAAGCATGGCCTTTTGAGTGATTAGTCTCCATGTTGGTTATTCAAACTCCTGCTCCTTCTCCTAACTTATTTACTGAACCATCAAAGTCTCAATGCCATAAAGATTCATGAAAAATATTATCATTGTTTGGTGCTTTCTTATTATATATTAGTTCAGTTTGGATTTCATTAGTTTCAGAGTTACATAAGATAAAAGAGTCAAGCTCAGTTGGTGTAGAGTAAATTTGGTAATTTATAGATCTTTCTGCACTACTGACCATGTACTTCATCGATGTTTCTCTATATAAATTTTTAGGCTGACCAAAAACTGATATAGTAGCATAAGACATTTCCAATTATAGAGATCCCTGTAACTTTTCTCCCCAAGAGTGAGAAAGTAACATTCAATATTTAGGTGGGATATCAGCTACTAAAATTTCCATTAATATACTCTTACCAGGATATTGAACTAGTGTTACACACAAATCTTTCATTAAACCTAGGCATTTAACTTTACTTGAGTCAAATGAAAACGAATATTTTTAGGGCCTTGTGATTTCTATATTGAGAATTTCCATTATGGATTTAGGCATTAGATTATGGGAAGCTCTTGAATCTAGCATGGCATTGTGTAAAATTTGATCATGAATGGTAAGACTAATATAAAATGGAGGAACTTCTCAATCTACATGTTTTCCATTCACATCTGGGCCCAAAATCAACTCTGGCTAATCATCATTTAGATTTATGGAATCTTCTCCATCATTCATGTTTAATGTTTCAGTTATGGTTGATTTATACAAGTCATTTTTTTACCAATTCTATCAAAGGAAGTGGTATCTTTAGCTTTGCAATTTCAGATTGTATGTTGAATGTAGGTTGATATTTACTGATTTGAATCAATTCTTCTTTGGTAACTATAGTTTGTGTTGGTTTGTCTTTTTTTTTCTACAGTTATGTTTTCATTTTCAATTGGTTTAACATTCTCTGTTTGAGTTTCTTTTGTTTTACTGCTCCTAATTTTCTTTTTAGGGTTTGTTTGTGAAGCAGTAGATGTTCTTTTAGACTTAGAATTATCAGCAGATGTTTTTGAAGTAGCAATTTTTGGATCCACTGATTTAGGATTAGCAAAGGGTATTTTAGAATCTAAATTTTTTATTTTAATAGAATTAGAAGCTTTAGTAGCAGTTTATTTCTATGAATATTTTGTAGCTTGAGAAACTTCATCATTAATATCAACAATTTTAGGGCTTGATGCATTTTTAGGACTAGAAATATTTTGGGAAGAACTAGAGTTTTTCTTATTTTCCCTTGGGAGAATTCGCATAACTTTTGTTTTGGGAGCTTCTACTATTTTCTTATTCTAAGTTTGGAAAGTTTTCTTGGTACAAGACTCATTGTTTTTCTTCTTTCTAAGGTTATATTGACTGTGTATTTCATTTATAGCATAATCATAACCATGTTTATAATCAAAGGATTCACTTGAATCTAATTTGAGTTGTTGGAGTTCAAATAATTCCTGATCTTCCGGAGTGAGAAATATAGTATTATTATCATCTATTCCTATTAGATTTATTGCATCCTCATCATCATCATTATTCTGAGAACTTTTAACATAGTTCTCTTGGAATGGGGGCCTTATTGCTTGGTCTGGAGCTATTTCTTTTGCTTTTCCTAAATTTGTGTTTTTTCTAAAATTGGGATTTCTGATTTGTTGTTGATTATCACACTAAGGTCTCCTCTCTATGTTGTCTAATATATCCATCATCATTTCTAAAGTTTTAGCTGACATGTCTATTTTTTTGTCTGAATTGGAAGTTTATTCTTTAATGGTTACTCTTCTCTCATTTCTTAATCTAGCTTTTCTAGCTAAAATGTTTACTTGTACACTAACAACATATTTTTGCATTCTCTCTAAGGTTTATGCATTTCTTTCCCTCAATTGATAATCCATGCCCATATCAAATCCACTGGGGAATTTGAATAGGACATTATCAGGGGTGGGTTTAATATTTGCAGGGATGGAATTGTAAACATTTTATATCTAGTGTAGTATTCTTGGACTGACTCATTTGGAGCTCTTCTCATGGCATCAAATTCAAACAATATCTATAGTGGATTATTTTTCTTTTCCCATTTATTTAAAAATAATCTATGAAATACAGCTAAATCAATTACACTACTAGCAGAAAGACCTCTAAACCACTTCTTAACCTCTCCTGTTAATGTTTGTGCAAATAACCTCATTTGAACATCAGAATCATGAATCTCATTGAGTTCAAAGAAATCTGTCATTTTATTTATATGTTGTTGAGTTGTATAATGGGTAGTGGCATCAAACTGTGCTATCTTACTCGGATAGTCTTGAGGCATGTCATGAAGCTGTTGTGGTAAGACTAGGGGAGCATATCTAGCAGCCATAGCTTGAAGTTTAGCTTGACTAGGAGGGAAAGTAGAAGTTCTTGGGGCTGAACTGGAAGTGATAGATGATGAACTAAAAGTTGTAGTTTAAGTGCTGTGAAATGAAACCAGAATGAATATGGAACTACTAGGGAATGAGGATGATGTGTTTAAAAAATCGAAAGGTGAGCTAATGGATATAGTGGATGAAGTGAGTGGTGGAAATAGTAGTCTATGGTGTAAAGGTAATTTAGGGATAAATGGATCTGTAGATGACTTGGTAGTGGAGGTTATATATGATGTAACAACATACAGAGATAAATATTTAGCTGGTATTATTGTGGTATGTAATTGAGTAACTCGAGGTTTGTTTGCGTAGGTCAATAATTGAGCTATCAATAGATTCATCAATATCTTTGAGAATAGTAACATTAATTTCTTCAATTTTAGTCTGATTTTGAACTTTCTTTGATTTAGAATTTACTATAATATTTTTCTGTTTTGTATTCAAGAATAAAATAAAAACAGGGTCTAAAACAACAGTTTTCAAATCACTTTTAGATTTACTTCTAAATAAACGATACTCAAATTTCAGATCAAAATCAATATCTTGCAGACTTACTAACTCTTGTGGTAATGAATTGACTCGTTTTAATGATACTTCAGCTTCCAAATCTTCTAACTGTTTTTTCTTTTTACCAATTCGGTCTGGGTTGTCTACTATAACAGCAAATTTAGGATCTAGGTTGGACCTGGTATAATAAACTTTCCTAGACGTTAGAATTACTATTTTCAATGCCCACAACCTACAAAAGTACTTTTAAAGTAAAAGGATGTATAAAATTATTTTCTTTAAGAGCAGTTTTATGACTGAGGATTAGTTAGTTCCCTAGTATGGTCGCTAGTACTGTTATCACTCTAGTAATTATAAAGTTTTAATATTTTGGGTTTTTAGTCAAAGAATACTAGAGGTAACCACAAACCAGCTTCAAACTCTAGGATCTAGCCTTCCTAGGGTTCAGAGAGGGCTCTCTCTTTAAAATTTAACTTTGTTAAGTTTTGTAAATATTAGGCTAGTTATGCATATGCAGTTTTAGTTTGGTTTTGGTGGATTTGGTAGATTTGGTGGGAAAAATCACTTGAAAGGATGGATAGTGGGAAATCTATTTGTCTATTAGGCTAAGGAGTCAAAATCAACCAAACAGGACTAGGATCAATGAAAAAAGGTCAAATGTTTTCAGGGCAAGATAGATAACCCTTGAAGATCTTGGAAAGTTGTTTTTATGAGGTGGTATCATCGAGATAAAGGGCACTTAACAATCCTTATATCCGGAAAGGTAAGTAGTAGGAAGAGGTAAAAAAGGAGGGGGAGGAATTAAGGTTTCCCTACACTAGAAATCAGAGGAAAACATATAAATGATAACAAGTTAAAAACATGGTGCTTTTAACAAATCATGTAGCAATACTCCTAGTTATTCATTCAAATTTAGAATACGCATAGATGTATGCATGTAACAAACCAATATAACAATGAAAAGTAAGGAAATACTTCACTTCAAATATCTCATCACAGGAATCCTGAAGTATGATGCCAATTGGTTTGATCCAGCCTGCTACTCGAAATTTGATGCAAAAAAGCTTTCAAGTCCAAGAAGAAATGACTACAACAATCGCAACAATTTTATTCCAGCAAAAATACTTCTAAAGATGAAGTATTTATACATATTTCCTTACAAAATATCCTAGGAAACTTCTAGGAATTATCTTAGGAAAATAAAATATCTTTAAAACAATAATAGAGACAACTACTTAACAAATCAACAAGTTATCCTATTTATCCAAAAGAGATAGGAACTATTTTGAGGATAAGATGCAACACTCTTTCTCGGTTACTCTTTATTCATTGATACTCTCTAAACTCTGGTACTCTTTAACCATAATCAAAAAAAAATTTACTGTTGTAAAAAAAATATGTTTTGACTATAAATTAGAAAACAATTTTCTTTCTTCTTTGATCTATTTGTCTCTTATCCTTCATAATAAATATGTGAGTGCTTGACAATCCTCATCTTTAGGAATTTGTATATTTTTTACTTTACTGAAGTTTTCATCAACTTCAATATATCTATCAAGGGTTGGCTTGATAATAAACACGTGTTTTATCTCATTTTGTAAGTAGAATAAGTCTTAAAAAATCCTAAGTAACACTTTTCCAGTTGGAATGCCTTGACCTGATGGTTTATTTACCTCTTCTTTTGAAAATTCTCTAATCTTCTTATCATAGTCATTTTGAGGCATCAATTTATCATTAATGAACATTATGTCAAGCAGTCCTTTTTGCCTAAAATTTGTAAACTTAACAATAAACCTGGTTATGGTCGTATTCATACTCTCACATTTTTCTTCTAGTTGCCTCATCAGATTCTTCTTTGTGGTAACTTTCCTAATTTATAGGAGAGTTTCAGTTCTATCTGTAATATTGAGTTCTTGCAACTCTTGTCTGTTTTTTCTCTTAAGGAAAGTCATTAGCCTTACAACCTACTCTGGTTTTCTAGCCAAATCACTTTGAGTTTTTTGAATTTCTGCTTGTGCTTTTAATAATAATTCTCTTTGCACAAAAATTACCTAAATGGAAGGCCATTCATCATGGATGGCTTCAATGACATTATTCCAAAGGTGATTTTTGATGTATGATATTTGATCCTTTAATGTCAATTCCTTTTGCAATTTCTTCAACTCTTCATTCAGTATGATGGAAATTTTTTCATGTGTCTTTGCATTTATCTGAGCTAATTTATTTGACTTCTCAAGATTTTCTACCATCTTTATCAATCTGTTAATCTCATTTGTCTTTAAAGACATTTCTTCCATTACTTTCACTATTTTATTGGCCTCATATTTAGGTTGTACTGTTGTTGTAGATGATTCAGTAGCTGAGGTTGTGGAAGAATTCATTGGCACTGTAGTAGCCAGTGGTTCTTTGGGTGCCAAATATTTAGCTAAAGTTGAAGGCACTGATGCAGTGATACCTGGAATAACTATAGGAATCTCTAGTTCTTTCACTGTTTTCTTTTCTTGGAAAATTTTGTCCATCTGTATTTCCATCTCCTTAACTTGGACCGTCAACTAAAGAATTAAATTCATCATGTCATCTTTTTCACTCTGTTCCTGTATGACTTCTTTTGTTTGAGGATGCTCACTTTCAGGAAGTTTGAGTTGTTTCCTCAAGGTTGTTATATCTTCATTTCTCTTCTTCACCAATAATTCTGCTACTTTAATATTAACATAGTCATATCCTACCTACAACACTAGTTCTTCTAAGGCTTTTATCCTTAGATCCTTGGCATACAATTAGGCTTTGTCCAAATTCATATGATCTTGCATGTTGGAGATGGTATTTTGGAGCTTTTGAGCACTCATGACTTTATTTGTGACAGTAGAATATAACATTTCATAGGTTTTTCTATGGAACTAAATTTGATCAAGAGCATGGATCTTATCTGTCTGGACTTCCAAATCAACTTTCTTATAATCTGCCACTATCTTAGGAGATTTGACTATAGGCTGCAACATTGACATGATTAACTTTGGATTTGAATAATCAAATGTAGAAAGGAGCCTGTTTTGCACACTTGGAGTTTGTTTGAGATATTGAGAATAAATATTATTCTTTATCTCTTCATTCTTCAGTTTAATCTATTTATATTTCTCTTTGATATCCAAATCCTTCTCCTCAGATGCCTGTGAGGAAGAGGCTTCCATGCTTTGTTGTTTTTCCATCAACTGTATATCTTCATTATTGATTTCTTCATTCCGAATTTTAGTATTTGGCTCATTGATAATCACAATAGCAACAATTGTATCTGGCAAATATGTATTGGTATTTAAAAGCTCTATTTCTTCTACATCAATTGACACTTTTCCTTTACCTGCTAAATATAATTTGGGCCTTTTGTTATATATGAGCTTGAACTTGGTTTCAGTTCTAGTTTCTGTCACATAGGATCCTTCTTCCCTTACTCTTTTAGTGTACTTCTCTGGATGATTTGCAGTCTGTAAAGTATGACTAGTATTACCTTTGTTCACTGCATCTATTAAAGTTTTTTCAGTCCATTCAATCTGATTTGGAAACTTTTATATTTATGGTTTTGATTCATGGATAAAGGGTTTTAACTTGAATTTAACCCTTATCTTTCTCAGGATGCCTTGTGGATCATAGTTCCAAGGGAAACTCTATTCAAATTTGTATTCCAATAATTGATTTGCTGCTTCTTTCTCTGCATACCTGTGATTCCATATGAATGGCCCTATCTGATTATTTAGGTTGATTTGTGTCTTCTTCTTAGCTACCATGAAATTTATCGAATCAGAGTTCAGGATCTTCCTGATATACTCCAAGGCAAAGATCCTCATTGAAGAATGTTTGGGTAATTTGTAAGGGAACAAATTTGACCCAAAGACTCTGATTTCAGTATATTTTTCATACAAATACTAGTCACCAACCTTACTCTGCTCTGACAACTTCAATATCTTTTTCATTTCTTCATTTATTCTTGGTTGCTCTTCCTGGGTTAACATTGTGATCATTGGATGTAAAACAACTATGAAAATTCTGAATATGTGAAATATACACATTCTTTTCTGAGAAAGGATGTCCACAAAATGACAGATAGAGGATTTCCCTCTATGTCAAGTTTTTGGAGAGTAACTGGAAAATTATCTGATTGGAAGTACAAAAACATATGGAAAATGGAATAAGTATTATGAATACTCCCTCAATTTGCAAATTGGTCAATTGATAATGAATATTCTCATCAATGAAACCATCGTAATCAAATATTAATAATGGTGGTTGAATTGGGGAAAAAGTGGATAAGAACCCCAAGATGGAGTCATCTGTGTGTTCATCAATAAAATATTCAAGGATGAAGGACAGCATGGAAATCACATGTCTTGAACCTTCAGGGAACTTAGCAGTAGAAGATGGGGGATTTAGCTTAGGAATTTCTACATGTAAAGGCATAAATGTCTAAAAAATTATGAATCTGTTGGGAAAATATAGGCCAATATATTACTTGGTGAGGGCCTCTATAGATAAAGAGACTGCTTGGGGGTCAGGATGAAGCAGTAACATCTTGTTAATTGATTCTACATAAATGGTAAAAAGCACATATTTTTTGGCATTTACAATGGCTCTTTGCTCAGGCACATAATGTTTTTGACATAACCTAATGACCTCCTGACATGGGTGAGTTAATGGGAAAACATATTTTGGCAAATGATATTCCCAAATATGGACTTCTTCTTGATCATCTAAAGACCTCTGATAGCACCAATTATGGATATCTAATAGGTTAACTTCAACAATGGGATATTCTATCTTCTAATCAGTATCAACTAGTGGGATGTGTTTAATATCAATAACAATTGGTTGAAGAGGATTTACATTAATAGCAATATCTGAAGTCATGGAAGGGGTAGGTTTAGGTACTTTGGAACCTTCAGGCTTGCTTATTCTCTGCTTCTTAGGCATTTTGATCTACTTGTGCAAGTTTAGACAGTTTGTAGAAGTAATTTACTTTAGCAAAGGATTCCTTCGATAAATTTAGCAAAGTATAGCTTTTTCTTTGGGCTTTCTTTCCCAATTAGGCATGTCAAAGAGGTTTACAAGCTTTTAACTGGTTTTAAAACAAGAAACAAGGGTGTCTTGAGTATTTTAATGGGAAATTGGGCTAAAACTCTTGTGAAAAGGGTCGCAAAGGCTTAGGATACCTACAGAGGTTTTTTGGTTTGATTTAAGCTTGAAATAGTTCATCAAAGTGTGAAGAACTCATAAATTTCTTCAAAAATTGTGCACAGCAGAGAAACAGGGTTTCTGGAAAGAAATTGACTGGTCTAGCCTATTTTTGGGGCTTTTTGAAAGTTTCTATCAATTGATTTTTAAATTCTAAGTGTGTTTTTCTTTTAAAGGCTTTAAAAATCACTTGCACGCTCAAATTTCAGAAAAATACATTTTGTATGTAGGTATTTGGTTTTCGAAGAGTTTCAGAGGTTTTTGAATGAGATGATGACTTATGTAGCTTTTCTAGAGGCAAGTACAACTACTCGGTGGTCTTCAAAGGTCACAGGGTAAATTTTGTAGGTTTCTGGGCAAAAAAATAGTGGAAATTGACTTTAAAAGGATGTTTTTACCAGATACATCAAGTACCCAATCAATTTTATGTAGCAAGTAGATCCACCGTACTAGATTTTGAACTTCTAATTTTCTTCAAATTGTTAACCATAGGAGTCATCATAGGCTTGCTATCCATCATGCCAAAGTTTTGGAGAACCTTGATCATATATTTACCTTGACCAAGATATATCTAATATGCCTTCTTCCAAACTTCTAGTCCCAAGTAATAAGGCAAAATACGAAGATCATTCATATTAAACTCAGCTGCTAATTGCTTCCTGCATTCCTAAATTTGATTCTATACACTTGAAACTAGAATATCATCCATGAAATAGAGTATGATAATGGATTCGCCCCAGACCACATTGATATATAGGTTAGGATATGCAGAAACCTTGGTAAAACCAAGCCTTAATAGGAATGCATCCATTCTAGCATACTGAGATATAGGTGAATGCTTTAAGCCATAGAGAGCTTTCTTCAACTTGCATACATGAGTCCCCCTCTGATTTATTTCAAATCCTTGAGGTTGCTCGGTGTAAAATTATTCATTTGTAGTCCCATTTAGAAAGGTTTTCTTGGCATCCATTCGAGGGATGTTCAATCTAATAGTAGTAGCTAGTGAAACAAGTGATCTTATTACTGGATACGAAGCTATGGTGGAAAAGGTTTCCAAATAATAAATTCATTCCTTTTCAGAGAAGCATCCTTCTACAAGCCTTTCTTTACATGTGTCAATGCTCCCATCCACAACATGATTTATCTAGTAAATCTAATTTGAAGTTACTAGAGATTTTTCACTTGGCCTAGGAATAATCTCTCAGACATCATTATTCATTATGGACTTATATTATTCCTGCTTATCATTCCTCCACTCTTGATATTTAGCTGTATATTCATAGGAGGAAGGTTCTTCTTCAATAAGATTTCTCATGTTTGCAACATATTATGAATACCTCTTCGGGAGTTTACTTTCCTTGGAGGTCACTAATGTTGTATGCCCTTCTTCTTCTTGAAGAGTAATTTTCAACCAAATACGCTTCTTCCTATTTTTTGGAATAATCACTTGTTATATAGGTTCAGATGGATCTTCAATATTTTCTTGGTATATGTCTTCTATTAACCATTATTTTCCCTAAATATATCCTCAAAGATAAGTATCTCTTCTTCATCAGTATCAACTAAAACATCCATTTATTTTTTGTAAGCTATTCTCTCATAAAAAATCACATCCATGCTGACTTTGATTCAATGATCCTCCTTAATATAGATTTTATACGCATTTGATGAATCACTATACCTTACAAAGATGTCATTTATTCTAGTAGGATCTAACTTTTTTCTCATGTCCTTAGTCATATGAATATACACATGACACCCAAATATTCAAAGATTATCCACACTTGGATTATTTCCTTTCAATGCATCTTCTAGAGTCATATTGTTGAGAATTTTGGGAGGACTTTAGTTTTGCAAGAAAAAATCTATCGTACATGCCTCTGCAGATATAAATTGAGGGAGGTCTTAATCGTGTAGCATATCCCTGCCACATTCCTATAGTATATCTCTGCCACATTCCTCAATAGTTTTGTTTTTTCTTTCTACCACACCATTTTGTTTGGGATTATATGGAACAATGAGCTCCCTCCTAATTCCTTCGTTCTTGTAGAAAGCTATTAATTCCTTGGAGGTTTATTTTCCACCATTTTGGATCTCAATGTTTTGATGTTTGTCTTGGTTAGGTTTTCCACTTCATTCTTAAACTCTTGAAACTTTTCAAACTGATCCAGGTGAATATTGGTAGCCAACCGCTTATTCTGCTTGGGGCTCCACCATTGTTTCTTTTATTTTTTTATTTTTCATAATTGTAGCACAATTTACTAATTTTAGCATTTTTTTGGGTCCTAAACTTTCGGAGCCATTTTGAGGCCCTAAACGATGTTTTTTTGGAAAATTGGGAGTAACATGGAACTTATTTTGATGTTGCTCACATCAAAAGTTGTAGTCTTTGGATAGATATTTCTAACGAGATATTGTGCCCTTCAAATGGAGATCGTATGCCAAAGTTACATCCCATGGAAGTTGATGTACGAGTTTACCGAAATGGGGCCCATAGTTTTGGTGCTTCAGCTCCTAGGGTTAGGTTTTGGGATGTTTAGGATTTTCCATTGTTTCTCATTAACAAATAGGTCTTTGAGGTTCATTTTAACACAATTCAGCAACTCGTAGCGACCACATCTCTTCTCAAAGATAAGCTACCAGTGCCCTAGCTATTTTATTTCCATTCTGTTTGTAAAAAAATTTAGTTCCTTGATATTAATGAAATTAAATGTTATTTCCACTGCACCTTTGTATTTATTGTTATAATTATATTATGTTTCATTCCTAAATAAATTTGTATTAGTGGTATCAGAGCGGCCTTCTCTTCCTCTATTATTTTTTGCACGACCCCAATGAGGTTGGGGCATAAGGAGTTAGGGCTCGATACGGTTGGAAATCTGTAAGATTAGCCTCACAAACCCTGACGACTACCCATGGCGGAGAAAATGAAAGATGAGAGAGTAGGAGATCCTATCAAAATATTTCTTGAGGAGGCCCTCGAAAAGCAAAGGAACACGATGATGGACAACTTTTCCCAGATCCTTCAACAACTGCCCACCGGCAGTGCATCTGCATCCAAGAACCACTCTGGAGGTGCAACTCCTTCTAAGGTACAAGTAAAATTCGACATTCCCATATTTGAGGGCCAAATAGATGCAGATGTGTTAGATAGATGATTGAATCTATTAGAAGAATATTTCTCGGTTCGTGAATTTTCCAACTAGGAGAAGATTGTTTTTGCA
The DNA here is from genome assembly GCA_034641835.2 of Pinus albicaulis. Lineage (NCBI taxonomy): Eukaryota > Viridiplantae > Streptophyta > Pinopsida > Pinales > Pinaceae > Pinus > Pinus albicaulis. Next base: position 970,878,257 of record CM076573.1, read on the forward strand.
GTACTCCTCAAAGCTAAGCCATGTCAAGGACTGGTGGGAAACCTAATGTGAGAAAAAGGATGAGGGGGAACGCTATTTTTTCTTGGTCGTGCCCACTTGGAATTATTTCCAAGACGTCATCAAGGAACAATATTATCCCGTGGGGAGATATGAGGACAAGTACATTTCATCACTCTAGTAATACTAAACTTGTGAGATTTTGGGTTTTTAGTCAAAGAATACTAGAAGTAACCACAAACCAACTTCAAACTCTAGGATCTATCCTTCCTAGGGTTCAAAGAGGGCTCTCTCTTTAAAATTTAACTTTATTTTATTTTGTAAATATTAGGCTAGTTACGAATGTGTAGTTTTCGTTTGGTTTTGGTAGATTTGGTAGATTTGGTGGGAGAAATCACTTGAAAGGAAGGATAGTGGGAAATATATCTGTCCATTGGGCTAAGGATTCAAAATAAAGCAAATAAGACTGGGATCAATGACAAAAGGTCAAATGTTTTCAGGGCAAGATAGATAACCCTTGAAGATCTTGGAAAGTTGTTTTTATGAGGTGGTATGATCGGGATAAAGGGAACTTAAGAATACTTAGATCCGAAAAAGGAAGTAATAGGAAGAGGTCAAACAAGAGAGGGAGAAATAAAGGGTTCCCTACACTGAAAATCAGAGGAAAACATATAAATAATAACTAGTTAAAAAAATGGTGCTTTTAACAAATCTTGTAGTAATACTCCTAGTTATTCATTCAGATTTAGAATAAACATAGATGGATGCATGTAACAAAGCAAGATAACAATGACAAGTAAGGAAATACTTCAATCCAAATAGTTCATCACAAGAATCTTGAAGTATGATGCAATTGGTTTGATCCATCCTGCTACTCGAAATTTGACACACAAAAGCTTTCAAGTCCAAGAAGAAATGACTATAACAATCCGAAAAATTTTATTCCACCCAAAATACTTCTAAAGATGAAGTATTTATACATATTTATTTACAAAATATCCTAGAAAATTTCTAGGAATTATCTTAGGAAAATAAAATATATTTACAACAATAATAGAAACAATTGCTTAACAAATCAACAAGTTGTCCTATTTATCCAAAAGAAATAGAAATTGTTTTGAGGATAAGATGCAGATGGCTGCCTTGGTGTCCTCCTTGTTGGCTCTTAGATATTTTTTGGAACCTGATATGCCTTGTCTGATAGTCTTTTTCGGATACTCTTTATTCAATGATACTCTCTATACTATGGTACTCTTTAACCATAATAAAATAATTGTTTACTGTTGTAAAATTTTTATGTTTTGAATGTAAATTAGAAAAATATTTTCTTTCTTCTTTGATCTGTTTTTCTTTTGTCCTTCATAATAAATCTGTTGAAATTTTTAAACTTAACCATAAACCTGTATATGGTAGTATTCCTACTCTCACATTTTTCTTCTAGCTGCCTCATCAAATTCTTCTTTGTGGTAACTTTCCTAATTTCTAGGATAGTTTCGGTTCTGTCTGTAATATTGAGTTCTTCCAAATCCTGTCTATTTTTGCTGTTAAGGAAAGTGATTAGCCTTACATCTTGCTTTGGTTTGTCAGCCAACTCACTTTGAGTCTTTTGAATTTCTGCTTGTTCTTTTAGTAATAATTCTCTTTGCTAAAAAATTACCTGAATTGAAGGCCATACATCATGGATGGATTCAATGACATTATTCCAAAGGTGATTTTCAATGTGTGATATTTTCTCCTTTAAAGTAAATTCCTTCTGCAATTTCTTCAACTCTTCATTCATTCTAATGGAATTTTATTCATGTGTCTTTGCGTTTATCTGAGCTAATTTATTTGACTTCTCAAGATTTTCTACCATCTTTCTCAACCTGTTAATCTCATTTGTCTTTAAAGACATTTCTTCCATTGCTTTCACTATTTTTCTAGCCTCATCTGTAGTATATACTACTCTTATAGATGATTCAGTAGCTAAGGTTGTGGAAGAAGTCATTGGAACTACAGTAGCCAGTGGTTCTTTGGGTGCCAAATTTTCATCCAAAGTTGAAGGCACTGCTGCAGTGATAACTGGAATAACTGTAGGAATCTCTGGTTCTTTCACTGTTTCCTTTTATTGGACAATTTTGTCCATCTATATTTCCATATCCTTAACTTGGGCTATCAACTGAAGAATTAAATTCATCATGTCATATTTTTCACCCTACCCCTGTATGACTTCTTTTGTTTGAGGATGCTCACCTTGAGCAAGTTTTATTTGTTTCCTCAAGGCTGCTATATCTTCATTTTTATTCTTCACCAATAATTGTGCTACTTTGATATTAACAATGTCATATCCTACCTGCTACACTAGTTATTATAAGGATTTTATCCTTAGATCCTTCGAATATAATGAGGCTTTGTCCAACTTCATCTAATCTTGCATGTTGGAGATGGTGTTTTGGATATTTCAAGCACTCATGGCTTTATTTGTGACAGTAGAATATAATATTTCATAGGTTTGTCTATGGAACTCAATTTGATCAAGAGTATTGATCTTATCTTTCTAGACTTCCTAATCAACTTTCTTATAATCTGCCACTGTCTTAGGAGATTTGTCTGTGGGGTGCAAAACTGACATGATTAAATTTTTATTTGAATAATCAAATGAAGAAAGGCGCCCATTTTGCACACTTGGATTCTGTTTGAGATATTGAGAATAAATATTATTCTTTATCTCTTCATTCTTCAGTTTAATTTGTTTATATTTCTCTTTGATATCCAAATCATTTTCCTCAACTACCTGTAAGGAAGAGTCTTCCATGCTTTGCTGTCTTTCCATCAACTATGTATCTTTGCTATTGATTTCTTCATTCTAATTTTTAGTATTTGGCTCATTGATAATCACAGTAGCCACATTTGTCTATGGAAAATCTGTATTGGTATTTAAAGGCTCTGTTTCTTCTACACTAATTGTCACTTTTCCTTTACCTGTTGAATATAGTTCGGGCCTTTTGTTATATATGAGCTTGAACTTGGATTGAGTTGTAGTTTCTGCCACATAGGCTTCTTATTCCCTTACTCTTTTAGTGGACTTCTCTAGCTGATTTACAGTCTCTAAAGCATGACTAGTATTGCCTTTGTTCACTGCATCTATTAAAGTGTTTTTCGTCCATTCAATCTGATTTGCAAACTTTTATATTTCTGGTTTTGATTCATGGATAAAGGGTGTTAACTTGAATTTAACCCTTAGCTTGCTCAAGATCCCTTGTGGATCATAGTTCGAAGGGAAACTCTATTAAAATTTGTATTCCAATAATTGATGTGCTGCATCTTTCTCTGCATCCCTGTGATTGCATATGAATGGCCATATCTGATTCTTTAGCTTGAATTGTGTCTTCTTGTTAGCTACCATGAAATTTATGGAATCATAGTTCAGGATATTCTTGATATACTCTAAGGAAAAGATCCTCATTGAAGGATGTTTGGGTAATTTGTAAGGTAACAAATTTGACCCAAAGACTCTGATTTCAGTATATTTTTCATACAAATACTAGTCACCAACCTTACTCTGCTCTAAAAAATGCAATATTTTTTTCATTTCTCCATTTATTCTTGGTTTCTTTGCTTTGGTTAACACTGTGATCACTGGATGTAAAAATAACTCCGAAAATTATGAATATGTGAAATCTGCACATTCTTTTCTGAGCAAGGATGTCTAGAAAATGACAGATAGAGGATTTCCCTCTATGTCAAGTTTTTGGAGAGTAACTGGAAAATTATCTGATTGGAAGTAAAAAAACATATGGAAAAGGAAAGAATTATATCTGAATACTCCCTTAATTTTCAAATTGGTCAATTGATAATGAATGTTCTCAGCAATGAAACCAACATAATCAAAGATTATTGATGCTGGTTGACCTGGGGAAAAATTGGATAATAACCCCAAGATGGACTCATTTGTGTGTTCATGAGTAAAATATCCAAGGATGAAGGAAAGCATGGAAATCACATGTCTTGAACCTTCAAGGAACTTAGCAGTAAAATATGTGGGATTTAGCTTTGAAATTTCTACATGTAAAGGCATAAATGTCTGAAAAATCATGAATATCTTGGGAAAATATAGGCCAATATATAACTTATTGAGGGCCTCTATAGATAAAGGGACTGCTTTGGGGTCAGGCTGAAGTTGTAACATCTGGTTAATTGATTCTACAGAAATGGTAAAAATCACATATTTTTTTTCATTTACAATGGCTCTTCACTCAGGCAGATAATGTTGTTGACATAACCTAATGACCTCCTGACATGTGTGAGTTAATGGGAAAACATATTTGGGCAAATGAGTTTCCAAAATATGGACTTCTCCTTGATCGTCTAATTACTTCTCATAGCACCAATTATGGATATCTAGCAATTTAAATTCAACAATGGGATCTATTATCTTGTCATTAGTATCAACTAGTGGAATGTGTTCAATATCAACAATAGGTGGTTGAAGAGGATTTACAACAATAACATTATTTGAAGTAATGGCAGGGGTAGGTTTAGGTACTTTGGAACCTTCAGGCTTGCTTGTACTCTGCTTCTTAGGCATTTTTATCTACTTATTCAAGTTTAGACAGTTTGCAGAAGCAATATACTTTAGCAAAGGATTTCTTGGATAAACTTACCAAAGTATAGCTTTTTCTTTTGTTCTTTTTTTCCCAATTAGGTCTGTCAAACAGGTTTACAGGATTTTTACTGGTTTTAAAACAAGAAACAAGGGTTTCCTGAGTATTTTAAAAGGAAACTGGGCTAAAAATATTTCAAAAAGGGTCACAAAGTGTTAGGATACCTGTACAGGTTTTCTTCTTCGATTTAAGCTTGAAATAGTTCACCAGATTGTGAAAAACTCACAAATTTCTTCAAAAATTGTGCGCAATAGAGAAGCGGGGTTTCTGGAGAAAATTTGACAGGGTCTGGCCTGTTTTTGAGGCTTTTTGATAGTTTCTACCAATCGATTTTTAAATTCTAAGTGTGTTTTTTCTTTTAAAGGCTTTAAAAATTACTTGCAGGCTCAAATTTCAGAAAAATACCTTTTGTATGGAAGTATTTGTTTTCCGAAGAGCTTCAAAGGTTTTTGAATGAGATGATGAATTCTGTAGCTTTTTTGGAGCAAATTATAGCTCCTCGGTGGTCTTCAAAGGTCACAGAATAAATCTTTCTGGTTTCTGGGAAAAAAAATGGCGGAAAATGGCTTTAAAAGGATGTTTTTACAGTCAGGAAGGCGCGAGCAATAAGGGTAATGTAGAAGAGAAAGTAATGAATTATTTTTGGAAGGTTTAATATGTGTTTTGGTTACATTATTTCTGCATTGAATGATTTTCATGTCAGGTAGGAGCGGCGGTTTCGGGTTTCAAAGGATTGAAAACCATAGTGGTTATCATGTGACAATTTGGCGGTAAGTGGTTTTGGCTTGAACCCACATGATCTAGTAGAAAAAGGGCACGTGGAGGAGAGATAAAACTGTGAAACCACCCATTTCGCACAGGTTTGGAGCTTGGGTGATTACGCAAATTTTCTATGCGATATTGAGTTTTAGCCATTAGATTTGAGGGATCAATGCGAATGGTCGCGATTAGTTTGGGAATTGCATTGGAATGGCAGTGGGGCCAGGGTGTTTTATATGCAGGGATTGTTTAATCATTATAAAATTATGTTTTAATAAAGTTTAAACGTTAGGCTTTATGTAATATGGCGGATATGATGTTTTAATTTAAAACATTTGTGAAATGTTTCAAATTTTCATATGCAGGCATGGTATTATATATTATATAGTTTTACCAACATTTGAATAGTTTTCAAACTATAAGGGTGGGATATTTGAATAAAGATACGATTAGACCAATGGGTTTGTGGGACGGGGTTTTTATATTTGCACACATGGGATATAAAACTTTGGTCTAAACTTTAAAATAGTGGGTTAAGGGGGTTATTTTAAATATAAGGGAATTAATAACATACGGGTAGGTGTAGTTAGGGAATTAATACAATACGTTAGGTGTTAATATGAAAAAGAGTAGTAAAAATGGAAGAAAAACATATGCTAATATCTAAGTAAAGTGTAAATCATAGACAAAATAAAGTATTGTTTCCTTTTAATATTATTTCACTTATAATTAGGATAAATGCATTTTGAGGATTTTATGAATGTTTTTTGAAAGGGAGTAAAGTTAATTATTTAGGATTTTATTTTTACTAAGTAAAAATGGGCTTTACTTAGGAAAAAGGGATTATGATTTATGAATGAAGGTTTAAATGCTGATGAATTTGGGTTTAGTGTGGGAATTCAATATTTTTAACTAACCAGTCATCAAGCCTTGGGTTCGGTCCCAACAAAAGTCAGAGAAATTCTCTGAGCCTTTTTAACTGACAGTTTAGAATACTGAATACTTGTAGGAGAGGGAAAATTAGTGATTTTTGCCCGATGATGCTTTATTACATGATTTCTCAATTGCTTTCTACCTACCCATATTTATTTCTAACGTTTTTTCTTCATCTTTATAGGTGCATTTAAGCTTGCAACCTTAAAACATTTTTCTTTCAAATTATAAAACTATATAATTCTACCTTATTTCATTTGATGGATCATATTAAACTATTGAGCTCCTCATTATTTCTCTACCTATCTACTGATTTGTCAAGTTTAAACTGTTTGACAAATCTCTATTCTCTATCAAAAACATGAAATTTAAAGCATGAAAAGTTAAGATTAAACTGTTTAACTGATCATGGATTATGGCATTTATTGACACTATGCACATAATCATTATTCTTGCAGTAAAAGTAAAAGTAGTGGCATTTGGACTTGCTCACTTTCAGGTCTTATTTCTCTTTTTTCTTCGGGGTTTATATTTTTCTTTGTTCTTTGATCTTTCTTTTAGGACTTTTTACCCATTTTTTGGATTTTTATTACTGTTCATTTTTTCAAAATATGGGAAAAAAACTTGCAGAAAGCAAGATATGTACATATTTACAAGACTATCAAAGTCAATTCAAAATTTTATGAATGCTATTATTATAGGATCCTAACAATGTGTACAATGGACTACGATGTGGCAGTAAAGGGATCTAGATGTGCATGAGATGGAAAATATGTTCCATACCCTACATAAAATGTTGGGAATGAAAGATTTATAGAGACATTTGGTGTTGAAGTATCACAATTTTTTGCACAGATACATTTAAGAGGAAACAAAGTTCCTTGACATCTCCTCTCTTTGCACGATATATCGGTATGCTGCCAAGATTGAGCAGAAATTCAAACAAAATAAGTGAGACTTTGGATCTACGAATCAAAATAAGGGTAAAGGTGCCCACAAAATTTAGAACAAAGGAAAAAGCCAAGGCATAGTGGCCTAAGACAATTTGAAAAATCCACAAGCAAATAAAAACACTGTGAAGCCAAAGAATGACACAAAAAATCGTGCAAGTTCCACAAGAGCTCCACTCACAACACAAGTGAGTGTCGGGCCAAGCAGCCACTAGTGGCTGAGATGAGGGCTTATGAATCATATTCATGCCCAACTGTGAATCAAAACCTGAAAAGGGGTATGAAAAAGGGAAGAAAATTACTGATGTGGAGCGCAATGCCACCATTTCCACCGCGAAGATGCAGCAGGAGGAACCGAAATATCGAGAGGAGGAGGAGCGTCTCTTCCATGCGTAGATGTGGTTAAAGGGTTCCCCTCTACAGTTCATTGTTGACAGTGGAATCCAAAATAACCTCATTTCTTTAGACGTTGTGAAGCAGTTGGGCTTGCTAACCATAGCACACCCATAGTCCTACATAATTAGGTGGCTTCACCAAGGATGGGGTCTCTGCATCAGCCCATAGTGTCACCTTCCCTATAACACCAAGCCCTTCATGAATAAGGTATTATGTGAGATTTCTCCTCTTGATTTTTTTGATGTATTATTAGGCCAACCATACTTGTGGAAGAAACATGTTGTGTATGATTCCCGACCCCAATATGTTTCGTTAATATGGGAAATAAATCGTACAGGATATTAGAGGTATCACCACATGTCATTATCTCTTCGATTACAGCAAAAAAATGCAGTAAGCTCATATCCAAAAATGGGAAATTTGTTTTCGTCATGGTCCACCCTCAGGGAAAGAATAAGACTATGGACACGATTTATAGACAGGGCTCCTTCGCACGATAACAACAAACTCACAAGGTCATGGAGGAGTACGCGGCCATCTTCACCTCACCTGCAGGGGTGCCTTTGCACTGTCATGTCAAGCACCCCATCGATATAACCCTAGGTGAGTTATTTCCAAATGGACCAATATATTAGTGCTCTGTTCTGGAGAATGATGAAATCAAGAGGAAGATTCAGGAGCTGCTCTAGAAAGGTCACATCCAACTGATTTAATCACGTTGTGAGGGCCCGATTGTGTTGGTGCAAAAGGAGGTTGGGAATTTGAGACTCTGTATTGCTTATCAAGCACTAAACAAGATCACTTTTGGGAATAAGTATCTGATCCCATCGATTAACGACCTTCTGGAACTACTCAAAGCGGTGAAATATTTTAACAAGATCAACCTGAAGTCCGAGTTTCACCAGTGTTAACACTGGAAAATTGTACAACAGAAGATGAAATTAATTAATGTCAAGCCAAAGGATTTACAGGGCAGGAAGACATTATGGAATCTACAAAGTATTCAAAATATCTAAGGTTTTGAGAAAATCAAATTTGAACTAGTCATAAAATGTTATTTGTGCACGTTATCCTTTGAGAAGAGCACCTTCTGTGCACCTTTTTTTCTTGATAAGCGTGCATTCCTGAGAGTGGCAAAATGTCACTATCCGAGACCACATAAAACCAAAGGACAAGTTACTCCTTACATGAAGCCACCTAAGGACAGCCACCAGTGCCTCCTTATACACTATGTGAGCATGCAATAAAATATTTGGAGCACACAATGGAATCGTACCTCTCCCTTGGGTCACCATCCACCACGTACTAAGGGAGGGAAGGAGGATTTTAAATCCCCTATATAAAGCCACCATGAGATGAGGAATGGGTGATCACATTGTTATGATGGCTAGAATTTCCCAAGAAATACCAACAGTGTGTGACCTGGAGCTGGTGATAGAGGGGACTCGATTGTTGGCCATCCAACAATCCTAGTCCATCACAGCAAAGAGAGAGGTATACTACATCGAGGCAAGCTTGGAAAACAACATCCTTGCATCAGGACCTAGAACCATTGTTGAAGGGCCCTTTGGAAAGTGGGTAACATTTCTTCTTCCTATCAAATGCTTAATAATAAGGGGCCTAGAGCTACCATTTGCATTATTATTGTTTGACTCTCTTTAATAGCTTCTGTATATTTTTGTTTTAGTTTTAGTTTAATTTGAGTATACATTTGCATGCTTTTTCCTCTAGATTGTATGCTTTTGAACTCCGCCACTTTTTTCCTGTTACCAATAGTTTAAAGGGATAAACCAAACCCCTTAAAATGTTGTGATTTTGTACATCTGTGCACCAAACCCACCACAATATGATTGGTGACTCCACTAAAGTTATACCAAGTTTATGTGGTTGCGCCTTATTTTGTAGGAGACCTTTTTCTATGCTGGAGAGTGGAATTGATTGTCCTCTGATCTATCTTGCAATCCCTATATTCACTTTGAGTGACAAACTGAAGAAGATCAGCTCCTAATTTTTTTTACTTGTAGGAATTTGCATGCGTTCAGTGCTGACCCCACGCAGGAAGTGCACATATCATAGCCTTTTGTGTGCAATTCACAGAATGAGACATTTCTCCCAATATTTTATCTTTGTATGCTTGTAAGGTGCTTGGCAGCCCCTAATGTATCTTCCAACAATTTTTGTGATACCTCACAACTTGTTATAACTCACTTTTAGCTGCTTTCTGTAGACTTAGAGTCAGTTTTTCTTCAAGTTGGCTTTTGCAAAATATTCACATAGTTTAAGTAGGGGGAAAATTAACTTGTGTTCCAAAAAATTTATGTTTTACAAACTTTGGTATTCACACCTAGATAACTAGTCAAATTAAGTGGCCCAAGACCATGCATGCATAGCTATTTTTCTTTTTTCTAGTGTAGAAATTTTTATTTTAGTTTAATTTTTGCATTAGGAATTGCAGGACTAGGATTGAATTGTTTATAGAAGATAAAGTAATCTCTGCTACCTTTTCACCCTTTGGTGATCCTAGGTAAACACATGAATGCTCCATATTCAAAATTTTCCATCTCCCTATAGTTAGTCACATAGATTAACTAGGAAAATTTGGAAGCAACCCATTATATACACATGTTTTTCATTTGAGCCAGGAACTATAAAACCTAGTTTAAATAGGGGTTTTTTTGTAAAGGATCAATGATATCCACATGTTCAAACTATGTTATTTTTCACATTATTCTCACACACACTCACCCACTAATCAAAGAAAGACACCTAAAACTAACTTAACCAAACTCTCTAAATTCTCCCCACAGGGGCCACAAAAGAATTTATAGCTTAAGTTAGTATCAAGGGGGTAGGCATCCAATAAGCCGCCTTGATCATACTTCATATTCAAACATAGAAGTTGTGTATTTAGGGAGCTTCAAATCCACTTATTATCCCATGGAAAAGAAAACTCGAGTGTGGTAGAGACGTGATTTAGAGAGGGTTAGCCTTAGGCGCAGTGCATGCGGTATCATTTAGGGCTACCTGACCCGGCTGATACTTGGTACTGTTAGCAGAATACCAAGAATCCCAGGACTTGAATGCTCACGTGGGATGGTGGTTCTCAGTGGCCAGAAATTAGGGAATCCTTTACCCTATAGGTGACAGTGCAGGCAAGCGCTAGACCCTCTACCCTTACCTTGGTGGATTCTCTTTGGCTGATTGGGGGCGTCACCAGCTCTTATGGGACATTGTGCCAGAACTCGCAAGAAATATTCTCAAAGCGTAGTTACTTTTGAGTGTGTGAGGATGCAATAGGTCTTCTATAATTTTGAGTATCATATGCAAAAAAAAAAAAACACTTTTTTTTTTTTTCTTGATTAATGACATAGATTAATTTAAAGGGAAACTTTATTTTATTTTCGCTTTGTTTTATGTATGTGGCCATAGTTTTGATTTTATCATAGACTCTATCTTCTCAAATTTTTCCAAAAACCTAACCTGGTCGACACCCAAACGGTCCCAGCAAAACCTCGTCGATCCAGGCATATTTTGGACCTCCCCCCATTATTGGGAGGGGTTCCAGGTCTTTCACCATTTAGGTGTCAAAGATGGAACACTTCCACTGTCATTGGTTCATCTTTCATTGGGGAAGCCATAGTTGGGAAATCTAGTCGATCTCCCAACACCACAACACACACCACTCCTCCCTCAACCCCTAGGGGGCAGAGGAGTGCATCCCATTCGGGAAGCCAAATGAATACGCAGTAGGGTATGTCGCAGACTAACCCTCGTTCTAACCAGAATGTCGTTTCTTCACACATTGCAATGACGTTAGCCTCCCATACACCTTTCTTAGATTCTCTAAATCTACCCAATTTAACCAAGCTAATGAATGACCCTATCACACATGATCCTACATGGCCTCCACGGCCCACGAAGCTCCCTTTGGATATAACAAAATTTGAAGGCAAGGAAGTAGAAGACCCAGGTAATCATGTAATTACCTTTCACCTTTGGTGCTCATCGAACAGTATCATCGATGACACTATTCGATTGAGGCTATTTCAACGCACTCTTATAGGAGTAACCGCGAAGCCTCTTCACATGGAACCTTTTGTGCCCTTGCCACCACGTTCCTAACATATTTTTAGTTACCCATTCACCATGATTTGGGAATGGAATTATTAACTCATTTTAGACAATCCCCCATCTTCCATATCTCAGACCATCTCCATGAATGGAGGCAGTGTCGCAGTTTATGTGAAGCTAAACTCGACGATCGGGTCCTCTTAGATTTATTCTTGAAAAATATGACAGCGGAAATTTCAAATATGTGGTGCAGAAAAACCCCACATCTGAAGAGGATGCAATTAGTAAATCCCAAAATCTTGAACTGATTTATACATAGTCAAGATACATTCACAACATCCTGCCTAATGCCCCATGCCTGCAAACTTATCAATAATTTCCAGGCGCATCAAACTCTATAGATGGGCTAATTAGATCAATGACCCAAGGTTACCTATGTAGCAACAGTCAAAACCCTGATTACACATATAGTTCTACCCAGAACATGTCTCAACCCTGCTTTCAAATTCATCATATGCCTCAAAAATTTTTTACTAATAGGATGCAAGTGTATCACCAGGGAGGACCTTATCCTCCAGTTGAGGGGACCCAGTACACAAAAATAAACACTAATGGAAGAGCTCCCCTCCAATGACCAGGTGCAATCCAGGGACACCGTTGTGCTTAGTCCCTAGCACATGAACCACCTACACAAATCAATGCACAGGTGAAATTTATGCAGCCGTCCAAAAACCAACCACACCAGTATAACCAGGAGAAATACCCTCCTAACGTGGTAAAGAAAAAATACAAAAAGAAAGCCAAAAGGGAACCCTGGATAGGGGGAAGCAACCAGCAGTGCCGACCACAATCCTAGGCTAGAGCTAACTCCAACTGGAATTAGAACCAAGAGCTGAGAAATGCCCAACGATATAGCCAAAGGCCACCTCCTCGAACAAAACATTCCTGTTCGATATGTGGAGAGTGTGGGCACTATACCCACCACTGTCCTAATCTCCCTGAGCTAAAAAAGCTATAGAGTAACTGAGGAAAAGGAGGATCTTCCCAACAACTCGCCATGATGCAAGAACCTTTCCCCAGCCAAGGGACAATAAGCACTCACTAGCAAAAACCAGATGATTCTGGGAAAAGCAGCCATGAAATCTACATGACTGGGGAAGAGATGTTTTTCAAAACATGGAATGGCAACTATGCTACCCCACCAGACACCAATACGTTAGGGGAAAGTACCACTGTGCCAATTGCACCTTTTACCATTTCAAATATTCCCATAGAACCATTGCCAAAGATGACAAAGGGACCCAATAGGCGAGTAGGAAACTACTCCAAAGAAGCCCATAATTATAGCATTGTGGATGATTTAGCTCAATCTCCCGCTGCTATGTTAGATTTGGAAGTCTTACAATCATGCCCAAAATAGCAGAAAGCCCTAATTTCTACATTAGGTGCCATTGACCTTGTCGGTATGCGCCTGATGGCTTTTGACTTAGACAAAGCCACCCCCCGGCTTCCTTCTATGGTCCCTTTCTAGATACTAGTATTGGTCTAGGATATCACTATTCATCGATGTGTCATAGATGAGGGTGCATCGACATGTATCATGTCAAAAAAAAATTAGCAGAAGTTAGGGTCTCCCAAACTAAAACCCTCAATCATAACGCTTCAAGCATATGACGGTCATCCCTCGACCCTCGTCAGCCACTACCAAAATGTCCTGGTCTATTTAGCTAGAAAGTCGGTCCACATAGACATTGAAGTCTTGGACGTTCACTTGGATTAAAATATACTCCTTGGGAAGAGTTATATGTACGCCATGTCCTCCATAGCCTCCTTCGTCTTCTACATTATGATGTTCCCTCACGAGGACCACATCATTATTGTAGATCAATTGACACAGAGCGAGAAGTGTCCCCTAACCAACAGGGATGTAATTATACGCTATGTAGATACAACCTTGAATGATCTTTCATGGTACCAAGAATATGGCCCTAGCCAATTCAAACTATCGTCCATTCTAGGGTTATTCCTAGTAGATCCTCCCATTATCCTTAAGGCATTACCCGATGTCGTAGGGGCTCTGGTGTGCATGATGTCCACATCAAGTGTCGAGGCTAGTCATGACACATACTCAAGCAGTAATGACATTGAGGCATCGGCCACAACATCCTCTCTAGCCTATGCCGCCTCCCAAACCCCTTTCCTCTACCCCAATTGGCTTTGTCTCCCAGCAGGTTTTGGAAACAATGGTATTACCCAACATATCATTAGAATTCCCATTTTGGTACCTCATTCCTCCTTCCAGAATAGGAGCCAACCACATTACTGCCATAGGGTTGAAGCCCCTCAGTCCCGAGAATCCCCCACCCATCCAAGAGACGGTCGAGCCCACCCCCGCAAAGGAAGTTCCCATTGCGAAACTGGTGTTCACGGCCAATAAAATCGAGAAGAGGAGAAATAATATGGTGACCCCTGCCATTTAGTGGGAATGACTAGTTTGGGCCATGTGCAATGTAATAGGTCATCCTACCCATATATGTTTGGAGCTGGATGAATTAAAACATCTCCTTATCTCTGAAATAGACATCTTGACGCTGCGTTCCCATAAAAAGGAACCTACCACAAAAGGTAAACGCAAAGCGCTGCGTACCAATCACACATGCACTCTCTATAGCAACTATGGGCACTATACCCACCATTTTCCAAAGATACCATGATATAGGGATGCCTTACATGCGATCGAGCGATCCTATCAGGAGGATCCGTCCATCCAATTTGTCGGTGATGAGCCTCCCACCATCCTATACTTACAAGAGGAACGTAGGGTTGTAGAAAGACCCCCAGTTATGCCCATTATATGTTGTATGCTATGCGATGAATGTGGTCACTTCCTCGAAGAGTGCGCAGCCTTGAAGCTCATCCAAAGATGGTATCCAATCGAAAGGGTTTACTATATGGGACTACGGGTAGCACAATTCACATGCCTGTTATGCGACGATAATCACCTTTTGGAGAATTGTCACTACATACCTCAATTATGGCTAGACCTTGCTAGCATTCACTCAACCATAGTCTGAATTTCCCAAGAAGACGACATGGATGTCGAGTCCATAGGAAGCTCCATGACCCAAGTGGATGAGATGAGCACATCCATCATGTTCTTGATAGCTACATCACAGCCTAGCAGGGAACCTCTAATTACTCCCAACCGCTCTTTGCAGGGATGACTAGCATGTATGTTATGAAAAAATACCATCCCAACGGGAAACCCAACCTTGTGCTCATACAAAAATCCATTATCGAGATTCTTCCCCCGCCAAACACCAATGACACAATCCACCATATATGATTTGTATCAACACATATTGGTGATAGGGTTATTGCCTTCCCCTCATCCCAATATTTCCACCTTAGTCCTGTCGCAAAAAACAAAGGTACCTTGCACTTTTGCATTGATTTTCGCAAAATCCCAAATTTTGATGCCACCCTCGAACTCCTCAATGACACCCTGCCTCTATAGCAACACCTAGTACAACTAGAGCTTGTCGAAGAAAATCAACGTCAGTCACTGCAACACAACAAGGCCTATAAGAAAAGGCTAAAAGCATCATTCGACCGCCACATCATCCCTCTCTCATTCACTGAGGGAGAATTAGTCCTCCTCCATGATGTCACAAAGGAGGCCTTAAGGCTAGGAATGTTTGAAACCTTGTGGAAAGTACCCTACATCATCAAACACTGCCTATGATAGGGGGCATACATATTGACAGAACCGGGCGGGACTTTCTCCACTAACCCTGTCAACGACCTTTAACTCAAGAAATTCTACCCATAAGGGCCCTGATGGCCCTACCCCTAGAGTAAGAGTACACAAAATCCCAACCACTCAAATTTTTTGACCCAAAGACTTATTTAAAAGTGCTCAAAGTATCACCATGGATCACCAAAACGAACCCTATTTCAGATTTGCTGATGGAGCATCAAGATGGTCTCAAAATTTACACATGGCTAACTGGGTCATTTACTACCCTGACTGATCACATTTGTGTTCAAACATTGTGTGTATCAGTTTAGCAACAAACAATCAAGAAGAATATGACACCGTCATTAGACTTATGCACGACACCCTCCATCAGGGCATTTTCCATATGCATATCTACCTCGATTCCCAATTAGTAGTATCATAGCTAAACCAAAAATTTGAGACAAGAGATACACATCTATTTAGAAAATATTTACATGCCAAAATACTAAGCAGACAATTTGACTATATCACATTTTTGCAGGTACCAAGGAGTCAAAACCAAACAGTTGATCACATAGCTAACAATATCCTAAACTGGAATGCATCTTGAATAAACCATCACACATAAAACAAAAAATATAAATATCCATCAGCATAACCAAATACATAAATCGAAACAGGTGATACATCATCTAGAGCCACAAAAAATATCTCTTATATATATATATATATATATATATATATATATATCAAAATATGTATATCTGAGTACAAAAAATAGTGTCGCTAGCCCAATTTCCAGTGCACAGATACAAAAGTCATCAAAAATAAGTGAAGCATCCTCATAGAGGATGCTTTCCTTGTGTACAAAAATACTCTAGGGGGGTACCCCCTCAAGAAGGTCACTTGGACCCACCACTGCTTCTGATACCATCACCGGAGTTGTTTTCGCAACTGCAATTTCCACCCGACATAGGGTGGTCCAATAGTCCCTCTCGCAGGCCATCAATGTCTCTAACCAAAGCTCCTCAAAGTCATCCATGAAACCTCGAGCATGAATACCCTGGGTCAAGTGGCCCACTCAACCCTAGAAATCCTTAAGAGCAGTCACCTGAGTTGTCAGTTCTGCAATGCGTGCCTCTACTACATTATCATGAGCTCGCTCAGCTGCAACCTCTTCAGCAACCGAGCTGCTACCCTCCCCAGAAGGGCCATCACCACCACTAGGTCCACCAGCACCACCACTTGGTCCACTTGCATCACCTCATCCTTGACCACCCCGAGGTCGTCACAAAGAATCATGGCCCTCCAATCGGGCCACAGGACGACCCACCTCACCAACATTTGCATGAGTAACCAAAAAAATGTTAGTGTCACTAGAAAAACACGTAAGCACATACATACTCAAAAAATGCAGAAAAAATATAACACATACCTGTAGGTCCCCAAACATAACCAAAAGGGAGACCCATGTCTGGGTCACCCTGGAAGTCCATTCCTACGTATGGGGATGGCAAGAACATCTGTGGGTATCGCCCTTTTCAGAAACTTCGGAGGGCCATAACAGGAGATCAGAAGGTCCATTTTGTGACCCATAAGTTGCACCATCATCAATACTCCATGATGAGTGGAAGTGATGCCACACATTCACTTTCCAGAAAAAATAAATTTTCAGTGTCGGCTGGTATGCCCTCTCTCATATTCCTTTCTAAATTTCATGCCTTTCAATAATATTTGATGAAAAGAAGATGCTTTCACTTGAGGTAGTTTTTTTTGCAGGAAAAACCCACAAAGCATTCATAGCACCATCTACTGAAAAATTCCAGAGCAAGTATCATTCTACCCCCAGCATGATAGAGTCCCAGAAAACTTTACATATCCTGACATCATTTCTCCATCAGAAATAAACCATAGGGTCCTCATATACAACCATGTTTATCATCACCTCACCCTACACATGATAAACATCCGCGTTGGTCGGTAGAGTATCCCCTCCATGGCGCTCGTCACCCAAAGTAGACCATATATCAAAGCAAAAATGGCACCATGTCTATACCACCTCAGTCTAGGAAGCACCTCATGCCCATCCATTCATCATGCATAAGGTCCAGTTTACCATGCAAACTGAGCCCTCTTCCCAGATGACCAGGTTGTACAAGCAGATAAAATGCACATCACCGCGCATCACATTTGGCCCACCATACCTCCACCAGCATAATCCCATCTGCGACACTTTTTCATCCCCTTCATCAACCCCACACATGATACCAACCAATGGGACCCCTATCCCCAGAAAAACATCTTCCCCACAACATCAGTGAGGGAGAATTTTCATGTTTTGGGGTACCCGTCTCTGCATTTTGTACAAACCAAACCCCATTATTTTATTCTTTTGGTAAGTATACAAAGACCACAAATGGTGCACTTTTCCCCTCCAGACTCGTATTTCATCTTTTCTCCCATGGTAGAAATCCCTGATCTCCCTTGGTCGGATTATTTCACCCCTACACACACACCATCATGGCATTCATAGCTAGTTTACACCCACCTTGGAAGTCCTACCGACTCTAAGGATTTTCCCACCATCAGTTTTTAGTCACCTCTCTCAAACATGCCTATGTTAAACCCACCATATCCAGGTCCCTGATCCCTCATATTGGCGACCCCTCATTCGGTTGAGGCTCCCTTTTCATCGACTTCAACACCCATATTCCAAAAAGGAATAAGTACCTTAGATCACCCCTCTCCATACAAAGGGGCATCCTTGGGTGGAACTGTGGGAGACATCATTGTCCACAGATGTCATTGATTCTCCTGACATTTGAATACGACAAAAGCTTTCATGTCAAGATGGTATCATGCCTTACAACCATTGCACTTTGATCAGATCGGTCGAAGACCAGTGCCTCCATAAGCATCTATGTCAACAATGCTTACATGGGAAGGTCCCAGCCAGGACCTATGCATACATTGTGCAGCTATATGCCATACCATTTTTACACATATGGGTACCACATTCCACCTATCGTCAAATAAAAAACGCCCATGAGGGCATCAAAAATCATTGTCAACAACCGCCAGCATCACTACCATAGTAGTGACACAGACAAAACATGTATCTTTCAATTTTCTTTAACTAGCCATAGCATCACGAGCATGGGACATGCCCGCTTCGCTGAAATTTTGTGCATATACTATAAATTTTGTTTTCTTGCAAGGACCCCTTAGATGTGGTAATTCTTGGAACCGATGCAGGGTGCTTTCAAATCCAAAGTTTCACGCAGGTCTCCCTCTCTCTCTATGCATGATACAGAAAAGAAACTATAAATTATTTCAGCTATACAATCCTTCCTAGACCTCACACATTAGGGGGAAATTGTTAACACTGGAAAATCGTACAACAGAAGATGACATTAATTAATGTTAAGCCAAAGGATTTATAGGGCAGGAAGACATTATTGAATCTAGAAATTATTTAAAATCTCTAAGGTTTTTAGAAAATAAAATTTTAACTAGTCATAAAATGTTATTCATGCACAATATCCTTTGAGAAGAGTGCCTTTTTTCCCGATAAGCGCGCATTCGTGAGAGTGGTGAAATCTCACTATCTGGGACCACATAGAAGAAAATGACAAGTTACTACTTACATGAAGCCACCTAAGGACAGGTGCCAACGCCTCCTTAGACACTATGTGAGCACACAATGGAATATTTGGAGCACATAATGGAATCATACCTCTCTCTTGGGTCACCATCCACCATGTACCAAGGGAGGGAAGGAGGATTTGAAATCCTCTATATAAATCCACCATGAGATGAAGAATAGGTGATCACATTGTTATGCTGGCCATAATTTACAAAGAAATACCAGCAGTGTGTGACCCAGTGCTAGAGATAGAGGGGACTCGATTGTTGGTCATGCAACAATCTTAGTCCATCACAACAAAGAGAGAGGGAGATTGCACCGAGGTGATCTTGGAAAACAACATCCTTGCATCAAGACCTAGAACCATTGTCTAGGGGCCCTTTGGAAAGTGGGTAAAATTTCTTCTTTGTATCAAATGCTTAATAAGAAGGGGCCTAGAACCACCATTTGCATTATTATCGTTTGAATCTCTTCAATAGCTTCTGTATATTTGCGTTTTAGTTTTAGTTTAATTTGAGTATACATTTTCATGCTTTTCCCTCTAAATTGTATGCTTTTGAACTCCACCACTTTTTGCCTATTCCCAATAGTTTAAAGTGGTAAACCACACCCCTTAAACTGGTATAATTTCGTACATCTGCACACCAAATCCACCACAACAACCAGGTATTATTCAAACCCTCCAATGTGTGAAAATAATGCCTTCAAAGCCAAGGAGGGCATTTTCGAATGGCTGGTCATGCCTTTTAGGTTGACGAATGCTCCCGTAACCTTCATGAGGTTGATGCATGACATTTTGCAGCCATTCACCAAATCATTTGTAGTAGTGTACTTGGATGACATCCTGCTCTTCATCCAGACTTGGGAAGAGCACCTCCACCACATTCGACAGGTCCTCCAAACACTCCGGCTATACAATTTGTGTGCCAATTTTGAGAAGTGCACTTTTTTCATGACCCAGGTTCAGTATCTCGGATACATTATTGATGATCGGGGGGTGCATGTGGATCCAACCAAGAGCCAAGTCATTCAGGATTGGCCAGCCCCAACTACTCTAATAGAGCTTCACAACTTTATAGGTCTTGCTAATTTCTACCGTAGGTTCGCATTGGGATTCTCTCATATCACTTGGCCCTTGAGTCAAGTCACCAAGGGAGAAGCAAAAGAAAAATATTTTTGGTCGAAATATCCAAATAAGGCATTCGTAGAATTAAAACATTTCCTCTGGAAAGCCCCATTGCTGAAATTACCAAAATTCCAAGAACCTTTTGAGATCGAGACAGATGCCTCCAACTATGCAATTCAGGCAGTTCTTACTCAACATGGGCATATACTGGCATATCATAGTGGTTTACTTCTGGACCTATTTTGCAAGTATCCCATTTATGAAAAAGAAATGTATTCCATTGTGCAGGCTTTCTGAGAACGGAAGCATTCAATTTTGGGGAAGGAAAAGGTCATCCACACAAACCACTAGCCACTGCAGTTCATACATACACAAGCGAAGTTGTATAATGATTTCCATTAGAAGTGTTCCACATATCTGCAACAGTTTCATTTGAACATCAAGTATAAGAAGGTTAGCACCAATAATGTAATATCCCTTTTTGGAATAGCTAGCAATGCATGGCTGGAAAATGCATTTTCCAGAAATGGAGGTGGCGGGATTTGATACCAAGACCTAGATCTCCTTAGACCAATGTGTCTAAGACAAAAATACAAGGATTTGGATCTATGAAATCCTTCTAGAGTGGTGAAGCAAGCTTTCCACACCTAGTTCCTTTCATAAATTGCCCAAAGAATGGGGCTACAACAATTTGTGAACATATAATGGATTCACTGTTTTATTTTCATGAGCCTTCACATATGAAGATACAAATAGCCAATAAATGTGTCTTGCAGTAGCAAAAGAGTACATTTATTGAGGATTCAATCACTCAAGTTGGGAAATGAAAGCCTCAATGAGTCTTGTACATGAAAATGAAGGCACACTGCTACATAAAGAAAGCCACGACTAAAACTGCATAGTCATATGGAGAGACTACATCATATAAAATGGAAATATAATGATATGACACTAGTATCTCAATAAATGAGGGGGAGAAAGCTCTCAACCCCTGAAAATACAAGTACAACAATCCTTAGAAGGGTTGGCTACAATACATGTACAAAATAGGGAAATACAATAAAGCCAGAGTTGCTAGGTAGCAGCAACTCATAAAAAAATAGAAGGAAATGGATGGATGAGCTCTGCAATCTGAAATGACCTCCTCCAATGGGAAATATGAAGTGAAAGACTGATTATTTCACCTAATATTCACCCTCCAAATGTCTGCTAATCCCTCACAGCAAATGCTCTCCAAGAATAACGATGTCTAAGAGAGGGACTGCGCTGCATATGATGGAAAGTGGTTGGCCTGATGCCAAATATGATGGAATAAGCACATAAACCTCCTTTGCTGATCTTCCAAAGGGATGGAAGCTCCCTCCTCTGAAAAACTAGCCAAGGATGTTGTTATAGAAAACCTCCCCAGCAACACCCAGCAACACTGCACAACCTCCACCTGGAACTGCGCTGATGAAGATGGATGATACTTGAACTCAATGTATAAATATGGGGAATGGAGTGCAATCCTCCAAGAGCTATTGAAGAAGGAGAGGAAATCCTAAACAGGAATTCCCTCAGCAAGTATTGGCACCCAGCAAGAAGTTACAGCAAGTCCTCTGGACCAAAGATGAATAATACTCAAGATGTTTTGCAATCGCTACCTTTCCCTCCTTTTAAACAATGTGAGATCCCTCTCAATGGACCCCACTCATTAGGGTTTCCTTCCTCTAGAAGCTTCCCTCCTTATCCCACTGCGCTGGCCCACAATGTGCTCTCCACCTCATGCTACTATGCAGTTTGACTTGGTCAACTTGACCTAGCCCTCTTGCAAAAGCCCCCTTTCACAGATGGAGATGTGAAATCAACCTCCAAAAGTGATCCTCCCTCATGCCAAGAGGATTTTTATTCTCTATCCAAGAAAGAAATGGTTCTCCTACCCATTTTATTTATCTCCTATGTAAAAATGGAAAAATTATTGTTCCAATTTTCTTCATCAAAAATTGGGAACATTACAAATAATGTTGCATACTGCCTCGGCCAGCCACTGATCATGGCACTAACCACCGTTATCAACTCTTGTGGGAATGATACTTCTAGTTGGCCACTTCTCTACAAGAGTGATTGAGAATTCAGGCACACATATAAGAAACCTTTGGAGGGTACACAAGTTCCAAAATTTTCACCTCCAGGATGCACTGCTATGTCACTTCATACACCTTTGTGTTCCTTCAAGAAAGTGTGCCAAGATAATCTGGGAAGCACACTAAAATTTATTTGACGAGAATTTTGGGGTCGAGAAAACAATGGCAGTAATGGAGAAGTATTTCTATTTGCCGAACCTTTGACAGGATGTCAGGAAGTACATCAGATCCTGCACTGCTTGCACCATGGCCAAACTTACCATCAAGAATTAACGCATCTATACTCCAATACTTACCCCTAGTCAACCCTGGGAATCCAAATCCATGGATTACATGTCAAGCCTTCCATCTACTAAGCATAGAAATCACTGTATTTTTCATGGTCGTTAACATATTCTGGAAGATGGCCACTATGGCAGCCTACAAGAAGAATATCAAAACAGAAGCCACTACTAAAATATTATTTGAACAAGTGTGGATGAACTTTGGGATCCTAGAGTCTATCATCTCAGATCTATACAATAGGTTCCTCAACAAATTTTGGTCGAGCCCTTGGTCAATTTTGGACACCAAGCTCACCAAGTCCATGACTTTCCATCCAAAAACTAAAGGTTAGACATAGGTTTTCAACATGATGATTGTACACATTCTGCGCAGGTAAAATTCAAAGAATCCACACACATGGGATGAGAGGCTTACCTATGTACAACATGGTTATAATTAGTCTCTCCACAGCTCAACCAACCACAACCCCTTGTAGGTAGGCTTTTTATTTCAGCCACTATGCCCATTGATGTAGACATGCCATTTGCGGCTCCTTAGGTTGATTTGGCTCATGTATAGTCTGAAGATGACAAAGAGAATAACTTCATTAAGTGCATTCAGAAAATCCACCAATATTTTCATGACATATTGGACAAAGCTAATTCTAAGTATAAGATATGAATTATCAACATCTGGTGCCACATAACTTCCAGGTGGTTGATAAAGTGTGGCTACATTTGTAGAATCTATACCTCATTGTACCCCACCACAAGCTTCATCAACTACTATATGGGTCATACACCATCAACAAGGCTATAGGGGCCAGTGCCTTCAAGCTCAGTATTCCAGCATTCCTTGGCGTACACCGAATATTCAATGTGGACAGCCTTTGGCCCTACTTCCCACATCTACTGGACACCTCAGACATTGCAGAACAACTCACACCAATAGAGTTAAACCCAGATTGCATGGAATATGCCACCATATATTGTAGCATGGACATGAAAATCAAGATCACTCACCAGCAAAAGATCAAAATATATTGGGCTGTCAAAACCAGCCAACTCCTGCAGCAAGGGAATTGGTTCATCGGGGCCCACTTTTAGCAGAATTTTCCTCATCTCATGGAGGAACTCAACACAATGGGGACCACTACTTCCTAAGGTGGGAGGAACGATCGAGGTTTATATTGGTTTCCACCTTCCTATTACACTTGGGGCCACACCATAGTTTCTTTCAATTTTTCAGTTTCCTTGATTATAGCACAGTTTACTATTTTTAGTAGTTTTTCGGGTCCTAAACTTCCGGAGCCGTTTTGAGGCCCTAAACGATGTTTTTTGGGAAAATCAGGAGAAACATGGAATTTGTTCGATTTTGCTCAGATCAAAAGTTGTAATCCTCGGATAGGTCTTCCTAACGAGATATTGGGCACATAAAATGGAGATCATATTCCAAAGTTACGTCCCGGGGAAGTTGATTTACCAATTTACCCAAACAGGGCCCATAGTTTTGGCACTTCATGTCCTAGGGTTAGTTTTTTGGATGTTTATGGATTTCCCTTATTTGTTAATAAATAAATAGGCCTTTTAGCTTCATTATAACATAGTTTAACAGCCTATAGGAACCACATATCTTCTCAGACATAAGCTACCAGTGCCCTAGCTAGTTTATTTCCATTCTGTATGTAACAAATTTCAATTCTTTGATATTAATGAAATTATTTTTTATCTATGTTGCATCTTTGTATTTATGGTTATATGTGTATTCTGTTGTGTTCCTGCATAACTCTGGATCAGAAACACCTCTTCCTTATTCTTGAGAAGGTATAACCGTGTCTTCTTGAGTAATTATCAATGAAGGTTACATAAAATTGATTCCCACCAAGACAATTAACTAACATAGGTCCACATACATCCAATTGTATGAAATATAAAATTTCCTTAGATCTAGTGTCACTACTTGCAAATGGCTTATTTACGTTCTTTCCTAAAGAAAATGTATTAAAGGTTCCTTCATGTTCGGATGCGATTGACCATTTTAAATAGAGATGGAAAAATATTAAAATGAAGTTGTCCATACCTTGTATTATATATTTCATAAGGACTCACATTCAAGTGAACTACGACATGGGCCGGAGGTGTATAGAGTATATACAATTTCCCATCACGAATCCAAATTATGGTAGCATTATAAATGCTTGATCCCTTACTCTAAAAAAAAACGTTTCCATCAACAAAAGGAATTATATCACCCTTATGATATAGATAAGAAATATAAATTGTTTTTTTTCTTCAAACCTAGAATATATAGAATATTTTTTAGCTGAATTATTCCACCATATTCAAGCTCCGATGAAATAGATTCAATCATTTTCACTAGATATATTTTGTTGTCTCCAATTTTGATTTAGTGAGAGGAGCTCACCTTAGATAGGGTTTGGAGTTAACTGCATTCTCCTGTCATGTGTCTGGAGACACCTATAGAGCCTCATGATTGCTTCATTTTGACACTCTCTCTTACGTATTTTCCCTCTTTTTAACCATCGTGATCAACTAAAGAATAAAAAGACATGTTTTTGACATGGTAATGTATTTAATTGTCTTGTCTTTCATATTTAATAATGTTCTTCCTTATTAAGTTAATATCTTTATCATATATCGAATTGACATGATTTTGCAGCTAATTTTTATTTATGTAGCCAACTCCATGGTTTACAAGACTTTGAGGTGCCAACTAAGAGAAGAAGTATACGGAAAAGTGGGGACAAATCTCCTTAAGGATTTACTCCTATTCATCCGAGCCATATCACAAATGAAATCATTCGATTGCATGGTCAAAGGTCTTGATCAATACATTTTTGAACAGGCGAGTGACAGTCTGAGATTTTCACGCATTCATGATTTTATTTTCCAAATATAAAATCGTGAATAGGTGATATTATGTTCTTTTTAGAAGTCAAAATTAGAGCTTGTTTAGCGTAAGTAGGCATGAAAGCCTTGAACAATTCTGAACATGGGATTTTACAAATATTGTGCAAGAAAACCTAAGGGTAGTGTGTAATTTATGAACCGACAATGATGTGTAAAAGAACTTTTTTTATCCTTTTAATGAAGAATTTCTTTGAAGATTTGATGCGTAGTTGAAAGTTCGTGTGAAGCTCCAAGACCACCTATTTCTGTAGAGCCCCTGAAAACAGTTAAGGTTCTACATTGTTATGTTATCCTTTTTATCATTTGATGTATTTTTTTACACAATTTCCTTTTATCATTTTATGTAGTTGTTTAAACTATTTCCTTTTTATCATTTGATGCAGATGTTTCCACAAATTTCCTTTTATCATTTGATGTAAATTCATCGTTATTTCCTTTTGAATTGTCATTTGCAAAGTAATCATTATTGAAATATTTCTTCATAGTTGTATTTAAAAGCATTGAATGATTTATTTACAAGTTTATGAGTGTCATATTTCAGAGAATTGAGTTATTTCTTTACAAGTTTATGATTGTTTTATTTCAGAGCATTGGGTGATTTCTTTACAATTTTATGAGTGCTTTATTTAGAGCATTGAGTGATTTCTTTACAAGTTTTCATTTCCAGAATATTTAATTTTAAAGCACGAATTAGAATATGTGTGGTTTCCATTTCTATAATTCTATTTTGTCTTTCTAAAAAGGACCATTAGAAAAATGTCTAAGTAATTTTGTTCTTAGAGACTAAGAATAGATTGGTTAAGTTTCTTGATGAAATAGTGAGATTTTTCTTTAGCTCTATTTTTCAAAAGAAAAGAGCATGTGTATTTCATTAGGAGTAAGAAAATTTTAGGAACTTAGTTGTGATTTTAATGCATCAATTTCATTAGGAAACATAAGAATAAAAAGCATCCTTGGAATTAATTTCTGAAAACTCAATCATCACATCAATAAATTTAACCAATAAAAGAGGCTTCTAGAATATATTGTCCACTTTCACTTCACAATTTTACCAACTCTAGTTGATTATGTAGAAATTTAAGACCATGAAATTCACAAAAAAAAATTGGTGCCATTGCCAAGGAAATGTAAATAAGAGCCTTTTTCTTTCTTAAAAAAAACAAAATAAAACAGAAAAATGATATGGATAGGGAAATAGATTCTAGAGGAATATTTGTAGCTACATTTAGAAGCTTAATTATAACAACACCACTCACCCCATCATGACCTTGTAGTGTCACGCCATCCACCCAAACTCGCATACCTTCCATTACACGAAGACATAGAATTCCTGAGGTATGAGGTGTGAAATCCAACCTAAAAAATTCACCAATTTCATCAACTAAAGAAAGTGTAGAAGAAGAAGATCCTACATCCCCAAAAGAAGGAGTAATTTTCCTAACTTCAACTAGAGAACAAATTCTAGCCCAAGAAATAGAAGTCCCTAGTGAATAATAGGAAGAAGAAACCTTTTTTAATACACCATTGATAGAGAAACCAAAAGAACTAAAAGAATAACAAACAAATCCAATTTTGGAACCTTACATTAGTTTTGAAGAATCAACAATGGTTGGGGAAGGAGAAGTAGAAGTACACAGTGTAAATGATGAACATTTCAGAATTGGAGGAGGTGGACCTATGATTGGAGGTGGAGGAAGAGGTGGAGGAAGAAGAAGAGGAATAGAAGGAGAAGGAGACAAAGGAGAAACAAATCCTATTGAGTTTCCTATATTTGATGAAGATACTACATCAAAAATGAAAAATATCTCACCCTCCATCCTTCCTAACTTCCATGGATTAAGAAGTGAGGATCCTGAAACATTTTGTTTTGAGTTCTAAGTTTTATGTAGATCTTATGACTATTTCCTCAATTGTCAAAAATTGAAATTGTTTCCAGCAACTCTTAAGGATGCAACATTAAATTGGTTCATGGGTTTAATAACAAAATCTATTAGAATGTGGGAAGAAATTAAAATTGCATTCTTATCACAATATAAGGATTACTACATGCCCCATAATCAAAAGGATGAAGTTTTTAAAATGATGAAAATAGAAGATGAAAATCTTGAGGATTTAATTGAAAGATTTAGTTATAATCTTAAGAGAGCTAAAATGGAAAATTTAGATGAAGATAATTTGAAATCTCTCATATTAATATCCATTAGAGATGAATGTATAGATATCGTCAACATGATGGGAAAAGGATATATTTCTCAATTATCGTTACCAAAAATTTCTGAATTAGTCATACATCCTTCCAGAGGTAAGGAAGGATTTGGAAATATTTCAAAAGATCCCGTTATCTCTAGAATTAATAGATCTCCAGCCGGAACAATAAGACTGAAATAGGAAATTTTCTTGATGAATTTAAAACAAACATTTTACGAAGTCTTAGTGAACAAATATACACCTTACAGCTACAAAATAGGCAATAAGTTGAAAGTGATGCTTTATCTATTTTTTTTCCTAAGCGTAGAAAAAAACACGCCCGGAGAGAATGTCCTCTTGACTTAAAGAGTGTAGAAACTTGTGTTATATGTGCAGAGAATCATGATACAATTTTTTTTCCTTCAATACTTGGTCTTAAAGCAGTTTACCAAGAGGAAGTAGTTCCAAATCAGATAGGCCCTCTTTGTTTTATTTCCAAAATACCATGGAAAAATCAATGATTTAACACTCAAACATATTAACAGCCATCACAAAAAAACTAGACTACACCAATGCCATGGAAACCTTGGCCTCAATCTCAACCTCGGGCACAAGGATGGAAAAATCCCTCTAGGAGATATTCTAAATATTATCAAAATCCTCAACATTATCCTACTTTTTCACCACAATATTTTTGTAAATCTAGTCAACGACCACCCCAAGCTCAATTTGAAACTCCAAATCCACAAATTTCATTACCATTTCCTAAAAAATTAAATCAATTTCCTCCTCAACCACTTCTGAACCCAAATAATAAAAAATCACAACTTCTTTACAATATGGAGGGACAAAATTTCCAAACATATATGATAAATCCATTAAATATTAACAATGTTCAACTTAGATCAGGAAGAGTATTGGAAAAGAAGTCGCCATCTGCTGTTATTCAGGAAAATGAAAATCCTCAAAGGAAGGATGATCACTTTGATAAAGGGGCATCTCTTCATGAGGATGAAAATCTTCAAAAATAGGCCACTCCTACACATGATACACCAATAAACTCAACTCCTATTATGGAGCAACCTTCAGTATCTGTTTCAAAACCGCCTTTTCCTCAAAGATTAAAAATTGATAAAGGGGTAGAAAAATAGATTCTATTACCTGAATATGATATGTTGGATGAACTGAATAATGTTTGCATAAAAATTCCTTTATTACAGGCCATCAAGGAAATACAACTTTTTGCAAAGACAATTATGGAGTTAAGCATTAAAAGACTAGGAAGGTGAAGAGAAGGAGTCAAAATGGTTCATTTAGTAGGAGAAATTGCAGATATCATCATGGGAAAAAAATAATTCATAAATATCTGGATCCAGGAAGACCTTTGTGAAATCACACATCAATGGTATTGAAATACCAAACACACGAACTTATCTAGGACTAGTTATAAGCATCATGAGTAAAAAAAGTATCAATCAGCTAAAAATTCCTAATCTCCAGTATAAAATGACATTGTTAAAATTAATAGATAGATCTGTATTTAAACCTGATGGTGTGTTAGAGGAAATTTATGTATCCTTAGATTCGTGGGAATATCTGGTTCATTTTATGATCTTGACACCCAAGAATAACTTAGGAGGAAATCCATTAATCTTAGGAATACCTTGGTTAGATACAACTGATGCTTTTATCAATTGTATATATACTAATATTTTTATCTCTGATGAAATCTCAAAAAATGAAATTCACATTGTATCCACTTGCAAAAACAATGATAGAGGTAGAAAGTGAAGAATAGATGGATGATGATAACAATATACAACCTATTTTTACTATCTCAGAAGTAAATGAAGAAGATAAAATTTTAAATTCAATAGAAAATAATGAATCCTCTTCAAATTGCAATATTAGTCAAAAATTTCAGGAAGAATGCAATATTGAATATTTATCATATCGTCAGATGTATTTACATTCTATGGAAAAATTTTCCAATTCTTTAATAAAAACATTTACATGGAAAATTTTGAATATAAATCAAAACTTGGAATAATTTCTAAAGAAAGAATTATTGAAAGTATTACAAGAACATTCTTTTGAATATGCACAGGAATATACTGCCATGAAAGGAATTGATCCTAAAACTTGCATGCATCACATATATATTAAATAAAATTCAATACTAATCCGACAACCTCAAAGAAGAATTAATCCAAATTTAAAGGAGATTGTTAAAGAGGAACTACAAAAACTATTGAATGTAAATTTAATTTATCGAATATTAGATAGTCAATGGGTTTCACCTTTAGTAATAATTCCTAAAAATAATGGAAAATGAGAGTATGCATTGATTATAGGGATTTGAATAAGCAAACTGTGAAAGATCATTTTTTACTTCCTTTCATAGATCAAGTTTTAGACACATTAGCATGGAAGAAATATTTCTCATTATTGGATGGTTTTAGTGGGTATAACCAAATTCAGGTAGCACCAAAAGATCAAAACAAAACCACATTTACTTGTCCATAGGGAACTTATGCTTACCAAGTGCTTCCTTTTCAATTATGTAATGCATCAGCAAGATTCCAAAGAGCAGTATTATGTATTATCTATGATATAATTCATGATTGTGTGGAGGTTTATATGGATGATTTTAGATTTTATGGAAATTATTTGTAAGAAGATCTTAAAAATTTGAAAAAAGTTCTCATAAGATGTAAGGAATAAAATATATTACTAAGTCATCAATTTTTTTAATGATTTTTACTAAGGGGATTTTTTTAGGACACCAAATTTCAGGAAATTGAATTGAGGTGGACTCATCTAAAGTAGAAGTTATTTCTAAATTTTTAGTTCCAGTTTGTCAATGATATGTTAGGAGTTTTCTTGGTTTTACTGGATACTATAGAAAATTTATAGAAAACTTTACAGAAATTACATCTCCACTCTTCAAATCTGTCAAAAAACATTGTGAATTTAGTTGGAATCCTGATTGCCAAAAATCTTTTGAAACTTTGAAATAAAATATTTATGAAGCACCCATCCTGAGAGGACAAAATTTGAAATTACCTTTTCCCATTTCAACTGATGCTCTAGACACAACTTTAGGAGTTTTATTGGGACAAAAAGATATAACTCATTATGCCATTTACTGTACAAGCAAAAATTTTACTCGTGGAGAGTTAAATTGTATTGTAACAGAAAAGGTGTTTTTAACTATTGTCCATGCCATTAACAAATGCAGACATTACATCACTCTATGAAAATTTCATTCATACAAACCATTATACAATTAGATATCTAATGAATAAATCAGTTACTAATGGAAGTGTCACAGGATGGTTATTGTTGCTACAAGAATTTAAATTCACTATTTTAGATCAACCTAGAAAACAAAACAAAGTTGCTAAATTTTTATCTAGAATTCAAAATGATAACAATGATATCCCTATAGAGGATAATTTTCCCGATGAATATATTTTTTCGATATCCATTAAATCTCCATGGTTTGCATATATTGCTAACTATTTGGCTACAAAAAAATTACCATCATATTTGTTTCCTAGAGAAAAAAGAAGGATAATTCAAATGAGTGCATCTTATTCATGGATAAATGAAGAATTGTACAAGATAGGGTCAGATCTAATAATTTGAATATTTGTAAGAGAAGACAAAATACCTGAAATATCAAAGGCCTGTCATAATGAACCATGCAGAGGACACTTTAGTGATAAAAGAACCACTTACAAATTTCTTCTCTTAGGATATTATTGATATTCCCTTTTTAACGATGCCAACGAATGTGTTAAGAGATGTTATAGTTTCCAAAGAATGGGGATACATGTTCCTTCAGATGAAATGCCTCTACAACCTCAAGTACTCATTGAACCTTTTTAAAAATGGGCTCCAGATTTTTTCGGACCAATCAATCCACGATCAAGACAAACCAGGTATATTATTATGTGTATTAATTATGTTACTAAATGGGTAGAACTAAAGCACTTCCTTTTGCAACTAAAAATGGTGTAATTTCATTTATTTTTTAGGATATTTTTCCTCATTTTTGAGTCCCAAGGGAAATTATAATAGATCAAGGTACCCAATTCACATCCAGAATGGTACAGAAGATAGTGGAGGAATATAAAAAAAAGCATTGAAATTATACTGCATATCATTCACAATAAAATAGATAAGTATAATCTACTAACAAAGTGACTGAAGCAATCCTTACCAAGACTGTATATCTACATATAAGGGACTAGGTAGAAAAGCTTCCATAATCTTTATGTGAATATAATATGACATGGATAAGCATTACACGACATACTCCACGTTATAGTTCTGTAATTTGCTATAGATTATGAGAACTAATCACATAGGCCAACATCAAGCCAAATTTGGAAACTGGGATCTAGCCATGCCAATTTCAAAGAGATCTCTCTATATAAGATTTAGCTTTGTTTTAATAAGTTTTAGGCTTGTTATGATAATACTTGGGCTTTTGGAAAATTGATTGTATTCAATTGATAAATGTCTATTGGGTAATGGAGTCAAAATATAACTGGATAGTTGCATCAAATTTTCACAGAGTAAACACAGGGCAAGCTAGGAGTATTTATTTGATATTTTTGAATTTATAAATGGATTATGACATAAATATGAAGAAATTTAACAGGACCAAAGAGTAATTAAGAATTATTTAGTTTCACTTTCAATGGAAAACATTATGATTGTAAACGCAGCCAGAATAAGGTACTCAAAAGTAAATCCTATTCATCACGTTTTCTGCATTACAATTATAATTCAGATGATTATAATTAAAGATGACAATGAAACATAAGAAAAGAAGAAAAAAATAACCAATATTTAAACCACAAAAATCCTGTGAATGTTATGATTATTATTGATGCTCTAGTGCTTTGGAAAATCTTACAATACTCCAAAAGATAGTAATGATTCTGATCTCAATCATTCGACCTTTGATACTTCCAAAACTAAAGTATTTATATAAAAAATCACAATAATACAGTCTCTAATAGACATGATATTTTTAGACTTCAAAATTTAATTCAAAACTCTAATTATTACCAAATTATAGTCTCGGTGGAATGTGCTATGCAATTACGAGTACTGATGTAGTGGGACAGTTAGGACGTGGACCACATTTTATGGATCTGCTAGCATACTGAGTGTTGAGCACCCTTTCTCGTCTTGAAGTTATGACATAATATTATTTTCCACAAACGACTTTGCTCGAACTAACCCTTGGTGTCCTTTTTCTACTGGAATACTTTTGTCATGTTTTAACCCTTTCTTCTAAACAAAACAATGTAAAAACTCATATACGCTGACCTTAAAATTTTTAGATTTTAGTTGCGAAGCCGCATCACATCGACGCTGACATCGCACTTCACATTTTTTACAGTTTAATATATGAGAATTTAATCAGTGATGCGATGCAAAGAGGGAGGTGACCTGGAGGGAAGGTGGGACCAAACACATCGCAAATTGCAAGTATTGAGGTTTTGTTATAAGTGGCAGAGCTAAACACTAAAATACATGAAGTGAAAAGTGTGGGGAGAAAGGAGGTGATGTGGCAGGTAAGGTGGGAATTGAACGTGTCACAAATTGCAGATCTTAGGTTTTTTTAATAAGTAGTAAGGGTTAAATACTAAAAATTGCGAAGTGCAGTACGAGATTGCGACCCACCCACATCAAAAATTGAAAATCTTATGTTTTACCACATATCGCAAGGTTTGGAGTTTGGAAAATGTGGTAAAGGTTAAAATTAATGAAGTGCGATTGGGAGAGCGGAGGATGATGTGGCATGGTGGATATGGAGGCCACTGCAATCGGTAGAGTTTATAAAGTAGCAAATGGTTTCTGTGGTAATTTTAAGGTGTATCAGGTTCATTATTATATGACATGTATTTAAAGCGGCTAGAAGTGGGGGGCGAGGCTTTAGTGGTGCAGCCAACCGTATCGTAAGTTTAAAAAAATACATTACGGGAACTTCAAACTGTAAGTTAAAGTGTGATGTGATATATTGCAAATTGAAGATTGCAAGTTTTAAGGTTTTGTTGCGATGCGAAAAGTTATCATATGCTATCTACGATGTGGTATTTTATGTGATGTGTGATGGATGGTGGGTGAGAAGGTGACGTGTTAGGGAGGAATGGCCCACTTTAATCGCAATTGGGGAAAATAGGAGAAGAGGTAAAACAATGATATAGTGGTGAAAAAAGGTAAAGTATCAATATAGAGCGGAAAGATGGAAAAGGTAAGGTTTAATGATTTTTAAGGAAAATAAAATGAAAAGGGAGTGTGGTGGGTGAATGGGTAAGGTGTGTCCCCCAATAATACATGGTAATCCAGTGACGTTTTTAGGATGAGTTCCAAACATTTTTAAACTAATTCCTTTGAGCGCCTTTAACTTATAATGGGTCTTCGAAACTTTGGATAAGCCATTCTCTGCCAGTTTTGGCCTTTTTTGACAAAATTAACACCTGTAGTACCCAAAATTATTAAAAATTATTTAATCACATTTAAATGATGTGATAAATTTAATCAAAGAATACTTAATTATCTCCTAATGTTGCATTTGGATGTGCAAGCATATTTTCCTAAGGTTTTAACATTTTTTTGGAAATATTTTACAATCATGGAATATTATTTACAGTATGAAAGATCTGAGATTAAATAATCAATTAACTTGAGATCCTATAAATTATAGGACCCTAATATTGGCTTCATCCGAGGATGGCACCCTCCCTGTGAAGTGCCAATAACACTGTAGACTAGTAGCCTAATCCATTGGGTTAATCCCAAATATGCAACTTGCTTCGTTATAAAATATCTGTGACTGAAAACCTCAAACTGAAATTAAATCTTTCTGCACACTGAACTTTAAAACACATTGAACTGAAATTTGAAATGCAATCTGAAACTGAAACTTGAAATAATTCTTGAAAAAAATGTTCAAATCACTAAGCTTTGTTTACACACTGCTACCTACCCTATGCTACTGAAACTTATGCTGAATTGGGTAATACAAAAATGCCAATGAAGCGAGTCAAGTAACTACAGAAACAAATGGACAACTTGACTGTCTATTAGGAAAATCAATAGTATAATTTGATTAGGTGTCCTTGTAATCAAAGTAATAATATGAAATGGAAACTGATGATGTATCTGACCCTTATAAAGAGTACATGTTTGAGCATTTGAGTTAAGAATAACCTCCATATACTCTCCTGTAGGATCAATAAAAGCATGATGTATGATATTTTCTTCTAGGCCTTCAATGACGGGTTGAGTAGTTGTGTCCTCCATATTAAACCTTGAACCCACATCTTCAGTTTGGTACTTGAAAGCACAACCATCCTCACTATGTAATTCAAGAGGTAGTACAATTTCCTCTTGCTTAGGGGAAGGAAGACTTTCCAAGAATTCTTTAGGATCTTGGAAATTGTATGACTGAATTTGAGAATTTAAAAGTTTAATAATAGTTTCATATCTTACAACAACTATCTACAGAAAACATGTTTTAGCTTCAAGAATACATTTCCTTGATTTCATAATGAAAAAGACAGCCTCTAGGACATCTTCATCAAGCTGAAATTCTGATAATTGATTCTTGAATGCATTTAAAACTTCACAAGATAGAAATTTTTCCAGAAACCATGTCATATTTTTTTCAGCAGGAACTCTGGTCAACATGTTTTTGAGTTGCCATGAATTCTCAAAAGTTGGGTTCTTTGAATCATCGAGTCACCAAGTGAATAATTGCATCCTTCTTGTGTTTGGTCCATTAGGGGAATTTTAAGGTATAAAATGGGCCTCCTAAGGAAATTATAAAATAATAGTGGAAATAATAAAATAATATTTGATGACATCATCAAATTTTAGAGGGAAGAAAAAAAAAACTACTTTTTGAACTTGTATTTTCAACTTATCTCCCACATTTTTTACTCAAAATTTGAGTGGGAGTACTCGTTGGATGAAAAATTTAATTCCTCATCCAAGGAGTACCCATGTTTCATAATTTCGATGGACCTTGCTAGGCGAAAAATAAGAAATACATGAAAAATGTGATTGAAATCACGTTTTTTCATGTATATCTCATTTTTTGCCTGGCAGGGTCCATCAAAAGTATGAAACATGGGCACTCCTTGGATGAGGAATTAAATTTTTCATCCCATGAGTACTCTCACTCGATATCTAAGTAAAACATTTGGGAGATAAGTTGAAAATATGAGTTGAAAAATTAGTTAAATAATTTATTATTTTTTAATATTTTTACCATTTTACTTATAAAATGGTGAAGCATCCCCTATGCTTGACATCATCATCTTGAAGCCTATTGGCTCTTATAAAGTTTATTTTGGTTGTAAATTTTTCTTAGGAGGCCCATTTTAGACCTCAAAATTCCCCTAATGATTATTCACCATCAGTGACTAGATCTGAACTTTCATGTACTTTCAGAGGAAGATAAAATTCTTCCCCATTATTCTCACCACTATGTTAGTGTTCTCTAATTTTCAAGAGATTGTGAGAAGTAATCACATAGGCCAAAATCAAACCAAATTTGGAAAATGGGATCTAGACAAGCAAGTTTTAGAGAGGGCTCTCTCTATAAGATTTAACTTTGTTTGAATAAGTTTTAGGCTAGTTATGATAGTACTTGGGGTTTTTAGTTTTATTTGGGTTTTGGTAAATTTATTGTATTCAATTGATTAATGTCTATTAGGCAATGGAGTCAAAATATAACTGGATATTCACATGAAATTTTCACACAGTAAACACAAGGCAAGCTAGAAGTATTTACTGGATCATTTCAAATTTATAAATGGATTATGATAGAAATATGAAAAAATTCAGTGGAAATAAAGAGAAATTAAGAATTAATTAGTTTGGATTTTAGTGGAAAACATTGTGATTGTAAACGAAACCATAATAAGGTACTCAAAATTAAATCCTATTCATCACACATTCTGCTTTACAATTATAATTCAGATGATTACAATGAAAGATGACAATGAAACATAAGAATAGAAGAAAACCATCACTAATATTTAAGCCAAAATAATCTTGTGAATGGTTAGATTATTATTGATGCTACAGTACTTTGGAAAATCTTGCAGTACTCCAAAATATATTAATGATTATGATCTCAATCAATCGACCTTTGATACCTCCAAAATTGAAATATTTATACAAAAAATTACAATAATACAGTCTCTAACAGACATGGTATTTTTAGACATAAAATTTAATTCAAAACTCTAATGGTTACCAAATTATAGTCTCGGTGGAATGTATTGTGCAACAACAGGTGCTGATGTAATGGGACAGTTAGGACGTGGACAAAAATTTACTAATGTGCTGGTAGACTTAGTGCTGAATGCCCTTGCATGTATTGAAGTTACAACATAATATTCTTTGCCACAAACAACTTTGTCTGAATTGACCCTTTGTGTCTTTTGCCTACTTGAATCCTTTTTGTCATGTTTTAACCCTTTTTCTAAACAAAACAACGTATAAAATCATATAATCGGACCTAGAAATGTTTAGGTTTTAGCTCTGAAGCAGCATCACATCCATGTTGGAATCACACTTCTCCTATTTTACAGTTTAAGATATGAGATTGTAATCGAAAATGTGATGCGAAGAGGGAGGTGACCTAGAGGGAAGGTGGTACCGACCACATCGCAAATTGAAAGTCTTGAGGTTTTGCTATAAGATGCGGAGGTAAACACTAAAATATGCAAAGTGAAAGTGCGAGGAGAAAGGAGGTGACGTGGCAGGTAAGGTGGGATCCGATCGCATATCACATATCATAGGTTTTGTTATAAGCAGCGGGGGTTAAATAATAAAACTTATGAAGTGTAGTATGAGATTGGGACCCACCTGCATCGCAAATCACAAATTTTATGTTTGACTGCATATCGCTAAGTTTGGAGTTTTGGAAATGTGGTAAATGCCAAAATCAACGAAGTGAGATTTGCGCTAGCAGAGGATGATGTGGCATGGTGGAGATGGAGCCCACTGCAATCACCAGAGTTTATAAAGTAGCAAATGGTTTCTACAGTAAGTTTAATGTGTATGAGGTTTCATATTTTATGACATGTATTGCAAGTGGCCAGAAGTGGCGGGCGGAGCTGCTATGGTGGGGCCAATCACATCACAAGTTAAACAAAATACATTGTAGGGGCTTCAAATGGTAAGTTAAAAAATGTGCGATGGGATATATCGCAAATCAACGATAACAAGTTTTAAGGTTTTGTTGTGATGCGAAAATTTATAATATGCAATCTGCAAAGTGGTATTTTATGCGATGTGAGATGGATGGTGGGAGAGAAGGTGATGTTTTAGGGACCAATGGCCGACTTTAATCGAAATCGAAGAATTCAGAAGTGGAGGTAAAACAATGATATAGTGGTGAGAAAAGGTAAAATATAAATATAAAGCAAAAAGGCAGAAAAGGTAAGGTTTAATGATTTTTAAGGAAAATAAAATGAAAAGGGAGTGTGGCGGGTGAATGGGTAAGGTGGGTGCCCCAATAATACATTGTAATGTGGTGAAGTTTTTACGATGAGTTCCAAAGGTTTTCAAAGTAATTCCTTTGAGTGATTTTAACTTATAATGGGTCTCCAAAACCTTGGACAAGCCATTCTTTGCCAGTTTTGGCCTTTTTTGATAGAATTAACACCTGCATTATCCAAACGTATTACAAATTATTTAATAACATTTAAATGATGTGATTAATTCAATCTAAACATACTTAATTATCTTCTAATGCTGCATTTGGACGTGAAAGATTATTTTCCTAAGGTTTTAACCTTTTTTGGAAATAATTTACAATCATAGAATATTATTTACAATATGAAAGATCTAAAATGAAATAATAAATCACCTTGAGATCCTATAAATTAAGGACCCTAACACTCCCTATGAACTTCGTTATGTGAAGAAAGTCATATTTCTTGTTGAGTTTCAAATAAAAACTTTCAAGAGAACAATTAAATTTGGACCTTACCTATCAGATGTACAAAAGCAGAGAATGGGACAACTCAATGAGTTTGATGAAATAAGGAAATATGGTATGTAGAATATTAGTTTATTTCGACAACTGAGATCCAAATGGCATGAAAAATATATCGAAGAAAGAAAATCTCAAGCAGGAGACTGGGCATTACTCTTTGATTCGAAGTTTAAGGATTTTCAAGGAAAATTTCAAACTCCCTCGCTTGGGCCTTATGAGATTGAAATATTATATGATAATGGAGCAGTCATGGTCATTACCTTTGATGAAGGAAAATTTACTTTCCTTGTGAAAGGACATCGACTAAGAATTTATCACAAGCCATTAACAAAGGAAGAATTTGTTAAGATTTTTCAAAACAATTCTGAGTTTAAGTTGGTTGAGAAGAACTCTTCTTCTCTAACCTAAAGCCTTATTTTATTCAGAAAAAAAATGAAAAAAATAATAATAAATAATAAACATATAAACATGAAAAAAAACAATTGTTGGCAAGTTTATACAAAAAATATAAGGTGAAAATCAATAATTCTTGGAACCTTCAATTTTCTTCATACCTGTTATGAATCCATTTTCTTTGCATCCCTTTATTTTCTTTCTAGAATAAGAAAAACTACAAAATTGTTGAGAATTTTAAGCTCTGACATATTTCTATAGCTAATGTTTGACAAGAAAATTTAAATTGAAGCAATTGAATAAATGATTGAATCCACCACTGAAAGCACCTGAAAGCAATGCAAAAAGGAGCAACCAAGTGTTAGCAACATAAATTTAAAAGGTATGCAAAAATTTAGCTTGATAATAAGGGCCGAAATGTTAGTATATGAATTATGTGGATGTTATACCATCAGTTCAAAACCCATTATTGCTAAGAGTTGAGACAAAAATATCTTGTTAAATCAAATAAAATCCAAAATCACCCCATTCACTCCCCATCCTTACATAAATACTCCAGTTTGAATTATGACTTCATTTTTGAAATCACCAAAGTTATATTCATTCATACCCTAATAGTTACTTGTTTTCCTTTCACTCTCATACTCCCATCAAAATCATTATTCTGAAATCGTCACTCATACCCTGATAAGAAGTGATTCTAAGGTGAAATTTCTCAACCATCGGGGTCATAGTAAGAAAATAACAAGAGGGGATAAAATTCATGGAGGCATACCTGCCTGATCGAGGTGGCTATTAGTGGCCACCCGCTTATTCCACTTGGGGCCCCACAATTATTTCTTTCAATTGTTCAGTTTCCTTAATTATAGCACATTTTACAATTTTTAGCATTTTTTCTGGTCCTGAACATCTGGAGATGTTTTGAGGCCCTAAACAACGTTTTTTTGGAAAACCAAGAGCTACATCATCAAAATTTGTAGTCCTCAGATGGATATTTATAAATATGTATTGTGCACATCAAACCAAGATCATATGGAAAAGCTACATCCCTAGGAGGTTGATGTAGCAATTTACCCAACTGGGGCCCATAGTTTTGGTGCTTCATCTCCTAGGGTTAGTTTTTTTATGTTTATGGTTTTCCTTTGCCTCTCAATAATGAATAGGCCGTCAATCCTCATTGTAACATATTTCAGAGGCTTTTAGCTACCAGGTATCCTCTCATAGATAAGCTACCAATGCCCTAGCTATTTTATTTCCTTTATGTCTGTAAGAATATTTCAGTTATTTGTTATTAATGAAATGAAGTTTTATTTATGCTACATCTTTGTGTTAATGTGTATTTCTGTATTTCATTGTGTTCCTACCTAAATCGGGATCAATGGTATTATATCAGTCTGATATTTCTCAATCCCTCTTTACATGTCCCTAACGAGGTCGGGGTATAAGGAGTTAGGGCTCGATCTAGTTGAACCTTTACAAGATAAACCTCGCAAACCTCAATAGCCGCCCATGGGGGAAGAAAATAAATATGAGGAGGTAGTATATCCTACCAAAATATTGCACGAGGAGGCCCTCAATAAACAAAGGAATGCAATGATGGATAATTTTCCCAAATCCTTCAACGACTACCCACCGATGATGCATCTACATCCAACAACCACTATGGAGGCACCACTCATTTTAAGGTACAAGTAAAATTTTAAATTCCCATATTTTAGGGCCAAATATATAAAGACATAGTAGATAGATGGTTGAATCTATTAAAAGGATATTTCTCCATTCATGACTTTTCCTACTGGGAGAAGATTATTTTTGTACTCCTCAAAGTCGATCCCCATGTCAAGGACTGGTGGGAAACCTACTGTGAGAAAAGGGACAATGCAGAACCCTCTCTGTTCTCAGTTTTAGTCACTTGGAATTATTTTCGAGACACCATCAAGGAAAAATATTATCCTATGGATAGCTATGAGGACAAGTACATGCAATGGACTACAATATGGTAGCAAAGGGATCAACATGTGAATGAGCTAACAAATCTGCTCCATACCCTGCACACAAAGTTGGGTATCAAATATTCGGAGAAAAATTTGGTGTCAAAGTACTGTGGTTGTCTGCATAGATACATTTAGGAGGATATAGAGTTCCTCGACATCTCATTGCTTGGTAAAACATACTCGTATGCTGCCAATATTGAGAAAAAATTAAAATAGAAGAAGCGAGAATTTGGATCTATGAATCAAAATCAAGGGAAATATACCTCCAAACCGCAGAACAAAGGTTAAAGCCAAGGCATGGCGGCCCAAGATAACCTACCAAAGATGCAGGAAAATAACAACATTGCAGAGCTAAAGAAGGACATAGGAAAGTGGTGTGAGTTCCATAAGAGATCCACTCACAACACAAGTGAGTGTCAGACCAAGAAGTCACTAGTGGTTGAGATGAAGGCTTCCGAATCATATGCATGCTCCGACTCTAAATCAAAACCCAAAAAGGGGAATGATAAAGTGAAGTATATTATCAATGAAGAGCCCAACGCCATCGTTGCCACCACAAAGATCCAGAAGGAGGAACTAGGAGATTGAGAGGTGGAGGAGTGTCTCTTCCACTCCCATTTGTGGGTAAAGGGTTCCCCGATACAATTAATTATCTAAAATGGGAGCCAAAAGAACCTTATTTCATCCAATGTCATGAAGCAATTGGGCCTTTCGACCATAACACACCCATAGTCGTACACCATTGGGTGGCTTCACCAGGGCCAGGATCTTTGTGTTAGCCAGCAGTTTCACCTTCCCTACAACATCAAGCCATTCACGGATGAGGTATTATGTGACATCACTCTTATTGATGTTTGTGATGTATTATTAGGCCAATCATACTTGTGGAAGTCACATGTTGTGTATGAGTCTAGCCTTGTGCTATTATTGTTACTTTTCAAAATAAGTTAGAGAGGATACCAGAGGTACAACTACCTACCGCTATCTCTTTGGTTACTGTAAAACAATGTACTAAGCTCATTTCCAAAACCAAGAAATTTTCTTTCATGATGATCTGCCCTCAGGGCTCCTTGGCATGACAACAAAGAATAGACAATGTCATGGAGGAGGGCGGGTACATCTTCACCTCACCCATATCAGTTCCTCTACACTGTCAGGTCAAGCACCCCATCAATATGACCCTAGTTGTGTCACTTCCCAATGGAAAAATATATCGGCGCTTTGTTTTGGTGAATGATTAAATGAAGAGGAATATTCAGGAGCTGCTATAGAAAGGTCATATCTAGCTGAGTTCATCACCTTGTGTGAGCCTGATCATGTTGGTGCAAAATAAGGATGGGACTGGAAGACTCTGTATTGACTATCAGGGATTGAACAAGATCACTCTTTGGAATAGGTACCTGATTCCACAGATTGATGACCTTCTGGACCATCTCAAAGGGGCGCAAAATTTTTGTAATATTGACTTGAAGTGCAGGTATCACTAGGTACCAATCGAACCCTTTGATGTGTGGAAGACTGCATTCAAAGTGAAGGAGGGATCTTTTTAATGGCTGTTCATGCCTTTTGGGTTCACGAATTCTCCCGTAACCTTCATGAGACTAATGGAGAACATCTTGAAGCCATTCACCAACTCATTTGTAGTAGTGTACTTGGATGAAATCCTAGTCTTCAGCTAGACTTGGGAAGAGCACCTCCATCATAGCTAACGGGTCCTCCAAACACTACGACAACACAAGTCGTGTTGAAATTTGGAGAAGTGCTATTTTTTCATGACCCTAATTCAGTAGCTAGGATACATTATTGATGAGTGGGGGGTGCATGTGGATCCAACCAAGATCCAAGTCATTCGGGATTGTCGAGTCCCAACCATTCTAACAGAGCTTCGCAACTTTCTCGGTCTTGCTAATTTCTACCACAAATTCGTATTGGGATTCTCTCATATCAATTGGCCCTTGAGTCAAGTCACCAAGTGAGGAGCGAAAGAAAAAATATTTTGGTCAAAATCTGAATAGAAGGTGTTCATAGGATTGAAACATCACCTCTTCTCTTCCCGAGTGCTCACATTACCAGACTTGTAGAAAACAATTTGAGATTGAGATAGATTTCTCTGAATATGCTATGGGGCCAGTTCTTACTTCACAAGAGAATCCATTGGCATATCACTGTGAGACACTATCTGACACAATACACAAATATCCCACATATGACAAATACATGTATTCCATTTTGCAGGCTTGCTGAAAATGGAAGAATTACATTTTGGGGAAGGAAACAGTCATCCACAAAAACCACCAACCATTGCAGTTCATATAGACACAAGGGAAGTTACAGAAAAATTGCCATCAGAAGTGGCCCACATATCTGCAACAGTTTCATTTGAACATCAAGTACAAGAAGGGAAACACTAATATTGTTTCACACTTCCTTAGCCAACCACCAAGCGTGGCACTAACCACCATTATAAAATCTTGTGGGCATGATACTTCTGATTGGATGTTTCTCTATAGGAGTGATCCATAATTCATCCACACATACAAGACACTCTTGGAGGGTACGCAAGATCCAAAATTTCACCTCCATGATGCAGTGTTACGTCACCTGAGACACATTTGTGATCCTTCAAGTGAGTGTGGCAAGATGATTTGGGAAGTGCACTACAATCAATTCGTTGGGAATTTTAGGGTTGAGAAAATAGTGGCAGTACTTTATAATTATTTCTATTGGCCAAAACTTTAAGAATATGTCAATAACTACATCAGATCCTATACTTCTTGCGCCATTGCCAAACCGACCATCAAGAATCAAGGCCTCTATACTCCTCTACCTACTCCTAGTAGACCTTAGGAATCCAAATCCATGGATTAAATGTTGGGCCTTCCTTCTAATAAGCATGGAGATGATTGATTATTCATGGTTTTCAAAAAAATTTCGAAGATGGCCATTATGGCGTCCTGCAAGAAGAATATCACAACAGAAGCGACTGCTTAAAATATTCTTTGAATGAGTATGGGTGCATTTTCGGATAATCATCTTTGATCGATATAGTAGGTTCCTCAA
Source organism: Pinus albicaulis (assembly GCA_034641835.2). Classification (NCBI taxonomy): domain Eukaryota; kingdom Viridiplantae; phylum Streptophyta; class Pinopsida; order Pinales; family Pinaceae; genus Pinus; species Pinus albicaulis. Next base: position 970,922,512 of record CM076573.1, read on the forward strand.
CACATTTCTGTCCAATATCTTATAAATGCTGGACACCAAGCTCACCATGTCCACATTATTCCATCCCTAAACTGATGGCCACACAAAGGTTGTCAACAGGATGATCGTACACATTCTGCGCATGTATAATTCAATGCATCCACGTGCATGGGACAAGAGCCTTCCCTATGTACAACACAATTAGCTCTACATAGCTTAACTGGCCACAATCCCTTTTAGGTGAGCTTGGGATTCCAACCACTATGTCCCATTGATGTATCCATTCCATTTCTGGCTACTCAAGCCGATTCGGCTTATGTCGAGTCTGAAGCTGACAAGGCGAACATCTTCATTGAATGCATTGAGAAAATATTCCAAGATGTTCATGATATATTGGATATAGCCAATGCTAAGTATAAGAAACAAAAGGATAAACATCGTGTGCCACAAAAATTCCAGGTTGGTGATAAAGTGTGGCTACATTTGTAGAAGGAATGGCTCACTGGACCCCACCACAAGCTTCGCGCGATTCAATATGGGTCGTACACCATTACCAAGGATGCAGAGGCCAATGCCTTCAAGCTCAGTATTCCACCATTCCTTGGTCTGCACCCAATGTTCCATGTGGAATGACTTCGAACCTACTTCCAACCTGTACTGGACACATCTAACATTGCAGAAAAACTCACACCAACAGAGTTAAACCTAGACTACATGGAACATGCCACCATAGATTAATGGACATAAAAATCAATAGCACTCGCTAACAAAATATCGAATAGTATCGGGTTTTCAAAGATATCCAACTCCTACACCAAAGAAAGTGGTTCACCAGGGACCAAGTTCAACAGAAGTTTCCCCATCTCATGGAGGAACTCAACACAATGGAGACCATTGCGTCCTAAGGGGGGAGGAATGATCTAGGTGGATATTGGTGGCCACATCCCTATTCCACTTAGGGCCACACCATTGTTTCTTTCACTTTTTCAACTTCCTTAATTATAGCACAATTTACTATTTTTAGCAATTTTCTGGGTCCTGAACTTCCAAAGCCATTTTGAGGCCCTAAGTGACGGTTTTTGGGAAACCTAGGAGAAACTTGGAATTTCCTTTGATTTTTCCCACATCAAAAGTTGTAGTCCTCAAATAGATCTTTCTAATGAGGTATTGTGTGCATCAAACAAAGATCATATGCCAAAGTTACGTCCCTTGGAAGTTGATGTACCAATTTACCTAAATGGGGCCCATATTTTTGGCGCATCATCTCCTAGGGTTAATTTTTGAGATGTTTAGGTTTTCATTTGTTTCTCAATAATAAATAGGCCTTCAAGCCTCATTGTAACACATTTCAGAGGCTTATAGCTTCCACATCCCTTCTTAGAGATAAGCTACCAATGTCGTAGCTAGTTTATTTCCATTCTATCTGTAATAATATTTCAGTTATTTGTTATTAATTCAATGAAGTTTTCTTTCTGTTGCATCTTTGAATTTATGTGTATTTTTATATTTCATTTTATTTCTTCATAAATCCGGATCACCAACGGTGAAATAAATGTTGCAGAAAGCATAGTGGCTTTAATTTGTAGAGAAATTTGATGGTTTTAACAAAGAAGTAACGAAATCATTTGTCAAGGCATTTGACAGAATGGAGGTTGAAATTGAAGACATTAAGTTTGTAGTGACATAATCCTTTATTGATGAAGCTACTAGATTGTCGATAATGGAGAAAGATGGTTCAATAATAGAGGCATTGAAGGAGAAGAATGGAATACCTTCTTGAAGCATCGAGGTATGGACACCACCATTTTTAAGGGATGTATTCCAGGTATGACACTTAAGGGTAAATGGATAAATTGGTTGTTAGTAATTAAAAAAAATTCACTTGTGAAGGGATATTTAGGTGTATGTGATTCTATCACATTTTTCTATTGATGGATTTTCTTGAAGGAAATGAAATAAATCTTCCATATTACTCATTCAATTTCATCTTGAATTTTTGGGCAATAATTGGCATAGCTTCCTAGTTAGGAATCATTTCAAGGAAGGAGATCAAAAGGAACCTAGCAACAGTAAAACATAGAGAGGGAGGAAGAGAAAAACTGAAAATCCTATTGAAAATGTACAACAATAACCACAAGAGCAGTCAGAAAATGAGATTCCTATCGTAGAAATTTTAGGAAGCATTAAAAGCTAGGGTATTATAAGGAATAAAGACAACAGAAAATAATAAATTACATCCAAGAAAACTAGGAGCCTAAAACAAAGAAGAAAAGAGCTAAAACTCAAAATCATCCTCCATCAAATGTAAGAATAAGTGATAGGCTTAGCCAAACAATGAAGGAACATTTCCCAAAAGGTACATAATACGTTGATTTGGATGAAAAATAGTAATTAAGGATTCCATCACCTAATTTTATCTCATCTATTCATATCCTAGGCTGAAAGAAACCAGAAATTGATCCTTTCCAACAAGAACTCTATGAATACATTGAATCTCCGAAGAGGAGAGATAGAGGAAAAACATAATTTTTTAATAAAGAGAAAGAAGCTCAGTCTAGTAATCCAGAAGAACCTCTAGTTACAAACATTTTCAAAAGAGAAATTGATGATTTGGAGACACTAAATAGACACATACAGTAGGAGCATCAGGTCTTAAGGATGCATAATAAAATTGAAAAAAATAATAATTATGACATTCTTTTTCATTTGGGCCTGTTATATAAGAAAAGCAACAAGTTAAAGAAAACTAATAGAGCTCTTAAAAGAAAGGTCAAAAATCTCAAGTACAAAATCTTGATGAAAAATCCAAGAATGGTAGTGGCTAAAAATAAGGTAAAGAAGATAAAACTGGATATAATAGTAGAAGTCTCAGGAGAAATGTAGTAGTTGACAAGGGTCATCAATTTTTCATTTTTGCATGAGGACATGCAATGACCTCCATGTGGGGGAATGTAGAGCCTCATGATTGACTCATTCTGACACTGTCTCTTACCTATTTTTGCTATTTTTGACCATTGTCATGAAATCAAATAAACATCAAACAACAGGTTTTTTAAATGGTATGGTATTCAATTGTCTTGTATTTCATATTTAATAATTTTCCTTATTATTAAGTTAATATTTGTATCAGCTATAGAATTGACATGATTATGTAGCTAATTTATGTTTTTGTAGCCAACTCCATGGTTTACCAGACTCTGAGGTGCCAACTAAGCGAAGAAGTATATGGAAATGTGGGGAGTGATCTCCTTAGGGATTTAATCCTATTCATCTGAGCCAGATCACAAATAAAATAGTTTTATTGCGTGGTAAAATGTGCGGGTCAACACATTGCTGAATAGGCAAGCGAGATTCTGATACATTCCCAGATTCAAGGTTTTCTTTTCCAAATAGAAAATCATGAATAGGCGATATTATATTATTTTTAGAAGTGAAAATTAGATTTTATTTAGCTTAGGTAGGCATTAAAGCCTCTAACATTTATGAACATGGGATTTCATATATATTGTACAAGAAAACCTGAGGGTAGTGTGTAATTTCTGATGTGACAGTGATGTGTTAAAATCTCAGTTTTTATCCTTTTATTGCAGAAGTGCTTTGAAGATTTGATGCGTAGTTGATTGATTGTATGAATCTCTGATACAACCTATTTATGGAGGGCTCGTGCAAACAGTGAAGGTTCTGCATTTTTTATGTTTTCTTTTTTATCATTTGATGCAGTTTTTTACAGAGTTTCCCTTTTATCATTTGAGGTAGTTTTTTACACTATATCCCTTTTATCATTTGATGTACTTGTTTATAGAATTTCCTTTGATCATTTGATGTAGACTCATTAATATTTAATTTTTAATTGTCAATTGTAGAGTAATCATTCTTCACGGATTTATTCACAGTTTTATTTCAAAGGATTGAGCAATTTCTTTACAAGTTTATGAGTCATTTATTTTAGAGTACTAGATGATTTATTTACAAGTTTATGATTGTTTTATTTCAGAGCATTAAGTGATTTCTTTGCAAGTCTTCATTTCCACAATATTTCATTTTAAAGCAGGAATGAGAAGATGTGTGGTTTCCATTTCTAGAATTCAATTTTTTCTTTATGCAAAGGACTGTTAGAACAATGGCCAAGTAATTATGTTTTTAGAGACTAATAATAGAGTGGTTAAGTTTCTTAATGAAATGGTAAGAGTTTTCTTTAGTTCTATTTTTCAATAGTAAATATCATGTTGATTTCATTAGGATTAAGAAAATTTCATAAACTCAATTTTGTTTTGAATGCATCAATTTCATTAGGAAACATAATAATAAAAATCATCCTTAGAAGTAATTTCCAAAAACTCAATCATCACATCAATAAAATGAATTAATAAAAGAGGCTTCTAGCATATATAATGCACTTTCACTTCACAATTTTACCAACTCCGATCAATAATTTATATAGAAATTTAAGACCATTAAATTGAAAAAACAACACCATTTTCAATAACCCATACAATCACATGCTTGAAAGTGCCAAATAAAGTAGATAAAAAACTTCCATTTACTACTTTCTTTGTGAGCTTGGAGATGATGTTCAATTGAAAATAGTTGATATATTTAGCGAAATTTCCAAGCAACTTGAAAACCTTCTTCAAGACCCTGGTCAAGGTGCCAACTATAATGTGATCTTCAGTCTCCTTCTTGAACCTTAGTTGTGATCCCATGTTGGAAAAAATTGATAATTGTATATTATAACTTGCTTTCCTTATCTTGATAATTACTTGTGATGATAGTTGGCCTTTTATTACTTATTTAAGTCATTCAATTAAGTAATTACCAAAAATAATTAAGATCACAAACGTACAATGTACACAAGATATAGGCTCCAAGCTAGGGAAAAACCCCTAAAAGGGGAAAAACAAGAAATAAATGCTTCTCTTCTTATGCAATATTCTTACAAGGTGACTTCCAGGACCCAAAGAACAAATCCAATAATCCCTCCAAGATCCAAGTAAACCCCAACAATATTTCTTCCAAGGAAAGTTCCAAAACTTCGACACTACAACTATGCTACTGCAACTTTGACCCATGTAACAAAATTTTAGCCTTGCAATTTCAGACTCCTAAAATTGCTTCAGAATTTCAGCTTCCTACAAATGGTAGCTTCAAAAACCCTAATTTGACAAGAAAATAAAATATTTGACAAGATTCAACTTCTATTACCTTTCTTCATCCTATATCTACTCTCTCTCTTCTTAACTATTGCAGATCAAACTTTTTCTTGAGTGAGTGTACAAATGAGTTCCTCTCCCTTGTATAACCTTTCTTGAGGGTCTCATTCCATCCCTTTAGGTTGACTTGACATGCTCCTTGGGATGACTTGGTCTATGGATTATTCATGGATTTTTCTTGAAAAACTAGATATGTTTCTTTATTACAATGTGTCCAAATGGGACTATGAAACATCACCAATAATATTATTTATCCTAGAAATACCAAGAAAGACCTATAAAACCTAAAATCACAAAGAAAATTCTTCTGACTCAAAATTGAGTATGAAACCCATACTCCAAAAATAAAATATATATTTTTTCTCTCTTTTTCTTTCTTTATAAATAATATACACTGAATTTGAATTTGATATAAAAGATATTATGGCTAAATAAAATAAGTTGGAAAATTATTTAATTAGGCATGAAAATGTGGTAATGGAATTTTATATTAGTGTCACCACAATTTTTTTTTGTGCAAATCATAAATTCAATACAGTTGGAGCATATTTATCAGGGACTTTGATAAAAATTGCAAGAAGTAGAAGTTCCACGCTATGCTGAAATTTTAAAAAAAATTAGCCTACAAAATTGAACTTTACATCTCAAATGAAAATTATTTGAAACAAATAATATTAAATGAGCATAATAAGAAACTATATGTCAGACACCACGATTATCAAAAAAATGATTACTACACTAAGAAAATAATTTTATCGGCATGGTGTGAAGATGGAAGTGACAAAATATTTGTCCAAATGTCTAGAGCATCAACAAGTGGAAGTAGAACACCAACACACAACTAGACTATTAAACCCACTACCCACTCTCGAATGGAAATGGGAAGTGATTTCCTTATACTTTATTATAGGATTGCTGAGAAAAAAATGAAAAAATGAATCTGTTATGGTGGTTGTAGACAAACTAAGTCAACTGATTTTATACCAATACACTCTAGATTATGGAACGACATAGATTTCAGATCTTCATGAGGGAAGTTTTTGATTACAAAAGGTACCAAAATTGTTAATATCTGATAGATATGCTAAATCCACTTCCAAATTCTGGAAGGCCCTATTTGGAGGGATGGGGACCCAAATTAATTTTAGTACAGATTATCACCCCCAAACTGATGGGAAAATAGAAAGAACCAAAAGGGACTTCCAAAATTTCCAATTGGGAATATTGCTTACATCTAACATAATTTGTATATAGAAATAGTTATTAAGGTTCTATAAAAATTAATCCTTCTAGAGCCTTATATGGGAGGAAATGCCACACTCCTCTCAGCAGGAGTCATCCAGAAGAAAGGATAACCTTAGGACTAGATACACTACAACAAATGGAACATGTGGTGAGGAAATCTAGATAGAATACAAAATTTTCATGGGATAAACAAAAAATTTATGTTGATTCGAAAGACGACAAATAGAAAATTTACAAAAAATTTATGCTGATCGTAAATTATGCATGTGTATGTAAAATTTACATCAAGGAATATCTACTTGAGGTTTGGAGCCTATGCTAAATTAGAACCATGGTTCTGTGGTCCTTTTCAAATTTTAGACAGATATCCACTAGTAGAATATCAGGTTGCATTTCCCATCCATATAAGAGTACATAATTTTTTTCATGTATCTTTCTTAAAGAAATATATTCATGATGAATCTCACATAATTGATTGGAATTTGATATAGGTGTATCCAGATAGATATTTCCTAGTAGAACCACTTCACATCATATATTAGATAGAAACCTTGCTCCAGAATCAAGCCATCACTCATATTAATGTGCAATGGAAGTACTACACTCGAGGAGGCCACCTAGGTGATGGAAGGAAAAATGTTGGAGACTTTTCTGACATTATTACAAAAGGAAAAGAGTTGAAAAAGAAACACCGGATATGATGCTTACTTTAAAGGGGGAGGATATGTAACACCCCTAAATTTTTTATTTTGACATTTACTATTTTTACACAAGCAACTAGTATGAGTTTAAATGGGAATGGAATCCATGTTCAAAATTTTATGATAATGTAATTATTTTATATTATGGAATAAAAAATAAATTTTCTTGAAAAAATATTCATGAAATACCACTGCAGATTTGATAGTTTTGTCAGCTTGGAAACAATTTTTGGTGGTTAAGTCCTAGATGGACCTTCCCTAAGAGCCTCCTAAAAATACCTAGGAGAAAAATAATTATAAATAATTGTATTTAATATGATGGGAGAGAAATATCATATTAAATCACTTAGTGGTGAGAATACTACCTTTCCCGGATTGGGTTTTTCAGGGGACTATTGTCTAGAAAATCCTTGGGTGACCTTGTTTATGTGTGCATGTAATTTTTGGTTTTAAATCGAAATTGATGAAAGTATATTTTGTGTTTGCTTTTATTTTAAACTGAATTTTCAACATTAATAAATTAATTAAGTAGGATAAGCATAACTAGATCTAACAGTAGATTTCTACATAAGTAACATTCATAAATTTTCACAAATTCTTCCTTCCTCTTCCTCTTCCTCTTCCACCACCTATTCCTATATAATAATCTTATGCATGATTATTCTGTTTCTATGCAAGGCACATAGATTCTTTAGAAGACTGAGGAGTTTTATTCTTCTGAAAATCATTATCTCTTTGAAAAAAATTCTTTTCAATGGAGTCAAAGGAAATATCTTTTATAGAAATATTACGATATCAAATCGTAGCGCATACAACCAACATTTTCATGGTTGTGTGTTTGGTTTTTGAAGCTCATTTGGCCTGATCATTGCGTCACTGGTTAAGAGAAGCATATGAATTTGGATGAGGTGAGAAAATAGATTAGAAGGTGAGAGAAACCCTTCTCATGGAGCTTATTAAAACCCAATCAATATTCTCTTTTTGATTGCATATTTTAATTAGTTTTTGAAATTCCATAATTGGGTTTAAAGACAAAGTTGTGAACTATGTGTTGGAGTATCTTGGATTATAGGAATTTAGGGTAATATGTTCCAGCATGTCATCACTCCAAGATTTTCATTTTGAAAATAACTGACACATTCTTACCTACATTCAACATGATTTTAAGTCCTTCGCATATTGAAGGGAATCAATTACATTTCACCTTTGATAATAAAAGTAGAGAACATAATTTCATATTATATGCCAAAAAATATTTTTAATGTTATATTTATAATATATAAGAGATAGATCTCCCATCATTATAGTTAAATAAAATTACATAGTTTCACTCTTCTCTCGACATATACTTATATTTAATACAACAAAATCTACCCTAGATGCACCGTGTCTCTATTCGTGTTGTAACCCACTATGCACAGTACTATTTACATTCTTGTAATTCTACCATTTGCACCAAAAATTATTTATTTATCTTCTATTCCCAAACATATCCACTTTTCAACATATCTTTGTCGCTCTTAAATTCTATAGAAAAAGGTTATTATTAAAATTTATTTTCTTACATGTCCAAAATCATGTATATTTATTACATACCGATATATATTCATTACACGTAAGGATTCCTCCAAAATCCATCATCTATATATCTTGATTTCATGCATGCTTAAAAATGTCTACCCTTATGGGTAATACACACACACACACACACACACACACAGATGTATATATTGCACATGTAGAATAGAATCATATACTATAGTATTTTATATACATTTTTTTTATTACTACATCTACATTTCAGTGATCATTCGGTAACCATAGATGAACATAGCCAACAACAACAATCATTTAAAATTCATCATAAAAAATGAACATAACCAGAATTATAACCATAATTGTTTCTTGGGAAAAATACTCAACAATCGATCACGTTCCTTCCGACCATGAGCTACCCATGTCACTTCCCCTCGAGCTAAGATTTTCTTTCCATAAGAATCAACAACCCTATTGATTCCTTCATGGCTTAATTTATATATTTTTCTTCCCTACAGATTTTTCACAGTGTCCTAATTTTGGGACTTCCAACCCATTTTTCCTAGGCCTTTTTTTCTTTTCTTTTTCAAAATGGTTATTTCCCTTATCTTTAAAGAGTTCCTTTTTCACCCGCAACATCTTGGTTCTCGATCTCGAAAACCCGACAGATAAAATAAAGATCGACAACTAACCTGCTATTCTGAATCCAAAATATTGATGGATCCACACCCTCAAACAAGATTTACATGACTCAGCCAGATCTTGGCCCTGGAAACCCCAACGATGGCCCTAAAACCCTTGCATCAGCCTTTTCATCCCTCTACACTAGCCTAGAGAGGGATATGTAACCCTAGAATGGGTGATGCAGACCTTACGCTTTCATTAAGGGACTCTGCTTTGAGTAATCACAGATGGTCTTCTGCTGCCCAAGAATTCCTCGAGAGAGACTGTGTAGCACCTGCGTAGTTGTAGATGCCCCTATGCTACACAACTGCTACTGTCCTTGCTTTAGCTACTCTTGCTTCCCTACACTACCTCTAGAAGATACTCTTTTCCTATTGATGATTCTAGGCACTCGGATCAAACCATCCCATTTTTCCTAAACTCCTCTTTCTGAAGCTAAAACACTTATAAGAATCCTTATCAAACCCTTCCCTAGAGTCTCAGCTTAGCTTCAATGCCCTACCTCTGTGTGTCTTCTCCAAATGACTCCAAACCTTTCCTTTATAATTTTCTCATTGCGAAACCAATGTCCATGATCAAATTTTGAATTAATGGCTAAGATTAAAATAAAGCTTGATCCGTGTGGCATAAGACAATTTCATCACATGTTTAATTTAAATAACTTTAATAATTTAATTTTCCTAAGTTACAGTTAGGTTCCTTAATTAAAAATATTAATTTATTTAATATCTCCCAAAACAGATGAAATTTCCCAAATTCCTTTCTAGGGATTGGAGATCTCATATGCTCTAGTATCTCCACAAATTTTGGGAGATAGAGCACATTCGATGCTACCCCATCAGAGAAGAAAACTCAACAGAATTTTGTAGGAAGTGGGGAAAATATTTCCAAGTAGAAAGATATGATCTTCATTTCATAAGATGCAATAGAGATGCAAATAATTATTCCACATCTAATTTTCCTTGGGATAAAATTGAGCAAGAAAGAAATGAATAAAAGGGTAAAAAACATGGTAAAGGGAATTAAAAGAAATCAAGTCCGCTCATTATGTTGTGGCAGATTGCAAAAATGGAGTAACTGAAGACTTATTTAATGATTCACTTGCTTCACGGAAATATTCTTGGTTTGATAATTCACGAGAAACTTGCCACATGACTTTCAAAAGAGATTTCTTTGAATAATTAACTGAAAATGTTGGTGAAGCAATATAATTTGTAGACAAGTCAAAAATAAAGCCATTAGTGCTTGGAACCATCAAGCTCAAACTTCATCGTCTTCTATACTTTCTTCTACATGATGTTATATACCTCTAAAATTTGAGGATAAACTTGTTGTCCTTGGTTCACTTCTGCTACCATGGATGCTCCATTCACATATTTCATGGAACTGTTGAGGTCATACAAGCATCATATTAATCAATTTTCATGTCTGGGATAAAAGAAGAAATAATTTTGAAGTTTCATGGAACCTATACTCATGCAAACAAAATTCATATAGTTCTCACTATAATGAAGGTACACTTCCATCAAGTCTTTTATGTCATGCTATATTTTCCCACTTGAACTATGACAATCTTTATCTATTGAATAAAGATGGTCTTGTTGGGTTTCCTAAAAATCCTAGGAAACTTAAGCAATGTGATGTTTGTATCTTATGAAAGCATAGAAAAAAATATATTCATGATTCTCATTCCAGAGAACATAGAAAAATTGAACTCATTCATTTTGATTTGCGTGGCCCAATTATTTTTCCTTCTACAAATGGTAATAAATATAGGATGACATTTATTGATGAATACAACCAAACCTGTTGGGTTTATTTATTGAAGAGTGAATCTGAAGATTTCGATACATTCAAGAACTTCCATGCATGGATTAAAAATGATGCACAATATCATATTAGATTAATTTGTACTGATAATGGAAAAGAATATACTTCAAATTAATTTGAAAGCTATATTTTCCAAAATGGGTTCAAACATCAAACAATCGTGCCTTATAATTCCCAACAAAATGATGTAGCTAAAATAATGAACATGATAATCTTAAATATGGTACATTTGATGATGTTTTTCAAGAATTTTAAAATGATGTTTTGGGTTGATTATGTTCTATGTGTTGTCTATATAAATAATAGGTGTCCATCTCACGCTATAATAAAAAAAGACTCCCTAGGAAATGTGGTGTCGCCACATTCCTTCGATGAGGCATCTTACGGTTTTTGGTTACACCTATTATGCCTTAATACCCAAGGAAAATACAAACAAAATAGGTGCAAGGAGTAAAAAATGTATATTGTTGAGGTACTCAAATACCTCTAGAGAATACTGTCTCTACGATGAATTGAATAAGAAGTTTATAATATATAGAGATGTGATCATTCTTGAATCTTCCAAGATTGATAATATTGTTGAGCGATAGCTCGATTTCTTGGATAAATATGGGAATTTGAAAGATTTTCAAGAGTTTTATAGTAAGATTACGCAACTTGAAGGGGGGATGCCTATACTGGATAAATCTATGGAATCTCCTTTTGTAGCACTCTCTTCCCCGCATGAAGCTCCAACCACTGATGAAACTTTGAGTTATGGGATTGACGTAGTTGGGAGATTAAATATTGATTCTTTTCCATCTCAATAAATTGAGAAGTCTGTGCCATCTCAAAAAGGTCCTCCAAAATGGATAACAAAGACACTTGAAATTTTTCGTCCTGATAAGGGTAGAAGTTTAGGAACAAGAAACACAACCAGAAAGAATGGAGGAGATGTTAATGATCCTAATTAACCTATTGATATGTTTATTTATCATGATTGTAGGCTGAATTTGTCTACGTATTGTGAACAAAATTTCTTCAAATAAGTCACTTATCATGACGAATGTAAAGAAGCAACACAAAAAATAATGTGATGCTTTGATAAATAATGACACCTAGAATCTCATTAATGCTCCATTGCGAACCAAACCAATAGGTTGCAAGTGGGTCTTCAAGAACAATTATAAAGTAGATGGATCACTTGACAATCATAATGTGAGGCTTGTGGAAAAAAATTTTCATGGAAGGAAGCAGTTCATTATGAGGATTCATTTTCCACCAAATACAAATGGGCTACCATCTGAACACTCTTTGCCTTGGGAACTCAAAACGATTGGAACATCTGTTAAATGGATGTAAAAATTTATTTATGGAATGGAGATATGAAATATAATTTGTTTATGTCCCAAATAAAAGGATTTTTTGTGAAGAGTGAGGAACACAAAGTATGCAAGCTTGTAAAATCCTTGTATGTCATCAAGTAATAACTGCGAGCTTGGAACAAGAAATTAACTAGGCATATTTTAAATATCAATTTCAAAAATTATGATCTTAATGATGTAACTTTGTTTTTCAAGAAATTTGGTAAAAAAATTGTATATGTTGTGGTGTATGTATATGTTCTTCTAATGATAGGGAAAAATGGGAACTAAATTTCATCCATAAAGAAATAACCAAGGAAAGGTTTTGAAATGACAGATTTGGGATCTGTTCACTACTATCTTGGTATTTAGGTAACTCAAGATACAAAATTTATATTCCTCTCTCAGAAGAAGTACATTGGAGATCTATTCACTAGGTTTGGCATTGACGAGTGTAATCCTTTGACTACTCTAATAGAACAAAACTCAAAGCTCACATCCATTGAAGGAAATTAATTTGAGGGTGCAATAATGTCTAAACCAATTTTAGGAAGTCTCAACTACTTGAATGCTACAAGACCATACATTTCATTTGCAGTTGGAATCCTCTCCAGGTTTATGCAAAATCCTTGTGAGGGTTATTGGTCTAGTGAAAAAAGAGTTCTATAGTACTTTAATGGAACTCAATAATTTGGACTCAATTATAACATGTGGGTGAATTTAGCCTGATTGGATACTCTGATTCATATTTCGATAGATAATGAAACTTTAGTATATACTTCAGGTTATGTTTTGAGTCTTATATCAGGATTTTTCACCTGGAGGTCACGTAAACAATCAGTTCCAGCAGGTTGCACAACGAAGGCAAATATGTTGCAACAACTTAAGAAACAAAGGAAATAATGTGGCTTGGGAAAATTCTAGAAGATCTACAAGAGAAATAAGTGAATTCAACACCTCTCTTGATTGACAACATTTCTGCAATAAATTTGGCCAAGATCAAAAGTTCCATGAGTGAATGAAGCACATCAATAAAAAAAACCATTTGATTCGATATCATGTTGAGACCAAAAAAATCCACCTACGACATTGTTCCATAAATGAGCAGATCATATACATATTCAATAAATTTATGGGAAGGGAAAAGTTTGAAAGATGTAAAATGATTCTTGGACTCACTAGCATCCCTTTAGATTAAGGTGGGGAGAATTTTTACACCTAATATTTGGAATTAGGAAATCCTATGTAAATATTGAAAATAAAGAAATAAATAAAGTTAAAATATGATTAGAAATTGGGAGATGAATTCCAATATTCTGCCTCTCTTGCATATATATGTATCCTATCTTAATGCAAAACAAAAAATTCATTCATGGAGTTACTCCTGACATGCCATTTTCCCTATGACTTGGATAGAGAGCCTGATTGTTCCTATATTTAAAGGTGGGGATAAAAATGTTCCCTCTAATTATAGGACCACTATGATTAGCCACATATTATAAAAATTATATCGGCTCATTTGGGAAAATACGATTAGTGTATGACTTGAAGGTCATGGTAAAAGAGCTAAAGGGAATCTTTAGAAGACACAACTCAACTATTAACTATCTTGTTACTCTTAGGATCATTTTCGATGAGTCTCACAATAGTAAGATTGATCTCTTTCATTTTTTTTTTTTAATTTAGAAAATATTTCAACATGACTCCCAGGGATAAGTTATGAAAAATACTTGAAGAGATAATGGTTCCTTTTGATTAAGGATTTGTTGTGATTCAAATATATGAGAATGTTGTTGCAAATATTAAGACCACTAAGGGATTGTATGAAGAAACTAAATGCAATATTTCTATTAAGCAAGGGTGTCCTTTATCACCTACCCCTTTTTTCCATTTACATTAACAAGCTAGAAGAGTATTTGGAAGCTACGAGGTGCATGAGATATAATCTCAATGGTATGGCCATCACTATACCCATTTATTTTTATGATATTTTGTATAATCCATGAGGATCTCATAAAAAAACTTAAAATATTATGTTATTACTACTCCAAGATGAGTAATATTGTTAATACCAACAATAATAAAGTCATGATAATTAAATCCAAAAGAAGCGACATTGAAAATCTCATCTATGATAACAATTACTTCGAGAATATTTTTCATACCACTATTTAGGTATTGACATGCATAATTAACTCAAATGGAACCATAGTATTGAAAAAACGATTATTGGTAGATGGAAATATTATTATGTGCTTGAAAAAAATTGCAATATGATTAATATTTTAGTTTTGAGTAAAATAAAAAAAATCATCTTTAATAATCTCGCCACCCTATTATTTTATATGGATGTGAGGTTTGAGGTTGTAGTATATATAGAGAATTTTGGGGGAAGATTAAGCTGATCCAAAAAATATTTATAAACTACAACCTCAAGATTAAAGGTAATACTCTCTATCATATCCTCTTGACTGAAGCTATACTTTTCCCCATAAAACGAATGACTATGTTTCACTATTTAATGTATAAGAATAATATTTAGAATATGGAAACCAAGATGTTCCCAAAAATTACTTCTAACTCTAGTTAAGACCCCCACCTAAGTTAGCTTAAGTGGGATTGGCAAAAGGATGCTTAGTCTTGGCTCAAATATTTGGGGTTGAAGAATGAGTTCATCTTGGAGAATGTAGATAATATTAAAAAAACTATTACTTCCAATTTTGAGGATAAAATGTTGGATGATAAGAGGCTTGAGGAGAAAAGGAAGATAATATATTAGACAAAAAGTTATCAATCCTAATCTCCCTAACTAGAGTTATCTCTCTGCCTTGACCAATGCTAAGAATAAAAACAAGGTTACAAAGATAAGAATCAACTCCCTTGAGCTTCGAAGTGAAACTAGGCATTGGTATATTCCAAAAATACATTGAGAATAAAGAATATGTCAGTTGCATGATACTAAGAATATTGGAGATGAGAAGAACTTTCTTCTGTATTTTGAGGCTCTTACTTTCATCCAGTCTCATTTCAAGAACATCTACCACATTACCAACCTTCTTGACTTTTTCAGTCAGAAAAACTATAGTGATATAGGAACACTTATTTACGTTCTATTTTATCATAGAAATAAAATATTAAAAAGTCTCAATTATTTTATATTCTTAAGGTTCCATAGACCTCATTGGTCTCACTGGAAATTAATCATCATCGTCATGGTAAAGATAATATTAAAATATTTTACTTAACATGGACATGAAATATTTTGTTTATAATCCACATGGATTTTTTATTATTATTCATATCTTTCAAATGATATATATGACTTTTGTATTAAGAATTAAATAGATTAATTTATTTTACTTTAAATTGTAGCTTCTCTGTGTACATGAAATAATTTATTATATATATCATCAACATAAAGGAGAGGAGAATAGCAATAATTATACCAATTAACTTCGGGCCATAACATCACACAACTTCCAAACAATTTTCTAGCTTATCAATGTAATGTCAAAAAAGTCAAAATAGGTGGTATATATATATATATATATATATATATATATATATATATATATATATATATATATATATATATATATATATATATATATATATATATATATATATATATATATATATATATTAAAAAGCATAACAATCATCTTTGTTTTTTTTTTGGTTTACTTCAACTTTCTTAAATGTGACAAAAAAATGCTTAATATGGATATCGAAATATTTTATTTATGGCTAAAAAGTGAGAGGACAATTTTTTTCACATCTCCTTAATACTACATTGTAATATCAATAACCATCCGAGGAAGCACAATCAGAATTCCATTATTGATGATTTTAATTGAAACTAACCAAACATGTATTTCTCTTTTTTATTTTTTATTTTAGCAAACATTATTATATATTTAGGGAATATTTTAGTTTTAAATTAGATGACATGTAGAAATTTTTGCATGGAAAAAAATACATATCCCCCTTACACTCAAATGTAAAATGCACCTCTCAACACAATTATACAATATTTAAATATAAAATATGTATTTATTTTTTAAATAAAAAATACATTATTAATTTATAAAAGTAAAAAAAAATTAATAATATGTTATAATCTAATTTAGTTTATAAATGTAAATTCCAAATAATGTAAACAAAAATATGAAACCACTAAATATAACATATATTCTAGCATGACCATATAAATTAAATCACTTATAAAGTCAATTGCAATAAATTTACAATAAGCATAAAAACACCTTGAACCACTTTCTTAATCTATAAATGCAATTTATTATAATATCATGGGCCAATAGCACGACTTATCAATATCGCATGCCCAAAAAACCATAATCCACTTTATATGAAAGTTATGCACATGAGATTTTTTATTTTACATAATTAATTTAGAGTGGTAAAAAAAGGGAGAATTACTTTGGAGGTAAATATCATCCTTTTATTTGTGCATACTAGTAAGAATATTCTAGAATATTCTATGAGGCCAAATTCCTAACATCAACCTATTAGGTCCCTATATTATTAGTATAGTCCCTTATTATTGTTAGTGTAACCCCCTTAAGGTTATCGTTGTACCTATGTAACCCCAATATTGTTATTATTGTTACCTTACATTATCATTGTTAGGTCAGCTAGGATTATATTGTGACCCCATGGAATCCTATATATAGAAGGAGGTTTTGTCATTTGTATCATCCAAGAATTTTTCATTTGTGTAATTTAAAGGAGGTCGCCCCCTTGAAGTCACTTATTTATAAGGAATTGATCTCTCTTTTCTTCTATTTTTGGAGCTGGTTTTATAACATTTGGTATCAGAGCTTTGGATTCTAGGGTTTCACTACTCCATACAGGTCATCGTGGCATTTTAGCTATAAAATTTTTTCTAGGAAGGTTCAGAAGCTGAAATTATTATAGAGCAAAGCCGAAATCCTAAGGAATATCATGTAAAAATGTTAGATATTGGTTCGCAATATTTTTGGAGATATGATCTGTGGAAGTTATGGTTTTTTTCAAGCACTCGAATTTCACCTAAATAGGTGATCATGGAATTTTCACTATAATTTTTTTTCCACGAATGTTCAAAAGCTAAAATGGTTATAGGGCGAAGCCAAAATCCTTAGGAATGTTGTGTAAAAATTTTAGATCTTGGTTCGCAATATTTGCGGAGATATGATATGTGGAAGGTAGGGTTATTTTAGGCTCTCGGATTTCATCTTAAACAAGTGACCGTGGGAAAAGCATCATAACTCTCTCTCTGAGCATCAGATTTGAATTCTATAAAATTCAGCCTTAATTACATATAATGTAGTTTCCAGTATATCAATTTCAGAGCCGAAGGAGGAAATAGTGACACGTGGTACGCTATACAAGTTCACTCTATAGAACTAGTCCAAAATTAGGTCATTGTGGGAGATTGGGCATAACTTTGCATTGAAGAATCCAAATCAGGTTAGACCTGTGGCATCAGAAAGAATATTTAGAGGGCTAATACAAGACCAAATTTCATATATTGAAGCTTCGAAACCACAGACATAGTTCAGTTTCAATATCGAGCTCCTCAAAAGCAAGAAAAAAGGTGTGTATTTGTTTTCAAATTGCATAACTCTTGTTTGAAAAATCAGTTTGAAGTGATTCCAAGAGCATAAGCATAGATATCCATATTTAGTTTTAAAATTTCCCCTAAAAATAGTTAAACAACTATTAATGCCTCAAAATACTCTACTATGACTCATGAAGATGAAGAAGTGCAACATGATATATAGAAAATACAAGAGCAAGCGCACCAAATTTTCTCTCTCAAAGAGCAACAAAAAATGAAATGGATGTTTTGAAGAAAGTTGTTGAAGCTAATATGGTTGTTTTAAAGAAGGGAATGGAAGCTAATATGGACGGTTTGAATCAAGGCATGGAATTTAATATGGATGGCATGGAAGCTGGAATGGAATTTAACATGGATGACATGGAAGAAAAAATGAAAGACAACATGGAAAATATGAAGAATGATCTAAAAGTAGACATGGGAGGTTTGAAAAAGTTGATACAAGAAATGTTTTCTAATGGTGAAATGATAGTATAGGAAACTCATGATGAGAACAAAATAAATGGTAATCATGAATTCATAAACTCTAATGTTGGATGGAAGAACCACTATATTCCAAAGATGGATATGTGGAAGTTTGATGGCAAGGATCCCGTAGGATGTATACTACAGATGGAGCAATATTTTGATCTCAATAATGTGCAAAACACACAAAAGGTACGCATTGCAAATTTACATTTAGAAAAAAATACATTTTTATGGTATTGATGGCTTTGCTCCCATAAAAAAAATGTCACTTGGTCAATTTTTACGGAGGAAATGATAGCACATTATGAGGATACAAAGAGAAACACCTTCTTTATCCAATTGATAAATATCAAACAAAAGGGTTCAATGGGGGAGAATATTGAGGACTTCCAAAAATTTAATATAAGGGTAACTGATATTCCAAAGGAACATATGATTGATGTCTTCATAGGGACTTTAAAGGATAACATGCAACATGAAGTTTGCATTTGAGAACTTGATTCATTGGAGAAGGAATTGAGGTTGGTAAGAAGAATTTAATGCAATATTATGGTGAAAAAGAAGCCTACCACCCACATCTATAAAGATGGAAGTGTTGCTACTCCTAGATTTCCACAACCTACAAGGCTGACACCACAAGAATTGGAAGAAAAAAGAGAAAAAGGGCTTTGCTACAGTTGTGATATCAAATACACTAAAGGTCATAAGTGTGCTAAGAAGAAATTATTTTACATAGATTCTGTAGAGGTGGATGAAAATGAAAAAGAATCTTCAAAATAAGAGGATACAAACCAGGAACCAATCCTATAAGAAGAATAAATGAGTCTGACCATATCGTGTAATGCATTGGCAGGAATTACCACTCCTCAAACTATCAAGATAAAATGACATATCAAGAAGAAAAAGGTAATAGTGTTGATTGATTCAGGTAGTACCCATAATTTTATTCATTGTAAGGTAGGCAAGGAATTGAATTTTTTCTTATACCCAGCACTAGAATGTCAAGTGATGGTGGAAAATGGAGGAACTATAAATTGCTCTGGAAAATTCCATAATATCAAGCTAACCATGGGGGAATATGTACTGAATAGTCCAATTCTTTCCATTCCAATGGGAGGTGTTGATGTTGTACTAAGAGTACAATGGTTACAATTTTTGGGGATGGTAGCTTTTAATTTTCAAGAATTTTTCTTGATTTATTTTATTTTTTATTTTTATTTATTTATTTATTTATTTTGCTGAAGGAGAGGAAATCGAATTACGGGGTATCACAAGGAAGATGTGAAAGGTAATAAGCTCTAATGTCATGAAAAAACTTCTGAACATAGAACAACGAGCAGGATTTCACAATTATGCTCACTGGAAGTTCCAACATCAAAATCATATATTTCTCCATATTTCTAAAAGGTCTTGGACAATCATTCCAATGTGTTTGAAACTACCAAAGGACTCCCACCTATTAGTGATCATGATCATGCTATTCATTTGATTCTAGGAAGTGTTCCTCCAAACATCAGGCCTTACAGATATCATTATGTCCAAAAGAGTGAAATTGAATGTATGATTGTAGAAATGTTAGAGGCTGGTATAATTCAACCTAGTCAAAGTTAGATATCATTTTTGGGATTCAACTACATTATGTAAGTCATTCATATATGTCCATTTCCATGAGAGGTAGTCATAACTGACTAATTTATCATGACTTTTGAATAGTCCACTTAGCACTCATTACATCGAGTGATGCTCACAGGGGTGAATAAGTGGGATTGAAACTGGTGAAATGAATCACAAAGCGTCAATCATCACTTCTAGGGCTTGCACCCGGTAACTAGGACTTCCAGGGAGGTCACCCATCCCAGAAATCCTCTGGCTCAAGCATGATTAATTGTGGAATTTTTCCCCATAATCAAGCCCACTTAGCTTGCTACCCCATTTTCAAAACCTTAGCAAGTATTGTTCCTCATGAACCATTTAAATAGATATCCCTTTACTCTTTGTATTTTAACTATGAGGAGTTTTCATGTCGCGGTATTCAACTATGTTACATAAGTCATTAATATATTACCATTTCCATCAGAGGTAGTCATAACTGACTAATTTCTCATGATTTCTGAATAGTCCACTTAGCACTCATTGCATCGCGTGATGCTCACAGGGGTGAAGAAGTGGGATTGAAACTAGTGAAATTAATCACAAAGCATAAATCATCACTTCTAGGGCTAGTCAAAGTTCTTTCTCTACTCCAGTAGTATTGGTGCACAAGAAGGATGGATCATGGTGCATGTGTCCAGATTATAGGGAGCTCAACAAGCTCGCTATTAAAGATAAATTTCCCATTCCTATGATTGATGAATTATTGGATGAATTAGATGGAGAAATTTATTTTACCAAGTTGGAGCTTCATTCAGGATATCATCAAATTAGAATGAAGACTGAAGATATTCTGAAAACAACATTTCGAACTCATGAGGGTCATTATGAATTTTTGGTCATGCTTTTTGGCCTTACCAATGCACCTTCTACATTTCAAGGGTTGATGAATTCCATTTTCAAACCATTCCTTAGAAAATTTGTGCTAAATTTTTTTGATGATATACTAATCTACAATAGGTCTTGGAAGGATCATGTTCAACATGTTGACAGGGTGCTCAAAATATTGGAGGAGAAACAATTATATTCAAAAGCATCCAAATTTTTCTTTGGAGTACAAGAGGTGGAATATCTGGGTCATACTGTATCTCACGAGGGTGTTAAAGTAGACCCTAACAAAATTAAAGCCATTAAGGAATGGAAAATCCCCACAACCATAAAGCAGTTGTTGAAAGGGTACTCAAATTATTGGAGGAGAAAGAATTACATGAAAAACATCCAAATGTTTCTTTGGAGTACAAGAGGTGGCATGTATGTGAAGCGAACAAAGTTCCTTCTCAAGTTAAATACTCTAGAACACTTGGAATAGAAATATATCCATGAGGATACAAATATTATATTATAAAAGGTATGAAGAATGAGATGAGATAGATAGATAGATGATTCGTTAGTATTCATCGGAATATTAGCTTGTTTTTGTTCTGAATACATAGCTTGGTTGAGTTGTCTACTCCCATGATTTCGATGTTGATAGGGAACCTTTTTAGTGTGACTTTGATTTCCTTTTGACGAGGACATTATTGAATAGGTTACAGAACCTTCACTTAGTATGTTCCTCATCTGAACTACAACATCGATGTTTGTATCATTTGCAACTTGCCTGTCTTCTTCTTGAGTTGTGACATTTACTGGATCAATGTTCATTTTTCCTGCAACTTGAACTTCTACATTTGTTGGTTTCGACGACTTTTTTTCAACAAGTTGTTGCACCTTGTTTTCCAACGACTTCTTATCCTTCTTCAATTTCTTAATTTGCACTAGCAATTTTTCGTTGTGGTCCTTGAGGCGAGAAACTTCTTCATCCATGTTAGCTGTGATTTTGTCAATTTCCTTTTTCATATTTTGAGTCGCCTTTTTACTTTGTTGAGAAATTACTTTTGAAATTTCTTGAATGTCTTTAGGTGTCACTGAATTTGGCTTTAAGTTGATGTCCTGTAGCGTTATTTTCTTCTTTTTGTAGGAGAATGTTAAAAAATTATTTTTTTTATTAAGGATGAATGACCCCAGTAATTCCATCCAGAGTGAACCCAGAATTATATCACTATCGTTACAAAATAAGGTTTTAACGGTAAATTGGGAGACAAGGGAATAGTCCCCAATACTTAGGTGTAAATTCCCTATGTCGTATTGTTTTTCATTTTTGAAAAATGAATTTGTTTCAGTTATATTTGATTCGGGGATCACTAATTGGTTAGCACATTCAGTACTAACATAATTATTCTCTTGATTAATATCAATAGATATGATAACTTCCTTTCCCGCAAGTGACCCTTTGATTTTAATTAGCACACAGACAAACATACTATATTTTGCAGGAAATCTTCCTTCTTTCCTTTCCGAATTAGATTCAATTTCCTTTTCATCAATGGTTGATTCCATTTTGTCCGTTGAATTGAGTTTTTAGGGTTTTTAAGGTAACCCTTCCTAACTTTCTCTTCTTCTTTTTAATGAAGTTATTATTCCTTCAATTTTTTTTTAATAATTAAATTAATTAAATAATTTTAATTATATATATATATATATATATGTTCTTTTAACAATTTTTTTTTTAACTGTTTTTTTTGTTGAAAGGTTACAACCCTAGTGAAACGTGACTATTCACATATATTTACCTATAAAATATATGTCCACTTATGCGTATTTCTCCACGTAAAAGTAAACTTACCATTCACAAGAGATTTTTTATTCCTTTACTTATTGTTTTACCTTGCAAGTACCATGGGCTTCCAAAACCACAAGCTCGTAAACCACTCAAAGAATAATCAAAATAACCTTACCTACTCTTCCTTATTTCTTTTTCCCTTTTAATTTAATTTGTCTTGGTATGTACGTTTATGTACTTCTTTATATATATCTCTTTTTTTTCATTTCTTTTGGAACTATTTTCTTTTAAATCTTTTTTTTTTTCCTTTTAATTTATTTCCCCATTTATGTAAACTTTCATTCTCTCTTTTATTATTATATATATATATATATATATATATATATATATATATATATATATTATACATGTCTTCCTTCTTCTTTAACTTTTTTATTATGGCCAAAGGCCTCTGACAAACTCAGCAATGGAGAAACTCAAAAAATTGTAGTGAATGCTTCAGTCACGACGACAACAAGGTTGACGATTTTTATGGTCAAAGACCTGGATCGAAGAGCGTGGCTCTGTGTAGCGCTTAAGCGGCCGAAGGCTCGAACTCCTCTGATACCAAATGAAGTGGACACAGTTCCTTCTTAGGTTAAAATAGTCCAGAACACATGGAATACAAATATATCCATGAGGATACAAATATTATATTATAAAAGATATGAGATAGATAGATAGATGATTGAATGTTACAAATGAGTCCTGCTTATATACCTATGTAGGTGCCTCTTCACGAAAGGTCATGTCTTATCAGACATGACCTTTGAGCCTAATTACTAATTAACTAATTTATCATTTATTTACATTATCTATTCATTACAATATGGGTCATATTATATCTCATGAGAGTGTTGAGGTAGACCCTAAATAAATTAAAGCCATTAAGGAATGGAAATTCCCCAGAACCATAAAGCAGTTTCTAGGATTTCTTAGGTTAACAGGGTATTATCACAAGTTTGTTAAGAAATATGGGAGAATAGCAGCACCTCTAACAAAATTAGTGAAGAAAGATGCATTTTCATGGATTCTTGAAGCAACTAAGGCCTTTGAACATATTAAAGGCTATGCCAATTCACAAAAACCTTTATTGTGGAATGTGATGCCTTAGGAAATGGAATTGGTGTTGTTTTAATGCAAAAAGGAAAACCCATTACTTTTAAAAGTCATCCAATCAAAGGAAAGTATTTTACAGAAAGCTATTTATGAAAAGGAAATGTTGGCAATAGTACATTCACCAAAGAAATTGTGACCTTACCTAATGGGAATACACTTCAAGGTAAAAAATAATCACGATAATCTTAAACACTTTTTGGAACAAAGAGTATCTTCAGAAGAGCAACAAAAATAGGTCACAAAGATGTCAGGTTATGACTTTGAAATCATCTACATAAAAGGGAAGCTAAATGTGTTTTCATATGCACTCTCAAGAAAGGATGAACAGGTGGAAGCATTTCCTTGCGCCATTTCTATTATCCAATCAGATTGGACAACTGAAGCAAGGGATGAATGGAATAAGGACGAAGAAGTGTTGACAATCATTCAAAAGTTGCAACAAGATCCTAGTACATTAGATACATTTAGCTGGAAAGATGATTCCTTATGGTACAAATATCGCTTATATATTTGTAATAACTCCCAACTAAAACAGTAGATTCTTTTGGAATTGCTCTCTTCTCCTTTAGGAGGAAACTCTGGATTTTTAAAAAATTACCACAGGGTGAAGAAAGATTTTTTTTTGGGATGGCCTTAAATCTAATATTCAAAAGTTTGTGGTAGAATGTTTGTTTTTCCAACAAAATAAAGTTGAGACAGTTAAGACCCTGGGTCTTCTACAACCTTTATCCATTCCAAGTCAATGTTGGGAGGAGATTTCAATGGATTTTATGACAGGTTTACCTAAGTTTGAAGGAAAGAGTGTCATCATGTTGGTAGTTGATAGACTTACCAAGTATGCACATTTTTGTGCATTATATCATCCATTTAAAGTAAGTACAATTGCTACTGAATTTATGGAAACAATTTGAAAGCTACATGGAAACCCAAAGATTATTTTAAGTGACAGAGGTCCAGTTTTTATAGGAATTTTTTGGACATAATTATTTTCTTGTTTGGGTACTCAACTAGTTCATAGCTCTTGTTATCATCCTCAATCCGATCGTCAAACAAAGATTGTGAATAAATGTTTGGAAGGATATCTTTGTTGTTTTGTATCTTATAAGCAAACACAGTGGGTCAAGTGGTTACCTCTCACTGAATGGTGTTATAATACTTCCTTCCATACTGCAGCAAAAGTGGCCCCATTTATGGAACTTTATGGATATCATCCACCGTCTATCACATCTTATTTAAGAGAAAATTCTAAGGTTCAAGAAGTGGAATATCATGTCGAGCATCAACAAGAAGTTCTCCAACTCATAAAGGATAACCTAAATTTGGCACAAAATCGAATGAAACAACAGGCATATCAACATCGCAGTGAGGTAATTTTTGATGTGGGAGACTGTGTATTTTTACGGCTACAACCATACAAACAAATTTCCTTCAAGCAATCTAAGAAGGATAATAAATTATCACCAAAGAACTACGTTCCTTACAAGGTGCTATCAAATATTGGTACTATGGCATACACATTGGAGCTTCATGTTTCTTCACGAGTGCATATGATTTTCCATGTTTCATGCTTAAAGAAGGTTATAGGGGACAAAATTTCAGTTCAAACAATATTGCCAAAACTTGAAGAGGAAGAAAAAATCATATTGGAACCTTAATCAATCATGGAAACAAGAACTCGAAAACTACAAAATCGATCAATTTCATAGTATCTCATCAAGTGGAAGAACTTACCCACTAAAGATTCTACATGGGAGGATGAGAATTTTATATGGAAGCATCTGAAGCTACTAAAGCGTTGAGGAAAACACTTTTTTGAAGGAGAGGGGCATGCTATGTCCCTATATTACTAGTGTAGTCCCTTATTGTTGTTAGTGTAACTCCCTTATTGTTATTGTTGTACCCCTGTAACCCCAATATTGTTATTATTGTGCCATTACATTATTATTAGGTTGGCTAGGATTATATTGTGACCCCATGGACTCCTATATATAGAAGGAGGTTTTTTCATTTGTATCATCCAAGAATTGTTCATTTATGTAATGTAAAGGAGGTCTCCCCCTTGAAATGGCTTATTTCTAAGGCATCTATCTTTCTTTTCTTCTATTTTTGGAGATTGTTTCATAACACAACCTAATAATTATTGATAATTAAATTGCAATTTAAGAAACCCTACTCCGAAATAGACAAAACTATCTAGGAAAATATATGTAATATATAATATCTAGAAATTAATAAATATTAAATAAAGTGGGCCAATATGAAACAAAGTGTTTCTTTATGAATGTCATGTACCTTCATTTGACTTCATTTGACTTACCCATCCTCGCTAACCATATATATATGTGTGTACTTAAATGGAAGAATTTAATTTGAATATCACTTCAGCCACAACCACTTGATTTATATGGTTATTCACAACATCAAGCAAACATGAATGTTATTAGTACTGACAATCCAATCATGAACTCCCGACAAATACGTATTGAATTTTATTTAGCATTACGTCATACTATTAATAATTTAATTCCTTAATTGTTATCTAGATCGTGTTTATTTGGATACCTTCCATGTACCTATTCATCTATCCATATATATTATGAAAACCTAACACATCTAGGTGATGGGAGGATATTACCCATCCTTATAACTGAACTGGCCTCTATGCAAATTTAACATCTTCCCCTTCTATGTATAATTTTCTTAATAAGGTTAACAGAAGGAGGGCCACCTTTCATGTGGAGTTAACTTAATTTGTCTAGCGCCATGCTTACAACACACATACTTAATGAGTTATTGCATCATTGTGATACGGAACATATGGTTTCAAACCACATATGCTCTCCTCGAAAAATTTAACTTACAACTTTATTAATTGTAGACAATACCCGGGTTATTAATGATGAGGTGTTGAGTACTCGATACGTAGCTCGAGGCCCGTATCTTATGGAAATGTTCTGCAAATCTCCCTCTCCCACGTGTACCTGGCCATCTGCCCATCACATGGAACATGAATGACCCATTGGTTATCATTCAACGGTCTTGATATTGATGCAACGACATCCATTCACACCTACTAACCCTAACCTTGCTATCCTAGCCTTAACTCTGCCCTCTAACATATATGGTTTTCCTGTGCATTTTTACTTATTCCATTTTTCTGTTGGGACCTTAGAAAAACCAGAATGTTTTCATGGTGGCCATGATTGAGAGTAGGTGGACTGTTAACAGCAATTATGTGCCAACTCCAAGTGCATATATATGTTCTTTTGTGTTTTTGAGTTAATTTGCTGGTCTCTATATTTCGTCGGAGGTCAATTGGGTTGTATATATTGGCCTTGCAAAGTAACTCTACTTTGGTTGTCACCCATACAGTATTCGACTCACGTAATTTGCAGTTTTATGGTTCACTTTGATATATAATAAATGTTTTTTCTTTCCTATCTTAGCTCGCTCATTACAAGGAAATGTTAATTATATATTTTACAAATGATAATGTATATCCCGATTTTGATTCCACCCTGCCCAAATGCATATAAACTGGCTTTGGATGCACTAGGATACCCTCCTTCACTCTCATCTCAATGTATTTTTTATTTCATGTGAGTTACCTTTATCTATTATTACACTAACTCTGGAGTGTCAACAGTTTTATCTAATACCTATTCGGTGGCTGTAAGTTGCATCAAGGTTCGAGACTTCCCATACCGCAAAAAAATCAAGTATGTAGGAAACCCTTCTTCAATGGGCGTGTGTTTATATTTACTTCGAATTTTGTGTGATTCATTATAATTCTTTTTGCAACCTAATGTTTCCTGTGGTAGGCTTAGCACAATAGTGAAGTGGTTTGGCTCTTACAAATCAACCCTTCGCCTTACGTTTCCTGTACCAACCTGGTCTGGTAATAAAACTTGGCTACCTTTTCAATTTCTGTCAATTTGTCGTGTTCGACCTCCATATCGATTATATTTAACTTTACTGGTCTTGTCTCCTAATTGTGTTTCCACGCACGGTGTAGTCACACACTCATCACAGGTAACCCATTTCAGATTTAACAACTATTACATAAAAATATCGATTCTTCCAATCTGTTGATTTTAATACCAATACTTTGCTTACCAATTTAATACATTTGTATCTTCCTTCTGCTTACAAGTATGGAAACCAATTTATGGGAGGTTTTCTTCCTCCCAGTCCGTTGATATCTAGCTTCGTTGACTAACGATGTTATCCCCTCCTTCAGGTCTGTTGCACGCCCTTTTCGCATGCATAACGGAAACAACCCAGTTCAATTCTAATTCGGGTTCCTCTTATAAGTTGAATTCCAGTTATGTTGGCTGTATATTCTTATTGGCTTTCGATTTAAATAGGTGTCTCACTGGCTAGCAGAATTAAATTTGTAACAGATATACATATTTCTAGAAGGGTAATATCCCGTATTATAAGGAGCATGTACTGTAATTTAATTTGGTTACTGTTACTTAATGTTCTACTGTGGTGCATTGCTTGAGTTATTGTCACATTTATTGTGCTTACAACATTCTGCTGAAATTATGTTATCTTATTTGGCGTTTCTAAATGAAAGACTTCATTTTATATGCTATAATTGTACTATCATTAAATCTGGTCATGTTATTCATATAACTTTCCTGGTTTTCCTTGAATGGTATCTTCGTAATTTTCCCCATACTCTCATGAATTTATAATGTCTATCGTGATGATATTTAGATTTGCAGCTCTAATTGGTATGACAAAATGAATATGTGTTTTATTTCAACTGTATACATAATAGTGATGATAATGCCATCATTTCAAAAAAAGAAGAGGTTACCGTTTCCACATCGTACCTTTCATAGATGGAAAAATCTTCGAATCTGGTTACCTTTGGGACTCAACCTATCCCTTTCCCCATGTGGGTAGGTTTTCCTTGTTTTTTTTGTTGAAGTTAACATCATGGATATGCAAATATACCCAATCCCTGGGTATAAAGTGGAATTTTCTAGTACCGTCTAGGAATAATGTATTTCTGCATTTCTTTTCGCTAGAATATGATCTTTCATTTATTATAACTAGTGTGATGAGCCCACGCCTAATAATATTGTTGCAAGGTCGTTAATTGGACTCCATGACTCTCTTTTAAATTAAATTTTCATACAGTTTAAATCTGTAACAGGTTTATTATTTTTTATTCAAGTAGACTTTGAGTTTGGGACATAGTCCTTTGTTGTAATAATTATTGTATTCACTTGATTCGAAAGGCCTACATGCCTTCGTCATAACACCACTATCTAGAGGTACAGCTTACCAGTAAGGTATAACACATGCATACCTTAACCCTGAACTGGAATCTCACCAGGCTTGTATCTTTATTTCAATTCTACTCACTTAAACTTCTAAATAATAAGTCTATTAATATATCCTATGTATAAAGTAATAAATTTCTCACATTGTTCGTATATTTATTCCACCTTATAAATTATCCCCAATTTACTATACAGGCAAAATATCCTTCACGGATATCATTTAAGATCTATAAGAATTTGACTAAGTTTAATTGAACAGTGAATTCCTTGCGTGTTATTTGATACTTGCTTTTCACTATAATTTTTTTATGCTACACACTATTAATTTTTGAAAACGAGTGATTGATTTTAGCGTTTAAGAATACGTAATGTTTTCATCTTCTTTAGTCGAATTCTACTATTTAATCACATTGTTTCACTACTTCTAGATTTTAGCCAATTTTTCTTTTTTTCATATATGAAATTTCGCCTATTCAATAATAGGTAAACTCAGTGCATATCTAAATTCTAGAGCTACAATTTTTTATCTAAATATATAAGAAATTTGCATTCCTAGTGAAATAAAATTCTGTGAATTTAAGATACATATATAACTTCCATATTAACAATATTCACTGCTAAAACTAAACAAAAATAACAGACATCAAGTTAAATATTCAGTTAGTGAAATAAGTAAAATTTATTCAAAAAAAATCAAACACCCTTCACCCAGAAAAATCTGATCCCAAGCAGCTGAATTCACTTGGAAAGAACAATTTGCCTCTCAACCCCTCACCAACACTTATGGTTCTCCCCCAAGCTGAGATGTTTTTCCCTAGAATACACAACTTCTTGTTATTCTTGGGCAAGGTGTTTTATTCTTGCACTTAGTTGCAGAATTTCCGTAGCGGTGTCTAGCTTTTCTGGGGTCATCTCAATCCCATAGCTTAGGTGTTTTTTACTTTTTTTTCAAAAGTATAGTTTTTTTTCTATTTAAATCCCGCATTTTCCCTTGTGGTTCTCTATTCATACATTCCCAGTGGTGTTTCCCTCACACTTGGTATTTTATTAGATTTTTCTCTCTTAATCTAATCAATCTCATTAATTCAATCCCAAGGCTTTTTAAGAGTACTTGGGGAAAGTTTTATTTCCATCCTATCCATCCACATTGGATTCTAGATTGCACTAATGATCTCATTATTTCACATGTTCTTTTCCAAGTTAATCCTCCAAGGGGCTAATCTTTATTGTTCAAAATTTTTATTTACATCATCATAAATTCTAAAAAGAGTCTATCATGGATTTCTTTCCATTACTAAAAATATTTTAGACTACTAAAATAATATTCACATGAACACATAGGGGTATTATATCTTCTGCATATAAAAAAAAACATCATCCTTATTGTTTATTC
Source organism: Pinus albicaulis (assembly GCA_034641835.2). NCBI lineage: Eukaryota > Viridiplantae > Streptophyta > Pinopsida > Pinales > Pinaceae > Pinus > Pinus albicaulis. The sequence goes on from CM076573.1 coordinate 970,953,234, forward strand.
TTTTGCCACTTTATATTTCAATAGTGCTAGATAAGTTTCTTTCATGATATCTTCACATCCCCATGTGGCCTTGATGGGTTTAAAGTTTCTCCACTGCACTTTATCTCAAGTGAAGGCTTGATTCCGGAGTATGGTATCTTTTTTATATAAGATATAGAGTGGCTTTGGTAGAAATTCACCTTTAGGTTCCACCTATATGAAATTACATTCAACCACATTAGAAGGATCATGGGAATACTTTTTTAATAATCATACATGAAATACTTTACGAACTATAATATGACTGGGTAGAGATCCAACTGATGTGCCAGTGGACCCACTTACTATAAAATTTCAAATGCCCACGGAAATGTGGTGCTAGTTTGGCACATCTGTCAGTACTAAGAGTATTCTTTCGAGATTTAATCCTCATATATACATGATCTTCAATTTTGAACTCTTTTTCAGTCTTGAGTTGTCTTAATATTCTGTTGAATTATTTGTATTGTTTACTCTATTTCTTGTAATGCATCGGGCCCAAGAATCAAACTAACCTCAGTTTGAATCAAAATGAGTGGTGTATGGCATTTTCTATTCTAAAAATCTTCAAATAGGCTCAATTTTATATATGTGTGATAAATGTTATTATAAGAAAACTCATCTAAATGTTGAAAGTATTCCCACTTTATGGGTCTATCCGTTACATACATTCTGATCATGCCCTGCATAATACTATTTGTTTTTTAATTTTGTCCATATGTTTTAGGATGGTATGTGGTACTAAATTTCAACTTGGTGCCCATGTCCCCAAATAAGGCCTTCGAAAAGTTTGAGGTGAATTTAGCATCTCTGCTAGAAACTATCATTTTTGGTATGCCATGCAGTCTAGAAATTTATTTCATGACAATGTTTGCAACTTGTGCAGTACAAAAGGTATATTGTACTAGTATAAATTGTGCCACTTTATAAAATCCATTGGTATCACCTCCCATTTCCACTCCGGAATGGGTGATGGATTGAGTAATCCTGCCAGATGTTGGTACTCCAATTTTGCTTATTCACACTCTAACATTTTTTCCAAATAATTTGCTACATCCTTCTTCATACCTGGCAAAAAAAAAATTCTTAATGTTGTTACCGTTTTCTGGTATCCTCGGTGACCAACATATGATCTCTTGTGATATTCATCCAGTATCATCTATTTCAACACAACCACAATAGGAATATCCAATATGTCTTCGTAACATAGTAATCCTTCTAGATTTGTAGCATAACGTGGACCTTATTACTACAGTATTTTCAACTACATTTCCTAGTACTGTGGATCTTGTTGCAAAGCTTCTTTCACCTATACTTGATTTATTTTCATGTTTCTTCCAATGCTTGTTATCAAGGAATCATCATGTATACTTATTGTATCAAGAATTTTGTTTTATTTTCCTCTTATATGCTTTATATGAAATTCAAATTCACTAAGTAAGGGTATATACCTTTCATAAATCACATTTAAATCAGGCTGAATAAAGATTTTTTCAGGCTAATATGATGAGTTACCAAAACAAATTTATTTCCGAGTAAATAATGACTCCATATTTTTACCTCATGAATTACATCAGATAATTATAGATCATATACAACATAAATGTGTTCACGTTTTTTTTGTTTTCTTGACTCATAAGCTATGACAACATTATCTTGTAGTCACACACCCCCAAGTTCCTCTAAACAAACATCTGTGCACACACTAAGTTCCTTATTTGGATCTGAAATTTTTAAAATAGGAGTTGTTTTCAACATTTGTTTCAATTTTTCAAAGCTTTATTGGCATTTGGATTTCCACCGAAACTTTACTCCCTTATTCTACAAGGAGGTAATGAAATAAGCTAGTTTTGAAAATACCTCAAGAAGCCTCCGATAGTATCCAAAAATCCCCATGAATGAGCGCACTGCTCATACATATTTTGGCATAAGCCAATTCATAATGGCTTTAACTTTCTAATGGTCCACTTCCAACCCATATTTGGAAATACTATGTCTTAAGTATTGCATTGTGGTTCTATAAAACTCGAATTTTTTGATTTTTGCACAAATCTTATTTTCCCTTAATGTTTGTAACACCAATATGAGATGCTCTTGGTGTTCTTCTTCATTTTTAGAGTACACTAAGATGTCATCTATGAAAAGTAACAAAAATATGTCAATATCCTTATGAAGAACACTATTCATTAGACACATGAAGGTTCCAGGTGCATTGGTGAGACCAAAAGTTATCACCACAAACCCATAATGTCCATATCGAGTTCCAAATGTTGTTTTGTGGATATATTCATCTCTTATGCACAACTGATGGTAACCAGTTATTAGATCAATATTTGAAAAAAATTGTTGCTTCCCCTACTTGATCGGAAATATGATCAATCTGGGGTAGGGGATATTTATTTTTTATGGTCAAACTATTTAAGTGCCTATAGTCGATGCACATTCTAAATGTGCCATATTTGTTCTTGAAAAACAATACTGAAGCTTCCCACGATGACACACTTGGTCTAATATAACCTTTATCTAACATCTCCTACAGCTACATTTTCAACTCTAACAACTCTAGTATACTCATTATATATGGTGCTCTGGACACAGGTGTAGCACTTGGCACCAAGTAAATAGAGAAATGTATGTTTTTGTGAGGGGATAATTTGGGATTTTTCTTTGGAGAGACATTTTGGAATTCTCTTATTACAGGTAAAGTGTCTAACACTTATGTTTATGTTTGCTATTCATCTTTCTCCATATGCACCATATAAAATTGACACCCTTTCCTTGATATTAGCTTTTAGCTATAAAGCTTATATTTTTCTGACTGAGGTTGGTTTTGGTTTTCCTTTTATCAAAATTGGTTGTCCATGTGGGTTAATACAATTTACAATTTTCTCTAAGAAGTTTATAAAAACTTCCTATTGTTATAACTAATCCATACAAATTAATATATCGTATGATCCCAAAGGAAGGCTGTTTAATTATAACTCTATGGAATACCCATTCAAATCCACAGCACATTGTCTTAATTGATGTGTTACTTTTCATTTTGTACTAGTGGCTAACTGTACTAACCAAGAAATATGAATTTTTTCTTACTGTAATTTACATTTCTCCACAATATGGAGACTAATATAGCTTACGCTAGAACCATGATCAATTACAATGGAAAAATATTGTTTTTGGATACTACCTTAGATCTAGATCAAAGTAGATTGATGTTCAACCTGCTTGTCTTCAAACACCGCACTAATCCTCAAAATATTTCAAGCCACATCATTAACCGTAGTTGCTTCATGTACAACTTGAATATTCTAAATTGATCTAAGATTATGTGGACAATCCCTTAACAAATGTGGTTCACCACATCCCCAACATTTTAGTGATTCCCATTTTTTACCTCCCATGCCCTTATTGTTGATCAATTCCATGCGTTTGGACCCCATATGTGATTGAGTTGGTTGATTTATATTTCCTTTATTAAATTTCTTTCTCTGGTGATATTGTCCAAAAAAAATCAGATATGCAAGCTTCTATCTATTTACATTCATCACAAATATATTTTTATCCTTATTTGACCATGGTTTGGAACCTCCATTATGATTTTTGAATTGTTAGCAAAAAAGTCTATCTTTCCTGACTACTTCATCCATAGTTCTAGAATTATTGAATTCAATCCTTTCCTTATATGTTGCTGGTAAACAATTCAAAAATATTTGTACTTGATCTTTCTCTCTCTGATATAAGGCACATGCCAGAGTAAGTTTGTTAAATTTCACAAACTCATCTATGGTAAGTTGTCATAACCATAGTTCATGGATTTCTTTTTCCTGGTCATCATAATAACTTTCACTCAAATACCGGGTTTTAAAACTCTTTTGAAATTTCTCCAATGAAACTATCTTCTCATCTAGAAAATGTATAATTTTTATTTCCTTCCCACGACATAGTAGCTTTAGCCTAGAACTGATAAAAAAATAGTCGAGCCTTCAAATTACTTTCATATATGTACACTTGAAAGTATTTAACCCTCTTTAGAAGCCATGCTTCCGCATCTTCGTCTGTCTCTCCTCAAAGTTAGGGGGTTTGATGATCCGTATTTATGCAAGAATGCAATGAAATGCAAAATTAAACATAAAATTAGATATGTTGTAGAAATAAAAAATGATTTCATTAATAACAAATAACTGAAATATGCTTACATACATAATGGAAATAAACTTTCTAGGGCGCTGATACCTTATCTCTAAGAAGAAATGTGGAGGCTACAGACCTCCAAACTCTATTACAATGAGGCTCGAGGGCCTATATATTATTGATAAATAATGGAATACCCTAAAAATCCAAAAACCTAACCCTAGGAGATGAAGTGCCAGAACTATTGGCCCATTTTGCGTAAATTGGTACATAAATCTTCTCGGGGACATAAATTTGGCATACGATCTAAGTTTCATGCACACAATACCTCATTAGAAAGATCTGTCTGAAGCATAAAACTATTTATGTGAGAAACAATGAAGGAAATTTCGTGTTTCTCCTGGTTTTCCAAAAACATTCATTCAGTGCTGCAAAATGGCTTCAAAAGTTGAGGACCCAAAAAACTGCTTAAAATAGTAAATTGTGCTACAATTAAGGAAACTAAAAAACTGAAAGAAGAAATGGTGGGCCCCTAAGTGGAATAGGTGGGTGGCCACCAACATCCACCTTGATCATTCCTCCCTACTTGGGAAGAAAAGTTCCCCATTGTGTTGTGTTCCTAAATGAGATGAGGAAACTTATGCTGAACTTCGTCCCTGGTGAACAATTTACCTTGGTACGGGAGTTGGCCAGCTTTGACAACCCGATACAGTTGGATCTCCTGATGGAAAATGTTCTTTATTTTCATGTCCATGATACGATCCGTGGTGGTCTGTTCCATGAAGTATGGGTTTAAATTTGTTGGTGTGAGTTGTTCTTTAATTTTAGAGGTATCCAATAGATGTGGGAAGTAGGGCCAAAGGAGGTCCACATTGAACACTGGGTGTAGACCAAGGAATGGTGGAATACTGAGATCAAAGGAATTGCCCCCTACAGCCTTGGTGATGGTGTACATCCAACATCGGATTGGGCGAGGCTTGCGGTGGGGTCCAATGAGGCGCTCCTACTGCAAATGTAGCCACACTTTTTCATCCACCTAGAAGTTGTGTGGCATGAATTGTTGATCATGTTGTTTCTTGTACTTAGCATTGGTTTTGTCTAATATTTCATCAGCCTATTGGCGGATGTGCTGGATTCATACAATGAAGTTGTTCTCCTTTCAGCTTTATACTTGACATGATCTAAATCAGCTTGAGTAGCCACAAATGGTACGGGTACGTGAATGGGAAATATTGGCTGGAATCCCAAGCTCACCTGAAAGGGGATGCGGTTAGTTAACCTATGGAGAGCCCCGTTATAACTATGCTATACATAGGGAAGGATCTGATCCCATGTGTGTGGACTCTTTGAATTTTACATGCGCAAAATGTGCATGATCATCTTGTTGACGACCTTTGTGTGGAAATCGGTTTGGGGATGGAAAGTTGTGGACTTGGTGAGCTTGGTATCCAGCATTGATTAGAGGTTGGACCAAAATGTGCTCAGGAACATTTTTTCCCAATCTGAGATGAGAGACTGTGGGATCCCAAAGTTCACCCACACTCATTCAAAGAAGATTTTAGTAGTGGATTTTGTTATTATATTCTTCTTACAGGCCGCCATAATGGCCATCTTCGAGAATCTATCGATGACGACGAAAACAAAGTCACTTCCATGGTTAGTAGAAGGAAGGCCTGACATGTAATCCATGGAGATGGATTCTCTAGGTTGACTCGGGGTAGGTAGTGGAGTATAGGGGCCTTGATTCTTGATGGTTAGTTTGGCAATAACGTAAGTAGTGCAGGATCTGATGTACTTCCCGACATCCCGACTAAGGTTCGCCCAATAGAAATATTTCTACAATATTTCCACTTTTTTCTCGACACCGAAATTCCTAGCGACCCAACTGTAGTGCGCTTCCCAAATAATCTTGGCACGCTTTCTTGAAGAAACACAAAGGTGTCCCAGATGACATAGCAGTGGATCCTGGAGGTGAAAATTTGGAACTTCTATACCTTACAAGAGTGTCTTGTATGTGTGGCCGAATTCAAGATCACTCTTGTAGAGAAGCAGCCAATCAGAAGTCACGTTCCCACAAGAGTTGAGAACGGTGGCTAGTGCCAGGATCAGTGGTCAGATGAGGAAGTCTGGAACATTATTGGTGTTTCCCTTCCTGTACTTTTTTTTCAAATGAGACTGTTGTAGAGATATGGACCACTTATGATGGTGATCGTTCTGCAACTTCCCTTGTGTCTGTATCAATTGTAGGGGTCGGTGGTCTCTGTGGATGACCTTTTCCTTCCCCAAAATGTAATGCTTGCATTTTTGGCAAGCCCACACAATAAAATACATTTCTTTATCATAAGTGGGATAATTACGTAATGTCTTAGACAATGTATCACTCTGATATGCCACTAGGTGACCTCATTGAGTAAGAACTACCCCAATAGCATAGTCAGAGGCATCTATCTCGATCTCAAATGGTTGTTGAAAGTATGGTAATGTGAGCACTGGGGAAGAGTAGAGACGATGTTTCCATTCTAATAACGCCTTCTGTTGAGATTCTAATAGAAATAATTTTTCTTTCGCTCCTCCCATGGTGACTTGACTTAAGGGGTAAGTGATATTAGAGAATCCTAGCATGAACTTACAGTATAAATTAGCAAGACCTGGAAATATGCGAAGCTCTCTTAGAGTGGTTAGGGCTGGCCAATCTCGAATGACTTGGATCTTGGCTAGATCCACATGCACCCCCCTCTCATCAATAATGTATGCCATATATTGAACCTCAGTCATGCCAAAAGTGCACCTCTCCAAATTGGCACATAACTTGTGTTGCCATATTGTTTGGAGGACCTATCAAATGTGGTGGAAGTGCTCTTCCCATGTATGGTTGAAGATTACGATGTAATCCAAGTACACTACTACAAATGAGTTGGTGAATGGCCGCAAGATGTTGTCCATTTTCCTCATGAAGTTTGCGTGAGCATTCATCAACCCAAAAGGCATGAACAACCATTAGAAAAGGCCCTCCTTGAATTTGAAGACACTCTTTCACACATTAGAGGGTTTTATTGGTAGCTGGTGATACTTAGACTTCAATTTGATCTTGCTGAAATATTTCAATCCTTTGAGTTGGTCTAGAAGGTCATCAATCCATGGGATCAGACACCTATCTTGGACATTGATTTTGTTCAGTGCCGGTTAGTCAATACATAGTCTCCAAGTCCTATCCTTAATCTGTAATAAAATGATTGGGCTCCTAGAAAGTGATGACCTCGGCTCGATGTGACATTTCTGCAACAACTCCTAAATCTACCTCTTGATTTCATCTTTCTTGAGAATAGAGCGTTGATAGATTGGTCCATTGGAGAGCAACACACCTGGTGTCAAATCGATTGGCTGCTTGACCGAAAAGTGTAGAGGCACCCCTACGGGTGGGGTGACGATGTCCCCGTACTCCTCCATGACTTTGTTCATTCTTTTTTTATCCTGCGGAGGACCCATGTCTGTAGGTCGTGGCCACAATATTCTTCTCTTTGAATTTCTTCTCAATCTTGTAGGCAACATACTCGTATGCAGTACCAAGAAAAGAGATGTAAAGGAACTTCATTTCCTCCTGAATGTGTCTGTACAGAAAAATACGGTACTTCAACACCAAATGTTTCTCCAAATATTTGATACCAACTTTGTGCGTAGGCTATGGAACTGATTCATCAGCTCATGGACATATTGATTCCTTTGTTGCCACAACGTAATCCATTGTATGTACTTATCCTCATATCTCCCCACGAGAAAATATAGTTCCTTGTTGGCATCTCGTAAAGAATTCTGAGTGGGTACGACTAAGAATAGAGAGGGTTCCCCCTCATCCTTTTGTTCACAGTAGGTTTCCCACCAGTCCTTGACATAAGGGATAAATTTGAAGAGTGAAAAAATAATCTTCTCCCAGTCAGAAAAGTCATGAACCGAGAAATATCCTTCTAATAGAGTCAACAATACATCTACAATGTCTGCATATATTTGGCCCTCAAATATGGGAATGCCAAATTTTACTTGTACCTTAAAAGTAGTGGTGCCTGCAGAGTTACTGTTGGATGTAGATGCATCGCTGGTGGGTATCTGTTGAAGGATCTGAGAAAATTTATCCATCATCGTGTTCCTTTGTTTCTCGAGATCCTCCTTGAGAAATACTTTTGATAGGATATCCTGCTCCCTCATATTTCTTTTCTTCCCCTATCAACGGTCATAAGGGTTTGTGAGGTTGATATTGCAAAAGTTTAACCAGATCGAGCCCTAACTCCTTATACCCCAACCTCCTTAGGGATATGGAAAGAAGGATCAAGAAAGATAAGACTTCTCTGGTACCATTGATCCATATTTATGTAGGAACACAATGAAATATATAAATACACATAAAAGGAGAGATGCAGCAGAATTAAAACTTCATTTCATTAATAACAAAAAACTAGTTGAAAATAATTATATTATTTTGTATTAATGGAGAAAAGGTTACACAAGTTGTAACGTATCTACTTAATTTAGGATTTGTTCCTAGAGTTTAGGGGTTTGGTTGCAACTTACTAATTTCTAGTATTGTACTTAATGATGTAATCTTTCATTCATGAATGTAGAGTGTACGAGAGTGATCTCTTAGTTCTGAGTGTAGTCTCCAGGTTCAGTACTCACCTGTGAGCTACAAATCCTTCTTTTTCAATTATGTGTATATTTTATCTTGGCATCAGAGATCAGATTGGGTGAGCCTGATCTTTTGTCTCCTTTGTGGCTAGAGTGCCTTTGTGGCCAGTTTGCCTTTGTGGCAGAAGAAGCCTTTATGGCCGAGCAGGTGGACTGCAGTAACACTTGGCTCACAGACTCAGATGATTTTTTTTTAATTTTCTGAATAGAAGGGGGTTGGCGCACTTTTCGTGCTGACAGTCATGCCAGGAAGCGCAACTGGTGCGTCTGTTCGGCTCATAGTCGCGCCACCGCGCCAAAATACCAGATTGGCGCAAAGGCCAACGTAAAACTTGCGCTAAAGGATTTTCCTTACATCGTTTCAATTTGGGCGCAGATTTTTTGCATGGGAGGGCGCCAAATCACCTTCAAGGGGATCTGAGGGAAGCCTCACCTTCACTGGACGATTTGCTAGGGGTGCAGATTGGAGAAGTTGCGGATCCATCCGAGAGAGGTAGATCAGATCAGTTTTGATCAGATCAGTTTTGTGGCTGTATTGGAATACAACGGATTTGCTTATTCGAGAAATATTGAATTACAGGTTTGTCAGATATTGCTGGATCTGAATCGAAGATACAGTGGGTGGATCAGGAGACCAGCGGATCAGTGGTAGAGCAGTGGCAGATCGAGTGACAAGATCTGACAGGTATTCATTTTTTTTCTGAATCAGTTTGGTAGATTCATTTATTTGTAAACAAGTTCAGAATGAGTAATACGATGGAATATTATCTCCACGAGTCTGGAAAACTCGATGGATCTAACATCAAAAACTGGAAGTTTAAGATTCAGACCTTGCTTGAGGGTGCGAATGCATGGTCGACAGTTACAGGTGATGAACAGAGGTTGAATTCACACAATGGGGTGAATACGCAGGAGAAAGAATGGGATAAGCGAGAAAACAAGGCGAAAGTTTTGCTGAAGAAGTCCATCAAGGACAACATTATCCCTCATATCAAATACTGTTAAACGTCTGCGGAGATCTGGACGACCATAAAAAGTCTGTATCAGACCCAGAACACAAGTTGAATTATGGAACTCAAAAGCAAGTTGTTTTCAATGAAGATGGATGAAAGTGAGACTGCTGCTGCATTCATTGCACGAATTAAAGATGTGAAAGACAGATTGGGGGACATCGAGGAGAAGGTGTCAGACTCAGATCTCGTCATAATCACACTAAACGGGATGAGAGATGAATATCAAATGTTCATCACTAGATTGGTGGCAAGGGAAAAAGTGCCTACATTTGAAGATCTGACAAGGATCTTGCTGCAAGAGGAGGAGCGGCGGCAGAATTTGAAACCCCATAGCGATAATCTTGCTCTGATGGTGAAACGGCAAGCATTAAGAGGGAAGCAGGCACAACAACAATCACAGTCGCAACTGCAGCAGAAAGGAGATATATCGTAGAAGAGTATGTACAAAGGTATGTCTGTAAATCAACCTGTAAAGAAATGTTATTATTTTGGAAGGAAAGTTCATATATAAAATTAATGCTTTAAGAAGCAGGCAGATGATGCAAAGAAAAGGTTGGCAATGGTGAAGCACAGAGGATATTTTTTTGAAGAAGATTTTGAAGAAGATGAACATTTTAGTCACGAATTTCGACTGTTCACAGTTAACTGTGCCCTTTCAGCATCCAATGAGGACGACATCTGGTATGTCGATTTCAGTGCATCCTCTCACATGACAGGTAAAAAGGAATTTTTTGAAAATCTTGAAGAAAGTACATATGGATCGAAAATTTATTTAGGAGATGATAGTGGATACAATATTAGAGGCTATGGAGATATTCCAGTAAAGCTACCAAATGGTAAAATCAGTCATCTTAAGAATGTTTTATATGTACCTGGAATTAAGAAAAATCTGATATATATATCCATGATAACTGATGAAGATATGCAAGTCAAGTTCTTCAAGACTCATTGTGTCATAAAGGATTGCAAGAAATAAATTGTTGCAACAGGCGTGCGCATTGGAAGCCTATACAGGTTGGATGTAAAGAGTATACCACAGCGAGCCATGGTTGCAGGTGGATCGACAGCCGAACAACTCTGGCATCAGAGATTCGGTCATTTGAATTTACAGGACCTCATGCTATTGCAGAGAAAAGGTATGGTTGAGGGACTCCCTATCTTTCATAATACTCTGTTAAATTGTGATGGATGTGCCTTAGGTAAAATGCATAGAGAACAGTTTCCTGTGCATGATAGAACGAAGGAAATAGATATTTTAGAACTAGTGCACACTGATATATGCGGACCTATGCAGACAAGGTCGCTAGGTGGAGCATATTACTTTCTGTTATTTAATGATGACTGCAGTAGATATTCATGGGTTTATTTTCTGAGTAGAAAAAGTCAGACTTTCCAGTGCTTTATAGAATTTAAAACCTTGGTTGAAAAACAGTTTCGAAAAAGTATAAAAATTCTCCGGTCTAATCAAGGGGGAGAATACAAGTTAGGGGAATTCATGAAATTCTGCAAATTTCACGGGATTGTTCAACAATTTACAATGCCACACACACTACAGCAGAATGGAGTGGTAGAGCACAAGAACAGAACCTTAGTGGAGTGCGCAAGGAGCATGTTATAAGGTAAGGGTCTATCTAATAATTTTTGGGCAAAGGCTATTAATACTGTTGTATATTTAAAGAACATAAGTCCTACCAAGTATCTTGGCTTCAAAAATCCTTTTGAAGCTCTATATGGACTCAAACTAGCAGTAAATCATCTAAGAGTATTTGGGTCAAAAGCATTTTTCCATATACCCAAAGCTGATAGGAAGAAATTAGATCCTAAAGCTGTTAAATGCATCTTTGTTAGTTATGGAACAGAATTTAAAGCATATAAGTTGTTCAATCCTTAGTCTTGTAAGATATTTGCAAGCAGGGATGTAGTGTTTCATGAATAGGCTCAAGAAGGGAAAGATGACAGTGATGATGATTGGCACATTCCATTATTGATGGATGAAGGCAATGAGGATGAAAGAGAGCAGGAGAAGAAAGAAGAGCAGAAAGAAAAATAGGATGAAGGTGATACTGCAAGCCCAATTAGATCTGAAGAAAAAAAATTTGAGGTAAGTCCCCTACCAAGGAGATCAGGTAGGAAGACTCAAAAACCATTAAGATTGAAAGACTATGCTTTAATGTCAAATATTCTGAACATTGTAGAGCCCACTAATTACAAAGAAGCTAGTCAATTTGAGGAATGGAGGGCTACTATGAATGAAGAGATAGAATCTATTCTTAGAAATAACACTTGGGATTTAGTTGAACTGCCTAAGAATAAAACACCTATAAGATGTAAATGGCAACTGAATATAATTGGGAACTACAATGGATGTAAGTTAAATACTATCAGAATGTTTATCTCTCTAGCAACTAAATATAATTGGGAACTACACCAGCTTGATGTCAAATCTGCATTTTTAAATGGTGAATTAAAAGAGGAAATTTACTTAGTACAGCCAGAAGGGTTTGTAAAGTAGGGGCAGGAACATCTTGTTTGCATATTGAAAAAGGCACTATATGGCTTAAAGCAAGCACCCAGCTCTTGGTATGAAAAGGTTGATTCTTTCTTTTTAGAGCATGGTTTTCATAGAAGCTTAAATGACCCAAATTTGTATACCAAGTACAATAAGCAGGGGCAGATTATTTTGATTTCTTTGTATGTAGATGACATGATTATAACAGGAAATGCAGATAATTTAATCAAAGAAATCAAAAGGCAGATGGCACAAGTTTTTGAAATGAAATATCTCGGAAGTCTCCATTACTGTCTGGGATTAGAAGTATGGAAAGATACTGGGCAAACTTTTCTTACCCAAGGGAATTATGCTAGAAATCTGTTGGAAAAGTTTGGCATGGATCAGTGTAGGTCAGCAACGACACCTTTGTACCAGAATTTGAAGTTGTGCAGTGACGATGGCACTAAGGAGGTGGATGCCACCATGTACAGACAACTGGTTGGGAGTTTGATATATCTCACAATAACCAGACCATACTTGGCATACTCTATTAGTGTGTTGAGCCAATTCATGTCAAAACCGCTTGAAAGTCACTGGGTAGCAGCAAAAATCATGTTGAGGTATCTTTGTGGTACTATTAATTATGGCATTTTATACACTGACACATTTGATGTTATTCTAGCAGGTTTTTCAGATTCAGATTGGGCAGGTAACCTGGATGATCGAAGGTCTATCATAGGTTACGCATTCAGCATAGGATCCAAGGTCATAGCATGGAGCAGTAAGAAGCAAAGTACTGTAGCACTGTCTTCATGTGAAGCTGAGTATCAAGCATTGTGTGCAACAACGTGTGAAGCGATCTGGTTGAGAAGGCTTCTCCATGATGCAAGAGAAGAGCAGAAGAAATCCACTTCCATCAAAAGCGACAACTAGAGCACTATTAAATTAGCATACAATCCAGTATTTCATAAAAACACCAAACATATAGACACTCAGTTTCATTTTGTTAGAGAGAAACTACAGTCCAAAGAAATCTTTGTTGAGTATTGTAAAACTTGTGACAATATGGCTGATATTTTTACAAAGCCTCTTGCACGTGTGAAGTTTGAATTGTTTAGAAGGATGCTAGGAGTTCAGGACAATCCTTTCTCCATTAAGGGGGGGAGTTGAAAATAATTATATTATTTTGTATTAATGGAGAAAAGGTTACACAAATTGTAATGTATCTCCTTAGTTTAGGATTTGTTCCTAGAGTTTAGGGGTTTGGTTGCAACTTCCTAATTTCTAGTATTGTACTTAATGATGTAATATTTCATTCATGAATGTAGAGTGTACGAGAGTGATCTCTCAGTTCTGAGTGTAGTCTCCAGGTGCAGTACTCACATGTGAGCTACAACTCCTCCTTTTTCAATTCTGTGTATATTTTATCTAAACTGAAATATGCTTATACACATAATGGAAATAAACTAGCTAGGGTGTTGGTAGCTTATCTCTGAGAAGAAATGTGGTAGCTACATGTCTCTGAACTCTGTTACAATGAGTCTAGAGGTCCTATTTATTATTGAAAAACAATGGAAAACCCTAAACATCCAAAAACGTAACCCTTGGAGATGTTGTGCCAAAACTACGCACCCCGTTTGGGTAAATTGGTACATCAATCTTCTGGGGGATGTAACTTTGGCGTACAATATCTATTTGACGCACACAATACCTCGTTAAAAATATCTATCTAAGAACTACAACTCTTGATGTGTTAGAAATCAAAGGAACTTCCATGTTGCTCCCGGGTTTTCCAAAAAACATCATTTAGGGCCTCAAAATAGTTCCAAAATTTCATGACCCGAAAAATGGCTAAAAATAGTAAATTGTGCTACAATTAAGGAAAATAAAAAACTAAAAGAAGAAATGGTGGGGCCCGAAGTGGAATAGGTGGGTGGACACCGATATCCACATGGAACATTTGATTTTCCAGAATTCCCCTTCCAATTCCCTTTTCTTTTTATTATTATGTTATTTAGAGTTGTTTTTATTAGTTTACTCAACACTTTTAAAATTTTCCAACATTTTTTTGACCTCCTTCCATTTCAACACTTCCATTTCTAAACTTTTGTGGCTATATATATATATTTTTAATTCTCTTATCATATGTTCCTTCTCCTCGCTTGCCTTCAAAATTCATTCATTGATTCTCCTAAGTGGTGCCAATTTCTACTATAATTTCCTTATAACTTCCAAAATCTGAGAGTTGGGATTAGAGTTAGTGCCTCACCCTCCCAACTCCACATACAATTCTCCCCGCCTAGTATGACTGGAGGCAATTTTTCTACCAAAATGTAGCAATCCGCTATACCTAGATACCTTATATCATACAACACCATTTTGTTGTCAGTATTTATAGTATAGTTTACTGAAAAAATAAAAAATAAAAATAAATAAATAATAGAATAAAAATAAAAAATAAAAAATGTATCCACCTCACCTGCTCACCTGCTTAGGTATCATATCCCAATGGCTCTTGTTATTATAATACTTTTAATGATGATGAAACTAGAAAAATATGGATTTATTGCATTTGGAATAAATTTTATGTATTTGATACTTTCAAGAAATGGAAACCTTTTGTTGTGATAGAGGCATGAAAGAAGTTGAAGTGTCTCATATCATAAAATCACTGCAAGGAAAAGGCCCTCTAGCGGAGGTTATAACAGAGGTTTTTAGTGTTATAAAATTGGCCAAAATTTTCAAAAAAGCATTTGCTACAACATTATTTTTCGGTAACGTAGGTTTTGGTGGAGATTCATTCAGAATTTGAACACAACTAAAAAAAATGGGTGGTTGGAGGTTGCTAAGGATTTTTTTCTCATTGGTGCGCTAATGAGGTGTCAATGCACCGGTCCATTGTACAGTGAACACATCGGTACTGTAAACCTGCCAAGCACTGGGATGGAAAACAAATTTAAGACACCTCGAGGAGTTTAGCAATGTCTCGGTGCGTGTAACCCACACAGTCGCCCTAGGGTAGTTGAAGATTCATGCACCAGGCTGTTAAGATGTTAAAATACATCAGACACACTATAGGTGATACAACGCACCAGACCGTTCTAATTGGTATTGGTATTTTTGTGATTCCCATAGGTCGTATAAATGCACCACGACACAGTATTATACAAATGCACCGACTTGGAGTATCATGGAAACTCAACAAACGCACCGGCATGGAGTATCATAGAAACTCACCAGCATTCTAATTGGTATTGGTATTTATGTAATGCCCATAGTTCGTAGAAACACACCGGTGCGAAGTATCACACAAATGCATCAGTGCACAGTATCACACAAATGCACTGAGCTGGTTTCTAATTAGTATTGGTATTTTTGTGGTGCCCATAGGTTATAGAAACACACCGGTGTGTATTTGCATAAAAACACACCGATGCACAGTGACTAACACACACTGGTGTTCATTTTGTATTTTTTAGAAACATCGACCTGTGACAGTGCAATTATTATGATTTTTAAAAATTCAGTACTGATTAAAAGTCAACACATGTCTTATAACAATATTCATATCAATTAAATTTTTATTAGTGCATTTGAATGTGATGTTTGGAATAATTTTTTATGTCATGTCATCATATTTTTCATCTATTCATTATTGCGCCGAGAGGTGTATCTACAGTCCAATTTGACCCCGATATCAGGTATGTCATGTCCTCATACAAAATGTCAGCTTAAGTTTTAAATTAAAAATAAAAATTAAGTGTCATCTTAACAAATAAATTTTAACAATCATAGAAATAAACCAATGTATTGCATATCCCCTTCAAGAGACGCTTGATCAAGCATAAGCATAAGTAACTGCTGACCAAGTTAATCCACTTGAAATCTGAGTAACAGATCCAATTGGCTTAGTTTACCCAGTGCCTATCAAAGTAGACCTAGTGCTAGTTAAAACAACTAATCCACCATTATACGCACCAAAAACTGACTACAGACATGGTGGAAGGACTACAAATCCACAGGGGCATCCCACCGCTGCAGAATGGTAAGGCTTATGCAAGATTACATATTTGCAACATGTTTAAGCAACAAGGAGCAACAAGTCAATAACAATAACCACATGCAAGATCCAATCAAACACTTTTTTATGCTATGTGATAAATTTTTTACATAAGTTTTCACTGGTTGATCGAATAGCATGAAGAGGAGAACTGTTCGATTCGCAACTTTGAGTTTAGGACTGAAGAAACTGATGCCAAAGCACATTGAAATTATTTATATCAGAATATTAACAAAACAAAACAAAGAGATTTGAAAAACTTGATTTTTTTTGTTTTACATTGAAATTCCCAGCGAAAAGTTCGTTATTTGCACAGATGCAAGTTCGTGAGATTTGCGCCATATTCGGTTTGTTATCACTATTTGCTTGCTTATATTACAGACTAATTTAAACAAATTTAGATTAGAGGAGAAGATTTAGCTTTAAATTCTCTTCAAGCTATGGAGATTTACCAGGAGCAGAGTCAAGACTTGAACAAAGAAAACATTCGTTCAATTTCATACCTTTCTTAAAAAAAAAAAAAAAAAAAATTCGACAGTGATTGTAAAATGTGTTTTGTAATTGATTCTTCATAAAATTACTCAATAATGCCTTTTACTTTTGAATTGTGTTATAGACATAGAAAGAGTTACAGAAGTTAATGGAATAAAAAATCCATATAGGTTATCATTGTAGATTTTAATTATTTGTCAAATTTAATTTTGTATGAAAGCACTCACTACAGAAACCATTATCTACGAGTTGGAAAGGGCCAGAAAACATTATCCATTAGAAAACAGTAGAAAAAAAGATGAAAATAAATATGGATATTTACTATTTCCACTGATAAAAAGATGAAAATTAATGTAAGTGTAGATGTTGATTTCTAATTATATTTGACTACTTCCACTAAATAGATAAAGCCTCTTTTTATATTTACTCCATAAACCTCTTTATATTTAAAATAAGTCAAAAAAGAAGTTTTATTTAGGTGAAGCCTATATGCCAAATACCATGGGCCAAATTATTATTAATACCATGGGCTAAATACCATATTTATAAAAGAGCTATGGTAAATAAATAAATCAATATAAAAGAGGTATAAAAAGGCATGATAAATATATAAAAACATATCAAATATCATTATAAATCAACATCTAATTATATACCAAGTGTATGGGCCAAATACCATTGTAAATAAAAGAGGTATGGTAAATAAATAAAACCTACTTTTTTATATTTACCCTATAAATCTCTTTATATTTACCAACACTCAAAAAATAGGTTTTATTTAGGTGAATCCTATAGGTCAAATACTATGGGCCAAATTATAATTAATATCATGCAAAAAAAACCATTATTATCCCTAATATTAACATCAAAATATTAATAATAATATTATTATTATTAAATGTAATATTCATATTAATATTATTATATTTAATAACTTTGGATTAATACAATATTAAATTTTCTATATTATTATATACATTAATGTA
Source organism: Pinus albicaulis (assembly GCA_034641835.2). Lineage (NCBI taxonomy): Eukaryota > Viridiplantae > Streptophyta > Pinopsida > Pinales > Pinaceae > Pinus > Pinus albicaulis. The sequence continues at coordinate 970,971,102 of CM076573.1, forward strand.
TCATGATATATATTAACTCTAGATATATATGGAAGGGAAGAACAAAGACATACAGTGATAGAGGTGGAGAGATAGAGGGAGTTAGAAGGGAGAGATGGGGATAAAACAAGGAGAGGGGAGAGGAGGAATGAAGAGAGAGAGGGAGAGGAGTGAGAGAGGTAGAAAAGGGTACGCGAGGAAGAGGGAGATATAAATATGGAGGGAGGGGGGGGAGGAGGAGAGAGGATTGGAGGGCAGAGAGAGAGAGTTATGGGGGCAAAGAGAGGATTAGAGGGAAAAGAGAGAGATGGGGGAAGAGAGAGGGATGTAGGAGAGGAAGGGAGAGAGAGGAAGGAAGAGAGAGAGGATAAGAAAGGGAGGGAGATAGGAGGAGAGAGGGAGGGATAGAGAGATGGAGTTGGAGGGAAGAATAAATACATAGAGAGCAAGAAGTGGAGAGAGAGAGGGAGTGAAAAGGGAGAAATAGAGAGAGTGTGTGTATGTTTTTGGATGAGATAAAGAGAAAAAGGAGAGATGGAGGGAATGGGGGGAGAAGGAGAGAGGGAGGGATATATTGATAGAGTTGGAGGGTGAAGAGAGGGAGAGAGAGGGAAAGAGAGAGATATAGACATGGGAGAGAAAGGGAGAAAGGGGAAGGAAGAGAGAGAGGATGTGAGAGAATGGAGAGAGGAAGGGAAAGAGAGATGGAGTTGGAGGGGGGAGAGAGGGAAGACGATTTATTTCACTAGATGGATTGATTTCATTGTGGATGGTGATTTCTAATCCTATTTGATTTCTTGCACTATATGCATTGATTTTAGTGTAGATGTTGAGAGAGAGAGAGAGAGCAAGAAAGAGGATTGGAGAGAGAGGAAGGACAAGAGAGAGGAAGAGAGTGATGGGGTAAGAGAGAAAATTGGAGGGAATATATATATATATATATATAGAGAGAGAGAGAGAGAGAGAGAGAGAGAGATGGATTTAGAGGGGGAGAGAGAGAGGGAAGAAGAAATACAGAGAGATTGATAAGTGGAGAGAGAGATTAAGTGACAAGGGAGAGATGGAGAGAGAGTGTGTATGTGTTCGGATGAGATAAAGAGACAAAGAGTGAGATATGAGGAGAAGGAATGGGAGAAGGAGAGAGGTAGGGATATAGTAACAAAGTTGGAGGGTTAAGAGAGAGAGCGATAGAGATGTAGAACAGGAATGGAGAGATAGGAAGGAAAGGGAGGATGTGAGAGAGTGGATAGAGGGAAGGAAACAAAGATGTACTTCGAGGGGAGAGAGAGGGAAGAATATTTCATGCACTAGATGAATTGATTTCAGTGTAGATGGAGATTTCTAATCCATTTTGATTGCTTGCACTAGATGCATTGATTTTAGTGTATATGTTTATTTATAATTATATTTAATTTCTTGCACTATATGCATTGATTTCAATGTAGATGATTGCTAATCCTATATGTTTTCTCGAAATAAATGCATTTATTTCAGTGTAGAGAACGATTTTTTATCCTATTTGATTCCTTGCACTAGATGCATTAATTTCAGTGTAGGTGTTGATTTCTAATTATATTTGACTACTTCCACTAGATGCATTGATTTCAATGTACATGATTTCTAATCATATTTGATTGCTTGCACTAAATGCATCGAGTTCAGTATAGATGGTGATTTCTAATCCTATTTGATTGCTTGCAATAGATGCATTGGTTTCAGTGATGTTGGTTTCTAATATTATTTGCTTACTCGCACTAGATACATTAATTTCAGTGTAGATGTTGATTTCTAATCCTATTTGATTACCTGGATTAGATGAATCATTTCACTGTAGATGTTGATTTCTGATTTGATGTAATTGGATGTATATTGATGGTACATTAATTTTAAAATGATTGGATTAACATTGTGCATTAATTTCACTGTAAGAAGGCAAAATTATTGACAATGTACATTTATTTTTATGTTTTAGTAATTCAACCTATTAATATGGAAGAGTAAGAGAGAAAATGTATGATTTTTAGTACAATAGTTCCAGAAAAATATTTAAATGGTTTTTGATTTCAAAGCGAGTTATTTTTCACTGTCGGACATCGCAAGATTCACGTGAAAAGGAGAGAAGGTTGTTTTCGTTGACATAAAGAATTCGGTGATAAATTATGTATTTTTCATGTATTTTTCAATATATTCTTCATATCACATTTGAATGATCTGATAGGTGTATTTGTTATTTAATATATTAATTATTTCATTTCTATGATCACCAAACATATTTATATTAATAACATTTGTTAGAATTTGTATTTCTAATCTTCAAAATTTCAAAGTATGATGTACATCTCAAAAATATACAAAAATTTTAATAATTTGAAAAATGTGACGTTGATGCCTCCAACTGGAACCAGCTTAGATCCATCTTACTCTAGGTCTATCATGCGCCGAGAGGGATCAAATATCTCGAGGTGCAAACCTTTCCTTAAGTTTTTCACTCAAAAAATAGGTTTGCACCTTGAGAGATTTGATCACTCTCGGTGCATGATAGATCTAGAGTAAGATGGATCTAGGGTGGTAATATTTAATCATCCATATAGTTAATGAGTGGTGTTATACTTCACAATGAATATGGAGGACACAATAGAATAGATTAAAATGTATTTTATTATATATATATGAATAAGACACTCTTTGTCGTGCAAAATGGGACAATTATTGGTATCCCTCTGTCTTTCAATTGGGACACTATGTCGATTACATTAAAAAAAAATGTATTATTTCACAGAGAAATATTTCAAAAAAAAAACACCTTGCTTTGATATCAAAACATATTGATCATCATTCTTCACTTGAAATGTTGTCACTTCTCAAGCTACTTCCATGACTTGGGTTATTTTGAGGAATGTTTTGTTCACGGTGTTGATTGTTTTCTTCTTCATCAACTTCCATCTACAAACATAAAAATAAATTGTAATGAGTGTATATTCATTGGTGAGAGTAATGAAAATTGAAATATTAAATAATATACATCAATGTAAATACAAAATAAATGACGTACCATAGCAAGAATTGACTCGTGAACTATACACATTCTTTCAAAACCAATTTTCATGCCATTTTTAAACATTTCATTTGTTGGTGTAGTTCCATAATTTGTTTCTTGTAAGTTTTATACCCCATGAAAAATCATATATTTAATATAAAATATTATATTTGTTCTACTAATTATAAACAGAGCTAAGTAAAACAAGATCGATAGATGCTTAAAAATTCCACAATTAATTTCTGATATGCCAACATATACTGACAACCCATATTTAACCCAATGTCAATCAAATTATCTGATGGGTCTTATTTGTATGTTAGCACCTGTTTGAAGACATTCAATGATGATTGCTGTAAAACAACTTAAAATACAAAAAAATGAAATCTAGTTAAGTTGTTATAAGTAACAATTACTCACAAAGTTAGATATCAATACTTTTCTTCCTTGTTGTCCTCTTTTATGTGTTGAATAGGTTCCATTTTCTTTTCTTTTTTGCAAGAAAATACTTGAAAATTAATATTTAATGCTAAACTGTTTATTTATTGTACCTAATCGAAAAATTCAATAATTACATATTACATTTGAAGCACGTTGTTCTTGAGATGGATCCTCGTACGATGCAATTATGTCCATTTCTTTGATCATCTCCTTCTACACCTTTTTAGACATTCCTACTGACATACTTATAATATCAGCTTGTTCATCCTTTGAGGTTTTCATAATCTTCCTGAAAATGTAACATGACAATAAACTATTTAATTTTTATATTTATATATGAAAAGTAAATGTTACAAAAGTGATATTTATAAATGATTGATTTCTAGTAATATATATATATATATATATATATATATATATATATATAGTTCTAGAAAAGCATTTAAAGGAATATTACTTTTTCATTCCTTCTTCTTCTTTTTTTACATTTTTGCTATTAAAAGTATGACATGTCTCATTGACCAATTCTTCGGAAACTCATCCTGTAGTTTAGATAAAATCTGGTTTTCAGAATCATTGGATTGATTTTTGTATTGTATGTGGAAATAATGTCTATACATTCGTTCCACTAGATTCCTCAAAGTTTTGTAAAATTTTTCCCCTTTTGTTAACCTCCAACACCACTCCAGATGAGCTAAGGAGCAATTCATTTTCATTTGCATGTTCTATTTTTTTTCTTTTCTTAGAAAAAAATTCCTTTTCTGAGTTGCTGGTCCCGATAGAACATTAGAAATATGTGAATTAATAGATTTTTTGCAAAATTTTATCTAATATTTTTATGTATATTATTAATGAAAATTAAAAAAAGTAACTCATATTGGATCAATCGTATTTTTTCATTCACCTCATTCATCCTTCTGCAAATTTTCCATCAAGCTTTTACGCTCTTCTAGTCCTAGATCAGAAATAACCTTATCGAGCTTCATGATTTTGTGGCTCTGCATGATACACAGTAAACAACACACATTAGTTAAACTTACATATAGTTCAAAAAAAAATTTGTAAAGAATTTACAAAGAACTTGCCATTTTTTATTTTCTCGATGTGATATCAGTATTTTTTTTACTTGATCTCTTGTCAACCATTTATTTATTAATATGAAAATTTTACCATACCATTCATTACTATATTTTATAAATAAATCACAAACTTTTTAGGTAAAAAAGAAATTCAAGGAAATGGTGCATCTTTCAACAAGTATGCGCCGACGTTAGTGTGGCATTTTCTTATAAATGAACCGCAAAAACAGTAAAAATACCATATAATTATCTCTGTTAACAAGGAGAACCAATGAGTTATAAGTTTACGCAGCGCACCGATTAACACTGAAAAATCAATAAAAATCATCTAGCGTTATTTTTCGTATCATATGATATCGTGGACGAGGTGGTGTGGCATATTCTTATAAATGCACTGAGAAAATAGGGGACTACCGTATGTTTCTCTTTTTCAACAAGAAGACCCAATGCGTTTGTAACAGCCCTAGTTCTATGCTTTTTAATTGACATACAAATAAGTCCAAAAGGGGAGTGGACCACAATGGAGAATTATTATGTGGATTTATTTAAATATTTATTAATGAAAAATAAATGGAATATTTATGTGTGCACTATGACCAGATGAGATTGGAGATCATAAGCCTGATTCATGAGGATATGGATAAGGTTAAGACTTTCCCCAAACCTTTGAAAAAGCCTTGAAAGGAATAATGCTAAATTAGATTTAAGAGGAAAAATCTAAAAAAAATCACCAATTAAGAGCAAAGTAAATGGGAAGAGGTGAAAAAGATTGAAAAGAAGAGAAAGCAACTTTAAAGTACCTCATTGAGGGAAGCCTAGGCAAAACAGGAAGAAAGCATCCTGAAATTCTGGATGCAGAATTTAGAAACGGGCTTGGGGAAAGCATAGCTTAAGTAAGTTGCTCCAGAACAGACTGAGGTTAGTTTGTCCTTGGAGGATCTCAGCTCGGGGGTGAGTTCTAGAGAGAGAAGAACTCTAAGGTTGGGAGGACTGGTCATAGAAAGAAGTGGGATGTATACCTAACTAATAAATTTTTATTGAAGAATTGTATTATGAAATATTAAATTATTATTAGGCTTGGAAGTATTAAGATTTTATGCTGTAGATATGAAATTTCTTACGTTTAACAGATCTTATCAGAAGAAATATTTCTCTAAAATCTGTATAGTTGTAGGAAGGGAGTCTACTGGGATATATCAACCAGAAACTCTAAACCTGATATTGGTTTAAATCTGGAGATATATTTTACTCCCATAGACAAATAAATTTTATAACTTTAATCTGCTTCTTTAGTATAAAGTCATATGTGCATGAGAAAAGAAAAAGGATACTCAAATCTCTAGAAAAGTTTATATATCTCTATAGAACAAAAATTTACACATGAATTCATACCTGCTATGATTAAGATAAATTATAAACTTGAAAGAAAAAGAAAAAAGATTTAATAAACTGGTAGCTATCATTATGATTTAGTGGGTATGAAATATTAAATTTTGTATAAAAAAACTTCAGAGGAGAAAACATCAAAATCAAAAAGATAATCTGTATCTCTTTTTCTAATAAAGGCTTTATATCCAAGTAAAAAGAAAATACTATTCCTAGGAGGAGTAAAATTATGTTGAACAATTATAATAGTACAAGTAAATTATCTGTTGTAAATCTATGATATTATCTGTATGGAAGTTGAAGCAAATGAAACATATAAGAGTATACACCTCTGCATGATTCCAATAAATTATTGGTAGAAAAAGAAGTTATCAGGAAATATATATATTTAACTTGGTTAGAATTCAGAAAAATAATTGTGAAAAGGAAAGAAGACTTATTGGTTTCTGTTTGAAATATAAATCCAGTAGCATAAGTCAAAATTATTCGCATAACAAGTTAATACATAACAAAATATTAAAGGATAAATTTTGAAAAAATATGCAAGAAAATAAAATCATGTGGATACTAAGCCAGCAACTATCCTAGTTAAATATGGTAACAAAATACTGTGATATGATTTTATTCTGTTAGGAAATTTTGAAATTCCTAATATATTTTAAGAAAGGAAAGTTGGTATGTAACTAAAAATTGTATACTCATAGAAAATATTATATGTGTACCCTTCATGGTAACAATAAGAGTTCGATATAATAAAACCTAAATGGAAGTATCATATAATCATTGTAGGAAAAATAATATATATCAAACAAGTTATACATAAAACATTGGAAATATACTTTCTATATCCAACAGCAACTGGATATAACATAAACGAGTACAATAATCATAATAAAAATAATTATCAGTTCTCAGTTGGGAATTATGACGAATCAGCTAATCATCCAAATATGATGAAGTTCAGTTACAACAGTTCGTTTTAGACAATTATTAAAAATCAAAATTTAACTTAAACCGTAGAGCAAGATTTCTCGACTTCTCGACATAGAAACTTTAATTGGAGATACCGACCTATGCAGTACAATAAAACCATAGTATAATCACAGTAGGTTGAACATATATGTATTCATATATACTGAAGAGAAATATTTTATCTCCTAAGGACTCCTATCAGAGATCATTACCCGCAGAAGTTATTAAAACGAATATTAATACAAAATCAGAAAAGGGTTCTAGTTTAAAACGAAAAAAACTTATGAAATCAACAATAAATATTGAATCACCTATAGAAAATTGAGTACACATGATAAGACATCTCTGCAATCATAATAAAAAGAGGTATAAGTAATCTGTGCCTCAACCGAGAAGGAAAATTTAATAAATCAAGGTAAGAAAGTATAGTATGTTCTGTAAAATGAGCGAACAAATTTTGCAACGTACCTTATTCTCATGTGGAAGACGGTTTCAGGCAAATGTGATTTAAGAATTTGCGAAGAAAAATTAATAGGTTAAGCATAGCCGAAAGAGCATTTTATATCAGGGTTTCGCTAAACAAATCCCACAGAACGTAAATTACAAATGGGGCTAGGAAATCTCGTAAATGCTTGACGCATTAAGAATTAATGGAAACCAATTAAAATAAAAGGGTTTCATTAAACAAAATTTAATTCTACATAAAACCTGGAGAAAATCACGAAAGCATTCTAATTAAATATGACATCTAAATTGGGGATAATAGATATAAAATCGGAGAATGTTACCTGGCATTCCAATAGCGGAATAAAAATGGGCCATCGAATCAGAATAAGATTGTATGTGGCGTGAAGCGTTTTAAGAGTGAACTTTAGGGTTCGGCTCTTGGAGCTCTCGAACGCAAAATAGAAATGAAATGGACCTGAAGAAATCCGGGCATAAATACCAATTAATACCCCTAGATTTCGATGCGTGATCTCTGTCTAGGTGGTGCAAGATGCGTAAACAAAGCTTGGAGGAAAACGTGAGGTACTCCTCGCATATTTAATGAAATACAGATGTGCTCAGGGAAATCACATCTTAGTTAATGCAAACACAATTCATCGAAAATATAGATGCTACTACTATATGTCTTTACTTCCATAACATGGTAGAAATCCATCGTATCTGCTGCTCAGGATAAAAAAAATAAATTAAACCCAGATCTGTCTGGAAGGTTGAATTATAAATTAAATATCATCAACTGGCATATGGCGAAGCATAACTCTTAGTCCTTGTCAATTATGTTACATCAGAGTTGATAAATGCGTCGAGATGGACGTTGGGATAAATCCTAGTACAGAAGTTATAAGCATCAAATAAAAATTTAAATGGATAAAATCATGTTAGTCAAATGGTTATGCATACTATGAACAAAACGAGAAAGAAATATCCAATATATATTAGTATCACGAAAAGTGAACTACGTATGGAGAGCTTTCATTCATTAACCATATTTAAAAGAAAACATTATTGAAGAAAGTGAAGGGAGATTCAGATGCTCCACCTTTGTGTGTGTAGTATATTTATGCATGTACATTGAATTAAATAATTAGAGATAATGAATATACATTTAAATCATTTTCCAAAGTTAAAGATTATGTAGAGAATAGTTAGGATAAGAAAAAAATTAAGGGTATTTCCACCTTCTCAGCATTTTAAGAAATGACAATAAGGATATAAATTAATAAATATATAAGAAGAGTGTCACTCACTTAGTTAAAAAATAAATATTACATTGTTGGGGTTTGATCTAAAGGTAACCACTGCGTGGGAAATTAACTAATTAGTTAAATTGTATATATGTGGATTTCCCAAAATATTAAAATTGAATTATTCAATTTTAATACTAGATTTGGAATTAACTTATTGTCACATCACTGTAGTATCATTGAAAAAAAAAGGGAGAGAGACATTTCAAATGGTATTAGAGCATTAGTTGAAACAATGGGCAACTTATGTGCTCGCACAGAAAATTTTATGCTACTGTAAAATATTATGAATTTTAAATTTTACCAATGTTGTTTTACTGTACAATGAAAAATACTAAGGGATACAACTACTAACCATGACTAAAGAGGATGAGCTATATGTGGATCTGGGTGGTGGAGAAAACACGCCATATCCAAATTCTCCATTGATGGCTATGTTGCATAGAACGCAACGAGGAATGGTATAGCCTAAAAGCCACAATGACAGGCTAGCTTTAGCAAGTAAGGAGCAAGACAAATTTATAAGAGAATTAACTTCACGAAACAACCAAGAAGGTGAAGTTTTCTAGTACAGTCTAGGAAAATAATTTAATGATATTATTCTTTATATGCATAAATGTTAAAATTTTATGATAGAGTAGAAACATATTTATCATCAGTATAATTACAAATATTCAAGTATGCTTCAAATAATACCTATGTGTAATCATTATTAAAAAGGAAAGGTGACATAAGTACCAGCAAAGAGTACTCAAAATTATGTATATGCGACTCAATAGTACTGTATATTGCATAAGCGGAGTGTCATTAATTTAATCTCAACAGCCCTGTTGGGAGAACTTTCCCAAAATTCTGAATTATAATTATTACAATAGAAATTGTGATAAAAGGCAAGGGAAAACCCTATGAGATCTGCTAAATAGTTCAACTAAAGGTAAAACAGTTATAACCATTGGATATTGAATATATCTTTGGTGATGCAGTAGCAACCTGTGCATGTATAGACATATATAAATTAGAGAGCATATCTCGATAAGAATCTCGCAGAATATTCTGAGAGAGAGAGTGCCTCTAGAAAGCAGTCTAGGAAGAAGAAGGAAGTTCAGAGAAATTCTGGGAAAAAAAAAAATTACCTTCCTCCTATGATGGAAAATGAAGAATTTTACTGCAGTTGGTATAAAATGAGATACATATTAAAATATAGAGTAGAATTCAAGGTTACACTATTCCAAATTGGATAGTCTGGGTATAATAATCCATGATTAAATAGCTATATAAGATTTAATCATTGTAATAGTAGGAGGACTAGGTAAGCTGGTAAGAATTACTGAACCATTAATTCCATAAATGGAAAAACATGGGGTATGTTTAAAACCACCAGATCCATATAAATTAAAGGAAAAGAATAAGGTCTTAGAGGACAGTTGTAATTGAAAGTGGAATATTTTATTATCAGTATATAAGCGTACTGAAGTAATTAAGGTGGTATGTGACAAAAGTACATAAGAATGCAACATATCATTGAGAAATTATAATAAGTTGGATATATCATAGTAAATGGATATTTCTGAAGCATTAGTGTTCTATAATTCTGTAACAGCTAAAGCAGAATTGAACAAAACTAACACTATTAGTGATATGCACATAGCAAAAATGTGTCACTAATGCATATGTGGTGGTCTTGAAGTGTCAGACCTGCCTAGATAAGACGATGTCAGACAACATTTTTCTCAAAAATTGAGGTGAGCGAAAAAAAAAAAAATATACCATTTCATTGTGAAATGGATTCAACCCTACCTGCATGAAAAAAACAGGAAGGCAAAGCTGAAACATAGAGTTATACTTAATTACACAATTTAGACATGCCATTAGAAGGCGTATGAATTCTATGGCAGAATAAAAGAAATTTTCATATATACAATATGAGAAATATGCTCAGTGCTGACTAACGAACCTAGATGTACTTTGGCCTAAGTGTTAGACCATTTTTTGGTCATCTAACCTATTATCATTAGATGTACCCAAGTACACCATGTAAGACCAATTTTACCCTAAGTAAAATTGCCTTCACTATGTAAAATAACTTAATAAAACACATTTATTAGGTTGTTTATGGTCTAAACAGGAAACCCCAAGGGGAAATATTAAACAAATCTATATTTGTTTGGTTTTCCTCATGGAATAATTAATTAAACGGTAATTTAATTATTATTCCTGGTCATATTTAACTCAAAACAAGGAAATTAATTAGATAAATCCTTATTTATCTTATTATTTTCTAGGAATAATTATTTAAATCTTATTTAAATAATATTCCTTGTTAAATATAACTAAATCATTTATAAATAATTAAATAAACCATTATTTATTTAATTATCATTCAACCACTTCCTTAAAATAATAAATAAATCATTTATTTATTTATTATTTACAAATAAAGGGATTTGACCCAAGTCAAATACCTTTCCCCTCCAACAAATATAATAAAATATTCCATAAAAGGTGGATCTAGATTTGGTTAATATTATTTTAATCATGCACCAAGATCTAGAATGACCTAATATTTTGTTATAAATAGAAGGGTTTTCCCATTCATTTGTCACCTTTTGTTGCCTATTATATCACTCCGGATCTATGCTCTTGGTCTGACTTTGAGCGATTATCATTGTCAAATTTTCCATTATTTCACTTTGTGAGCTCCCTTTGAGTTCTATGTTTGTCTGGGTTTTCTATACCAACAAGAGAGAGAAATGCTAGATCTGAAGCATTGAGGACTTTCAAGAACCCATCCCATTGATGACAATTTGAAACACCTTTCTTGTTTTGCTCCCAAGTGCCCTTAATATAAAATTATTTCAAAAATATTGTTCTTGTCTTGTCTATTGGATGTATGGAGCAAAACCTTATTTTCACTGCTTAATGTCTTTTTATGCATAGATCTGGATTTGTGCAGCATTTGTATTGATCAACTAACTACAAATCTGAAGATATTGGTAGTCATATTTGATGTTAGGGCTATAAGTTATGCGTAGCTAAAGTGGTCTTTTTTCGTACCTAAGCGAAGAAGAGCCTGGTTAACACTGCCAGGCAAAGACTTTAAAACATTGTAAAATCAATTGACACTGCACCTCTCTACCCTTGTTTCGACATTGTAATCACTTTATTCTGCACCTCCCTGCCCTTGTTGGTCATTCTTCTTCCCCTTGTGCCGTGTTTGTGTTGTCATCATTGCACCCACAAGGCGTATATCCCAGAGACTTCTTGGCCTTCACCCTCAGTTTTTGGTTGGTCAACCTACTCACTCTATTGAGATTGCAACAAGATGATGAGCTTAGTGGAAAGGAGTCACCTTGACTAAGTGGGCCCGCAGGCTATTTTTGGCGCAAAGTCTATTTTTAGACTATGTCTATTTTTAGACACATGGATCATGTTCTATGAGTTGCAGGATGCTACTTTTGGGTGGTTGGTCAAGTCGGAAAAAATATATGGACTTCTATCTTTAGGCATATTGCGCAGAATCTATTTTTAGATTGCCAGTCTAAAAATAGATATGTCGAATATTATTAGCTCTTAATAGTATTTGGACTATAAACATTATCTTATTCTCTTGGAGCACTTCAGTTAAGTGCGCAGATGTGGCACATGAGCTGACAGAAGGAATTATGCTATTCCTGAGGGTTAAGTGGAGCTATTGCATGGATAATTCAGTTAGAACTCATGTGACAAAGTTTGGTGGAGTTGATTGAGGAAGTTAGTGGAGTTGTATTCAGTTTAACTAATCTAAACATAGTTGAGCTATTTGTATTCAGTTTAACTAATTGATACAATTAGTGAGAGCGGTGGGAATTAATTATTAATTAATTCACTAATTTTAAAGTCATTAATCAACTAAAGAATGCATAAGTTAACTTTAGTGCATGGACAGTTTCAGTGGAGACCAGTGCAGAAATAGGTGAAAAAGCAGGTTAACTATCAGTTGTGACTATACAGTTGCTATTTGCAACACACAGATAGGTGGAGAAGCCCACGAGGATTTCACAGTAAAAGCCAGGTGGTTTATCTATTTAATGAAGCCATCCCATAGCATTGATTAGGCAATAGAGGCTGGCTATCAGGTGGCAAAAAATTGGAGCATGTATTTTGCTAGATCTAGCTTGATAGTGTGTAGCAATTGAGGGTGTGCATGAGAGCTTGTGAGCAGCCTTTGTACTATGATTGTTACATGATCTCCATGACATATAATATATAGATAGTTTGGGTTTTCAGCTTTAAGCTTTCCCATTAAATACTGTGTTCATATGTGTGATTTTTTGTGGTTTTAATGTATGCATGCAATGGATTTTATTTCCGCATGTGATGATCAATGGTAGAAGAGATTTTGTATTATGCATGAAGCTAAAATAGTGTGTGATTAGGAGAATATCGATAAATAATATATTAGTTATTTAATTTTCTACATGGTATCAGAGCGATATTGATCACTGGAGCAATTTCAAAACATTGAAGAGGTTGAGTTTTGTGCTGGTGGAATTCGAATTTGCAGCAGTGTTTTCTTGGTGTCGAAGTTGAGATGTGTTTCAACGGATTGTGATTGGAGTATTCCCTTGAGGGCAGCTTGAATTATATTAGATGGAATGACATGATGGAGGCAGTTCTGGATGACAATGGGTTGAAGGAGCTCATAGATGTAGAAATTCCAAAGCCTACTTCTAGTGATGCTGCCATACTTGACTCATGGCAAAAGAAGACAGCAAAGTGTCAAAGGATTCTATTGGAGGGTGTGAAGGATAACATAGTATCCAGCCTTCATGGTAAAGCTTCTCCATTCTTGATGTGGAAAGCTTTGACAGATTTATTCCAAAGCAAGAGCGACTAGAGGAAATTGGTGCTCAAGGACAAACTCAGGAACATAAAGATGGAGAAAGGCGACAGTATGCCCAAGTACCTCACCAAGTTCGTCCAATGCAGGGATGAGCTGGGAAGTGTCGGGGTGACTGTTGATGATGAGGACATGGTGAGCTTGGCTCTCCTTGGGCTTTCGAAGATTTTTCATTCCTATCAGGACTCTGTCAATGGTCAGGAGAAATTTCCAGGATGGGAGCGACTTTGGTCGGATCTTGTGCAAGAGGAGATAAGGCGGAGTACGAGGGATGGATCTTCATCAAAGAACTATGATGAAGAGAATTGCGCTTTGGCTACCAAAGAAAAGAAAGGGAAGAGTAAGAAAGCTTCTCAATCCAGTGTGAAAGGCAAGAAGCAGGACATGTCCAAGCTGAAGTGCTTTCACTGTCACCAACACAGACATTATGCCACTAATTGTTCACAGAAGAAGAAAAATAAGCAGGTTGCTGGGACTGCAGCTGGAGAGGCCTTAGCCTCAAATTTTGAGCTGGATTTCTTGATGATTGCATGCTTGGTATCAATTATGTTGGGATCAGTGTGGTTTCTTGACAGTGTTGTGTCTTTTCACATGACAGGAGATCAAGATTTGTTAACTGATCTGGATGAGAAAGATCTTCGAGTGCACATTGAGATGGGCGATGATGGTAGATATAGTGTGACTGATATCGGTACCATTTCCTTTGAGAGGGAGTCTGGTAAACCCTTCATATTGAAGGAAGTGATGCATGTTCCAGGATTGAAGAAGAATATTATCTATGTGGCGATGTTAGAAGACAAGGGATATGATGTTGTCTTTAGCGAGGGAAAGACTTTCTTGTGTAGTAAGGCAACTGGTGAGACCTGGAGGATAGGGGTTCGAGTTAAGAACCTTTATCAATTGCAAGTAGATGGATGTGCAGCAATGGAAGGCAAGGTAGAAGGAGTGGTGAGCCGGGATGATGGTGAGTTGTGGCACTGGAGATTGGGCCACCTTCACCATGGAGCTTTGAAGATACTGCAACAGATTTCTAATGGGCTTCCTAAAGGCAATCTTGCGCATTTATATCAGTGCAAGGGTTGTACTTTGGGAAAACTTGTGAAAGCCACCTTTCACTAGAAGGATAGTCGCGCCACAATGATCCTTGAGAGAATTCATACAGACGTGTGTGGACCTTTCTCAGCAACTTCGACAGAAAAGCACAGGTATTATGTGATATTTGTTGATGATTTTTCTCATAAGTGCTAGATCTTCTTCATGCAAAAGAAGAGCGAGACATACTCAAAGTTCTATGAGTTCAAGGCACTGGTTGAGAATGAATCGGGGAAGCAAGTGAAGGGTCTTAGGAGCGACAATGGTGGTGAATTCATCTCTGGAAAATTCAAGGACTTTTGCAGCGCAGAAGGAATTCGAAGAGAGCTCATAGCACCTCGTAACCCATAGCATAACGGGGTTGCTGAGCAGAAGAACAGAACGATCATGGGTGCTGCATGGGCGATGTTGCATGATTAGGGCCTACCCATACACTTGTGGGCTGAGGCATGTAATACTGCAGTATATGTGTACAACCATTGTCCTCACAAGATACTTGGCATGAGTACACCCGAGGAGGCGTTTTCTGGTAAGAGGCCTGATATTTCCCATTTGAGGATTTTTGGCTCACCTGTTTATATTCATGTGACGAAGGATGCCAGGAAGAGGCTGGAGCTGACTGCAGAGGTTGGGATATTTGTGGGGTACACTGATACACCCCACAACTATCGTGTGTATTTTCCAAATAGTCGCAAGAATGTTGTGCGACGGGATATCAAATTTCATGAGGAGAAATCCATGAAGTGTTCACTTGAGAGGGAGCCACACTTGCATGCAGATGAGGAGCTATTAGTTCCTAAGGATGAGTCTTAGGATGTGGATCAACCACAAGATGAGGTTCATGGAGTGGAAGAGACCACTCAAGCAGCGCCAACCATCAGAGGGCGGAAGCGCACTACAGAAGGTGAGCGACTGGCTCAAGATGCAAAGAAGGTTGTAGGAGCACCTACATCACAGTGTAGATAGAGACAGTCATCTGACCGGTATACTGGATACATGGATCTTATGAAAAAGTGTATCGTGACAGAGCCATCCTCTTTCGAGGAAGCTGTGGGGGACCCCACATGGGTAGATGCCATGGTGGAAGAGTATGATTCGATTGTCAGAAACAGTGCATGGGAGATTGTCCCGAGACCGGAGGGGAAATCAGTGGTGGGTTCGAGAAGGATCTACAAAGTGAAGCAGGCAGCTGACAGGAGTGTGGAGAAGTACAAGGCAAGATTTGTTTCCTGAGGCTTTTCACAGATTGAGGGGATTGACTATGAGGAGACCTTTTCACGTGTCGCAAGGTATTCTTCCATATGGACGATTCTTGCTCTCTCACTGCAGACGGGGTGGAAAATTTATTAGATGGATGTGAAGACTACGTTACTCAATAGAGTCATTGAGGAGGAGGTTTACATAGAGCAGCCCAAAGGTTTTTAGATCTTCAACATCAATTTGCATGTGTGCAGGCTCAAGAGAGCATTGTATGGGTTGAAACAAGCACCTCGTGCTTGGTACACATGGATAGACAATTATTTCACCGGACTTGGATTCTCCAAGAGTGAGGCAGATCCTAACCTATACCAGATTGTGGTGGAGGGTAAGTTTTTGATCATTATACTTTATGTAGATGATTTGATTTTGACAGGTGATGAACTGTTGATACACTCATGCAAGGCTGATCTTGCAAAGGAGTTTGAGATGAAGGACTTGGGCCTCCTTCATTATTTCCTGGGATTGGAAATTTGGCAGCACAGTGATGGATTGTTTTTTTCTCAGGGTAAGTATGCCTGGGAGATACTGGAGAAGTTCAACATGCATGGTTGCAAGCCTGTTGATACTCCTCTTCTTGGTGGATGGAGGAAGGAGGATGCTACTTCAGTGGAGGTAGTGGATGCCACTGTTTATCGATAGTTGGTGGGGTAGCTTATGTATCTGGTCAATACATGACCCGACATATGCTATGTTGTTAACCATATTTCACAAGCTATGGTTAAGCCAACCAAGCTCTTTTGGAAGGCGGGAAAGCATGTATTGAGATATCTCAGAGGCACATCGGGATATGGATTACGGTACAGAAAGTCGGATGAGGTGAGGTTGTGTGGCTTCACGAATGCAGATTGGGCAGGGAGCCCAACAGACAGAAAGAGCACATCTAGAGGGATTTTCAGTATCGGGTTGATAGCAGTTTCTTGGTACAACAAGAAGCATAGATCCGTGGCACTTAGTTCAGCGGAGGACGAGTATATGGCAGTAGGTTTTGCTGCATGCGAAGCTATATGGATGAGGAAGATTTTGGTCAGGTTGTTCGGTTCACACTTGGATCCTACTGTGATTTATTGTGATAATCAGATTTGCATCAAACTCTTAGTTAATCCAGTATTTCATGATAGATATAAACACATTGACATCTGGTATCATCATATCAGAGATTGTGTGCAACGAAAGATCATGTTACTTTCATACATTCCTACGGAGGATCAGGATGCCGATATCTTGACAAAGGCACTCACCAGAAGCAAATTCGAATACCACAGAGGCAGGATAGGGGTTGCAGATAATCCTTATCTTGTTGAGAGGGAGTGTTGAGATTGCAACAAGATGATGAGCTTAGTGGAAAGGAGTCGCCTTCACTAAGTGGGCCTGCAAGCTATTTTTGGCGCAAAGTCTATTTTTAGACATATGGATCATGTTCTATGAGTTGTAGGATGCTATTTGTGGAGGGTTGGTCAAGTTGGAAAAATATATGGACTTCTATTTTTAGACATATTGGGCGGAATCTATTTTTAGATTGCCAGTCTAAAAATAAATATGTCAAATATTATTAGCTCTTAATAATATTTGGACCATAAACATTATCTTATTCTCTTGGAGCACTTCAGTTAAGTGCACATATGTGCCATAATAGCTGACAGAAGGAATTACACTATTCCTGAGGGTTAAGTGGAGCTATTGCATGGATATTTCAGTTAGAACTCATGTGACAGAGTTTGGTGGAGTTGATTAAGGAGTTAATGGAGTTGTGTTCAATTTAACTAATCTAAACATAGTTGAGCTAGTTGTATTCGGTTTAACTAATCTAAACATGATTGAGCTATTTGTATTCGGTTTAACTAATCTAAACATAGTTGAGCTAGTTGTATTTAGTTTAACTGATTAATACACTAGTGAAGAGTGGTGTGAATTAATTATTAATTAATTCACTAATTATAAACTCATTAATCAACTAAAAGAATACATCAGTTAACTTCAGTGCATGGACAGTTTCAGTGGAGACCAGTGTAGAGATAGGTGAAAGAGCAGGTTAACTATCAGTTGTGACTATACAGTTGCTATTTGCAACACATAGATAGGTGGAGAAGCCCATGAGGATTGCGCAGTACAAGCCAGGTGGTTTATCTATTTAATGAAGCCATCCCATAGCATTGATTACGCAATAGAGGCTGGTTATCAAGTAGCAAAATATTGGAGCATGTGTTTTTCTAGATCTAGCTTGATAGTGTGTAGAAATTGAGGGTGTGCATGAGAGCTTGTGGGGAGCTTTTGTACTATGATTTTTACATGATCTCCATGACATATAATATACAGATATTTGGGGTTTTCAGCTTTAAGGTTTCCCATTAAATACTGTGTTCATATGTGTGATTTTTTGTGGTTTTAATGTATGCATGCAATTGATATTATTTCTGCATGTGATGATCAATGGTAGAAGAGATTATGTATTATGCATGAAGCTAAAATAGTGTGTGATCAGGAGAATCTTGGTGAATAATATATCAGTTATTCAAGTTTGTACACCTTCCCGCCATCGTCGAGATAGTCTTCCTCTGAGTCCACACTCTGACTCCTCTTCTGATTCATTGGGCTCTCCTTTTACTTCTAGTTCTCCCCCTGTCACCTTCACTATGTCTGGTCCAGGGCCTAACGCTAGTAGTAACCCCGGCCCTCATGCCAGGAATGCTACTAGTGGAACTGCCATAGGCACTACCCCGGCTGCACCCTACTCCCCTTCATGGCAGGCCTCAGCCTCCCTGATTTGGACTAGTTGATAAACAACCCTATACACCATGACGCTAGCTGGCCTACTATGCCGTCAAAGCTCCCTTCTGACATCCCAAAGTTTGAAGGCCTTGCTGGAGAAGATCCTTCAAATCATATTCGATCTTTCCACATGTGGTGTTCCTCTAACTCCATTTCCAATGACTCTGTCCATCTTTGGTTGTTCCAACGAACACTTACCAGTGAAGCTTCTAAGTGGTATGTTGATCAGGCCACTTCCTCTCATACCACCTTTGCAACGCTTGCCCGAGCTTTTTTATCTTACTTCCATCTTCCCCTTCGTTATGACACTGGTATCGAACTTTTGACTTCTTTTCGTCAATCATCTGTGACCTGCCTATCCAGTCATGTCCAGGAATGGTGGATAAGAAAGAGCCTATGTCAATCCCATACCTTCGAAGACCATGTATACATGGACTGGTTCCTTAGATCTCTCTTGCCTCCTATCGGGAAATATGTCACATCACATTTTCCTCAAACCAAAGAAGTCGCCCTCCAAATGTTGTTAAAATATGACCTAATCTACACTCAGACGGGTTATGTTTATACCGTTCTAGCTGATCTCCCCAGACCCGCTGGTGCCAACACAGCAGGGGCACCTCATGCCGCCGACAGTATCGTTGGATATCTCTCTCATCCATACACCCAACCTCCCATGGGTTATGGTTTTCCTGGGGGGGCAGCACCTCCCGCACTTTTTCCCCTCCTGGTAGCACGTACCCAGGATACGACATGCCTCCCCTTTTGGCCCAACCTTCTATTTACCACACTGTTACCCAACCCCCTTATTATCTGTATCTGTTTCTTGGTGCTCCAACTCCTCCAGCATCAGCACCACTGCCTCCCTTTCCTTCTCAATCCTCGCCACAACAGTCACCACCCCCACAAGAGCCAGTGGATGCACAACAGGGATTTCTGGCTACTCAACCACTTGAAGGTTAGGTGGCCACTCAACCTCTTCCATCTAGTTCCTTCGATTACCAGATCCTCATGATGAACTCTGATCAACCTCTAACCGTCAACCCTAACCTTCAAAATTGGTCCCATCAGTACCCCAAGTCGCCCACTTCGTCTGTCCCCGAGTCACTTTCTCCAGGTTCCACAGAGCCTCTTTCAACATCCAATGGTCCCTTGCATATCCCTCAGCCCAAATTTGAGGTTCATACCAAGATTCCTAAGGGACCATTATGCCGAAATGTTTCTTTTGGTCGAGCTGCTCATTTGTATACCATAGTAGATGATTTGGCGTAGTCTCCTGCTGCCATTTCAACACTGGAGCTCCTCTAGTCGTTCCCTTCTCAAAAGAAGGCTCTACTATCCGCCATGGGCACTATAGACCCTGCTGATGACTAATTGATTATTTTTGATGCCCATCAATCAGAACATCCTCCTCTTCCTGCTTCCGTAGCTTTCCAAATCCCCGTCAAAATCCAGAACACTAACGTTTCTCAGTGTATTATTGATGAAGGGGCATCCACCTATGTGATGTCTGCTTCAGTTTGGAAACAACTTGAATCTCCTGAGTTGGCCCCTTCCACGATGACCCTTTGAGCATGGTATGGCCACGCCTCCCAGCCCATTGTCCTATTCCGTAATTGTCCTATCACTCTTGCAAGCAAGACGGTTTGCATTGACATTGAAGTCATTGATGCCCCTCTTAATTATAACATTATTTTTGGGCATAGCTACACCTATGCCATGTCTGCTGTCCCATCCACAGTACACCGCAAGATGTTTTTCCCTCATAATGGAAAGATAGTCACCATTGACCAGTTGACATATCATGAGCCAAAATCTCAGACCTCTCCTAAGACAACCATCTCTTCTATAGCCAGTAAGCAAACCGTCGATTCTTTGACCAGTGTCTTTCCCGGCGTCTACAAAGACTCCTCTTTGCTTGGAACCTTCCCTGGTCTTCCTCCTCCCCCTATCTCTGATCCCAAGTTATCGAATGTTTGGGTGATGGAATCATCTCAGGTTGCCCTTCAGTGGCCTGCTTCGGCTAGTTAGCAACCTCAACCTTGCCCGTCGCAACCCGCTCCTAGCCCTTCGTCTCAGCCAACCGGACCTCCTCCTTCTGGCCCTTCTCCTACAACTGGTTCCTATGAGCCCCTTTGTCCTCTTGGAATGGTTCCTCCAAGCCTTATCCATTTAGGAGCTGTCCCACCTGGCCCTTAGCCCTCTAGTCAGATATCGTTCCTAGCTCACCCACCAAGAGTGTACACAACACTTGTCATGGCCACCCTCTCACTTCCTAACCTGACCCTTGGGATTCTCATCTGGTACCTTGATCCTCCAGCCACAACCCTGCTTGGTCAACCCAAACCTTATCCTGCTTTGATCCTGGTTCAATCGGTCCCCATGACTTCTCCTGCTGCAACAGTGCCTCAGTCACCTCAACAGGAACCACCTCCTATTGCGACCACTTCGGGTAAGAAGGGCCAAGCTTGCAAGGGGGCATCAAAGGACATGGCTTCCCTGAAAAACCCTGCCCCTCCTTAGCTTCCAAAGCATACCATCAAGTGTGCTTTGTCTGATGTTGTCAGTCACGCCACCCATACCTATCCTGAATTGCCTCATCTCAAGCCCATGGTTAATGTTGTGTTCCTTGAGTCCACGGTCCCAGAAGCCTCTGTTCCTTTCACGACCATGGCCAAGAACCCCAAGACTATTCACACCGACCACCCTTATGCTTTGTGTGATCTCCACGGCCATTACACCCACCTTTGTCCCCACCTCGAGGACTTTCGCACCTCTCTAGCCGCGGTCCGCCAATTCGAGGCCAAGCGCAACGAGTCTACCTCTCCCATATTTTTTTGTTTTGCTTCGGTAGAACTACCAGACATGACTATGCCCAATGACATTCCCCCTCCTGATTTCGAGATGACAGAGCCTTTGTCCACCATTTTCTACCTATCATCATCCATGAGACCCTTGGTGGAAGTCCCCTTAGAGACTTTCCCTGATGTTTCACTTGACCTCCCTTCCCTGATCACCCTGGGATGAACATCGGTAGATCCTTTATCTACTTACTCTTTCATCCCCCTTGTGACGATGCACATGTAAAACTCTCTTCTCATGATTATGAGTGAGGTAGCTTCGCCACGTCAGGTGGTCTTTCTTCCACTAGTCACCCCATCTTCTATTACGATGACGACATTATGGAAGTACTCACCACCCCTAAATTTATCCATCCCCCCTTACATCGAACCCATATATTCGAACCACACACACCTTGTGTCCATTACATTGACACCCAATGTTTGGGTAAGGGGGCACCCATATGTGAGCGACCAGGAGAAGCAAATCTCCACAACTCTCCTAGTGTATCAGGTCGTGTCAACACTAGTACCATTATTCTTCCACATTTATAAGAACCTATAGAGTCCCATATCACTTCAGATCACTGTAGGGATGATACCCCTTATCGTTCCTTCGTCTTACATTAGCAACCCAGTCTCTTAGACATTGTTTTTGACCAATCTATGGGTTTTCTAGGAGAGCATCAACTCATTATCTCCAAATCCTTACTTTGGGATAGTGACACCAAGTTTTCCAACTCAGAACCTTAAAATTCCATTTGATTCATACATGCAATACTAAAAGAGATTGGTAATCCTCCATTTCCTTTCTCAAACTGCATAACCATAAAAAAAATCAAATGGTGCACCACATCATTAAAATGTGTTTAGATTCCCATTTTTCTAAATAAATTTTGGCATGACCACAACATGCTTGGGGGCACCTATACCCCTCAACCATAAAAATCCTAGATCTTAGCCAAAAACAACACTGAAACCCCCTTTCTCTGATAGGTCGCACTTTTCAGGTCATTTCCTGGGACAGGTCACAGTTTTCTGTCCAGTACCTGCTACCTAGGTTGTAGAACAGACCCCAAAAAGTGCGACCTGGCTTGTTCATGAGCTCTAGGTACCTATTTGCTTTTAGTTACTTGATACTTTACCATGACATATTTTATCCAAGAAGAGTCACTTCATCCCTCTTCAAAATCGAATTTCTTCACTTGCAACACTCATACTAGGGGCACCACTTGGCCTCCATACTTGTCCTCGCTCGTGTTGATGTTCTTCGCGAGTCACCATCTTGTACTCATGTTTTCATGGTTCCCCATTGGACCTTTACTGTGTGGCAGCACCATCGAGTCGCCCTTGTTTAGAGCATCCGAGTTGAGTCATCATCGTATTCATGGAATCTATCCCGAGTCCCTTTATATCCCGCTATAGTTCTCCATCCTTCATTACTTGGTCCCTCTCTCATGTCACACATTATGGCCTTCAGTCCCACTATCCCCTATCCCTCATGATATTGAGTGAGTCGCTGCCAAGTCATTCATGCCCTTTATGCTCTAACAAGGGAAGTCATCCATTTGCTACTCAGTATCCCCCATTTCATCATCATCATTGGTATTAGTCTGTCAGTCACTCTACTATTTTCTCTCGTGCCTTAGTTGAGGATCCCTTATCGCCTCACTTATGGCGGACCTCCTTCTGTTGACATCAGCTCATTCATTCCAGTAGACAGGTCTAGAGGGTGGTATACCTTAGTTCCAGCTTCCACTTTTGTTTAGTGCCTCAGGTCAGGTGAAGGGATTTCTCATTACCCTTTGACTTGATTGTTTCTCAGCTCCAGCTCCTTTCAGCATGATCGAGATCCGTATACTTGATGGTTCAAGTGATGCAGCAGAAGATATCAGTGATTTCCAGGTGTGTGTGAGATGTCCCAAACCTTATGAGGGGGTGGCCCTGCAGGTAGCCCCCCACATGCCCGAATGACCTCTTCATTGCAGCCTTTGATGTAGCTCTATATATTTGATGATGTCATCCTTAGCCGCTTGTAGCACCTCTTTGATTTGCATGTATGAGTCAGATTTTGTGAGCCCTTCCCCATTGATAGGGGGAATTTGGGTTGTGTTTGTATCTCATGTACTCAGATATTATTGTATAAGTCCTGGTTGTTATCCCAAGCACCGCATGTATGTGGGATTTCTCATTATTTCTCTTATCTGGCTCATGTTTATGCCAACATGTACTTTACAGTTCGGTCCCTTGTTTACTGAACACACTATTATTTTGTACTTTGTCTCGACGGGCATAGGTATGCCTTCCCTGCCGCCTTTAGCACAGGTACCCTCTCATAAAAAGAGACTTGTTGCACCTGTAAGTCTCGTCTCCTTAGTGTCTAGTTCTCCAACACATTAGGCTACCTTAAATTTCTCTCTCCGACTTCCCTCTTGATGTCTGGTGATGGATTTCTTACAACGTACTTCGGTCATACAATTTGCTCCTAACACTTGCACGCTGGGGGGCAATATGTTACACCATTTTTTGGTCATCTAACCTATTATCATTAGATGGACCCAAGTACACACTGTAATACCAATTTTACCCTATGTAAAATTGCTTTCACTATGTGAAATAACTTAATAAACCACATTTATTAGGATGTTTATGGTCTAAACAGGAAACCCCAAAGGGAAATATTAAACAAATCTATATTTGTTTGATTTTCCTCATGGAATAATTAATTAAAAAATAATTTAATTATTATTCTTGGTTATATTTAACCCAAAACAAGGAAATTAATTAGATAAATCCTTATTTATCTTATTATTTTCTAGGAATAATTATTTAAATCTCATTTAAATAATATTCCTTGTTAAATATGACTAAATCATTTATAAATAATTAAATAAATCATTATTTATTTAATTATCATTCAACCACTTCCTTAAAATTATAAATAAATCATTTAGTTATTTATTATTTACAAATAAAGGGATTTGACCCAAGTCAAATACCTTTTCCCTCCAACAAATATAATAAAATATTCCATAAAAGGTGGATCTAGATTTGGTTAATATTATTTTAATCATGCACCAAGATCTAGAATGACCTAATATTTTGTTATAATAGAAGGGTTTTCCCATTCATTTGTCACCTATTGTTGCCTATTAGATCACTCTGGATCTATGCTCTTGGTCTGACTTTGAGCCATTATCATTGTCAAATTTTCCATTATTTCACTTTGTGAGCTCCCTTTGAGTTCTATATTTGTCTGCTTTTTCTATACCAAAAAGAGAGAGAAATGCTAAATTTGAAGCGCTGAGGACTTTCAAGAACCCATCCCATTGAGGAGAATTGGAAACACCTTTCTTATTTTCCTCCCAAGTGCCCTTAATATAAAATTATTTCAAAAATGTTGTTCTTGTCTTGTCTATTGGATGTATGGAGAAAAACCTTATTTTCACCGCTTAATGTCTTTTTATGCATAGATCTGGATTTGTGCATCATTTGTCTTGATCAACTACCTGCAGATATGAAGATACTGGCAGCCATATTTGATGTTAGGGCTATAAGTTATGCGTAGCTAAAGTGGTCTTTTTTCATACACTTTGACAAAATATTCATATTAACACTAAGACAGGAAAATCTCGGAAAGATGGACTTTTGTATAGGAATGGATATATCAAAATTCAAAGATATTGGAAAAATATAAGAAAAGAAACTACATCGAGAAAATTATAGAATGAAAATGGTAAAATACCGATATATCAATTCAACCAGTGTAAACGATAAGGTTGTGAGTGTCGGGATTTTGTTGGAATGCAACGAATAATAGTAATTACTAAGAGCTAATAATTACCTAATATAGTAATTACTGCTAACAAGAAAAATAAATGAGTGGTGTAGAAACCCTCTTAGAAAAAATTCCAAGAATGGAATAGTGAACCTAAAAGATGTACACTATTGCACATTGTAGACATATTGTCAGTAGGAATATGAATTTCATAAAAGAGGGTAGAGAAAATTTAAAAGAACTTTCCAGATATGTGATATAAATGACATCAGTTTGTGAACCTAGATAGGGTTTGGCAAAAGATGAGAAATTCAACAAGCTAACAAAATTTGGTACAGAATTGGCATAGCAATTTTCCAAATAATTCAACAGAATATCAAGTATAAACAAAAATTGTATAGAGTTCAATATTTCCATTATCTGTTTCGATGAGAAAAAAAAAAAAAAAACATGAATAAATTGGGTAGGATAACAAAAAGGACCTACCAAATTGTTTAAAGAAAGCATTGTAGCGATGGACTCACAAAAGTCAGCTATAAAAGAGCTGCCAATTTTATTATGTGGGATAAAGATAACAAACTAAAATATAAATTGGTAGAAAAAAAAATTCCAGACCCCAAGGATAGTAAGAAGATAGTTCTAGATGTAATTCTAGATTTATTTCCAAATAAGGAAGTTAGTTATAAAATGAAGATTAAACCACATGTTATATCAAAAATTGGTAGGAGTCAAAATAGAAGCCACTAGAAGTACTACTGATTTATGTAAGATCAAGTAGATCCCTGCTAGGTCATGTTGCTTCAAAGGGGAGATAGAACCTCAAAGAAAACAATAGATTGTTGAGAAATAAAAAATTTGAATTGAAATTCTATAGGACAAATGGATCCTGTTTTAACAATCAATTAAATCATGATATCGAAAAACGATGAATTGGGATAAAAAATTGTACAAACCTAGAGGAGGAGTAGTAAAGCTCAAGAAGAGGGAAATTAGTTGCAGTATGGATATATCCCCTGAGTTGGTAGTAAAGGTTTTGTTGAAATGTATGCCTGAGAAAAATGAGAAGGGGTTGATTCAGGAACAAAAGAATGAAAGTAAAAATTCCACAAAAATAAAGAAAATGATAAGCAAACTGGGTGTTTGCAATTTCTTAGTAAGTTGAAAGGAACGGAAAAAAATGTTGGGATGTCTGTAAAGGAGGAATATCCATAAATTTTGAATAATGCTTAAGTAATAAAGTATTAAATTACCTCTACAAATTTCTAAAAGAATATCTCAAGTGATTATATAAATTCAGCAGTGGAGCATAGACATCAAAATACATATTCCTTTAGTGAGGCAAATAAATGATGGCTACTTATTAAGTGTACAAAGTTCTAAAAGGTTGATAAATATCTCAATTGGGAAAAAACTTATAAGTATAAAAATTGATGGTACGTAAATCATGTGACCCTAACACAACATATTTGGTAGAGGAAAAAAAAAAAATTTAGACATAGAGATGACTCGAGTGAATTTCAAAAATTAGAATAGTACATGGTTGTACTTATCTAAAAAGAAGATATGCAAATTATCAAAATATTAATAATCAAGAATAAATGATAGTTGCAAAAATAGTTGCAAAAATACAGGGTAAATTAATAGTGTTACCTAAGTATAGCACAGATGATGGGAAAAAAAATTCCATAATATGTCCTTAGTTCGAACATACAGATAACTCCAATCGAGTTTGATAATTAAAACAAGACATGTTTGCACGGTTAGGAAGAAAGAGTAATGAAAAATCCTATGTGTAAGTATTGTTAAGGGACAATGAAATCTAGATCCTATATAAAAATAGGAAGTCAGAAAATCGATCAATTTGTGTAAGGCTGAAACTACAGATGGGATGCAAGTCAAAGATCTACAGTACTAACAAATATTCTTGATAAGAAAAGAATTCAAGTGTAAAGTAGAAATTGAATTTTAGAACTTGTTATTGAACCTAGTTATTGCAAACTAAATTGATTGGTTGAAAAAAATAAAACAACGAGAAGGTACATGAAGTACAGAAATGCATTGAGAAAAAGGTAAAGTAGAACATCTGCATATGATAAAGTAGAAGTACAGAAATGCACTGAGAAAATGGTAAAGCAAAACATCTGCATATGATAAAGTTGGTTTTCTAAATTCATGAAATACTAATGAAAAGTTATATAATTTGTTTAGCCAACAGTGTAACAGGAATTGTATACTCCGGAAAAAGGAGTCAAAGGTGAGAATAAGTGTAGGGAATTCACTAAGAAAACAAAGAAAGCCGAGCTACACCAGGTTTATGTGAGGAGAAAATCTCACCAAAAGACAACGAATGATAAGTACTTGTGCTAAAAGTGCACTAAACTACTATTAAATTGAACGGTTTAGCTAACAGCTGAATTTATTGAAATTATTAAAGTTCAAAATGTTGTTGTGATTATAATTATATGTATATGATATTACTTATATGAAATGGTATGAATTGTGGATAGAGAGAGAGATGAATAAAAGATTCTTCCAAATAGACTTCTTGCAATAAAGTAGGAAGAGAATCAAACTCCAGAGGGTATCAGTAAGTAGAGTGAGAATAGAGGAAGGACTGGTACTATGAAGAAAACTGAAGGAAGCTGGGAGCAATAATGAAGGAGGAATCCTCGTCTTGAGTTGAATAATCAGCATCAAAGTGTAACACCGAGGATGGTGTTCAATGTTGGGGGGGAATATGTAACACCCCTAGTTCTATGCTTTTTAATTGACATGCAAATAAGTCCAAAAGGGGAGTGGACCCAAATGGAGAATTATTATGTGGATTTATTTAAATATTTATTAATGAAAAATAAATGGAATATTTATTTGTGCACTATTACCAAATGAGATTGGAGATCATAAGTCTGATCCATGAGGATATGTATAAGGTTAAGACTTTCCCAAAACCTTTCAAAAAGCCTTGAAAGGAATAATGCTAAATTAGATTTAAGAGGAAAATTACAAAAAAATTCCCAAATGAAGAGGAAAGTAATTGGGAAGAGGTGAAAAAGCTGGAAAAGTAGAGAAAGCAGCTTTAAAGTACCTCATTGAGGGAAGCCTAGGAAAAACAGGAAGAAATCATCCTGAAATTCTAGATGCAGAATTTAGAAACAGGCTTGGGGAAAGCATAGCTTAAGTAAGCTACTCCAGAACAGACTGAGGTTAGCCTGTCCTTGGAGGATATCAGCTCGGGGGTGAGTTCTAGAGGTAGAGGAACTCTAAGGTTGGGAGGACTGGTCATAGAAAGAAGTGGTATGTATACCTAGCTAATAAATTTCTTTTCAAGAATTGTATTATGAAATCGTAAATTATTATTAGGCTTGGAAGTATTAAAATATTATGCTATAGATATGAAACTTCTTACATTTAACAGATCTTATCAGAAGAAATATTTCTCTAAAATCTGTGTAGTTGTAGGAATGGAGTCTACTGGAATATATCAACCAGAAACTCTAAACCTGATATTGGTTTAAATTTGGAGATATATTTTACTCCCATAGACAAATAAATTTTATAACTTTAATCTACTTCTATAGTATAAAGCTATATGTGCATGAGAAAATAAAAAGTATATTCAAATCTCTAGAAAAGTTTATATATATCTACAGAACAAAAATTTACACGTGAATTCATACCTGTTATGATTAACATAAATTATAAACTTGAAAGAAAAAAAAAATATTTAATAAACTGGTAACTATGATTATGATTTAGTGGGTATGAAATATTAAATTCTATATAAAAAAAATTCAGAGGAGAAAAAATCAAAATAAGAAATATAATCTGTATCTCGTTTTCTAAGAAAGGCTTTATATCCAAGTAAACAGAAAATACTATTCTTGGGAGAACTAAAATTCTGTTGAACAATTATAATAGTACAAGTAAATTATCTGTTGTAAATCTATGATATTATCTGTATGGAAGTTGAAGCAAATGAAACATCTAAGAGTATACACCTCTGCATGATTCCAATAAATTATTGGTAGAAAAAGAAGTTATCAGGAAATATATATATTTAACTTGGTTGGAATTCAGAAAAATAATTCTGAAAAGGAAAGAAGACTTATTGGTTTCTGTTTGAAAGATAAATCCAGTAGCATAAGTTAAAATTATTCGCATAACAAGTTAATACATAACAAAATATTAAAGGATAAATTTTGAAAAAATATGTAAGAAAATAAAATCGTGTGGATACTAAGCCAGTAACTATCCTAGTTAAATATGGTAACGAAATACTGTGATACGATTTTATTCTGTTAGGAAATTTTGAAATTACTGATATATTTTAAAAAAGGCAAGTTGGTGTGTAACTAAAAATTGCATACTCATATAAAATATTATATTTTTACCCTTCATGGTAACAATAAGAGTTCCATATAATAAAACCTAAATGGAAGTGTCATATAATCATTGTAGTAAAAACAATATATATCAAACAAGTTATACATAAAACGTTGGAAATGTACTTTCTGTATCCAACAACAGCTGGATATAACATAAACGAGTACAATAATTATAATAAAAATAATTATCAGTTCTCAGTTGGGAATTATGAGGAATCAGCTAATCATCTAAATATGATGAAGTCTAGTTACAACAGTTCATTCTAGACAATTATTAAAAATCGATATTTAACTTAAATCGTAGAGTGAGATTGTCTCGACTTCTGGACACAGAAACATTGATTGGAGATACCAATCTATGCAGTAAAATGAAATCATAGTATAAGCGCAATAGTTTGAACATATATGTATTCATATAAACTGAAGAGAAAGATTTCATCTCCTAAGGACTCCTATCAGAGATCATTACCTACAAAAGTTATTAAAACGAATATTAATACAAAATCAGAAAAGGGTTCTGGTTTAAAATGAAAACAACTTATGAACTCAACAATAAATATTTAATCACTTGTAGAAATTTGATTATACATGATAAGACATATTGGCAATCATAATAAAAAAAGATATAAGTAATATGTGCCTCAACCAAGAACAAAAATTTAAAAAATTGAGGTAAGCAAGTATAGTATGTTCTATAAAATGAGCGAACAAATTCTGCAATGTACCTTAGTCTCATGGGGAAGACGGTTTCAGGCACGGGTGCTTTAAGAAGTTGCGAAGAAAAATTAATCGGTTAAGCGTAGCCGAAAGAGCATTTTATATCAGGGTTTTGCTAAACAAATACCACAGAACGTAAATTAAAAATGGGGCTAGGAAATTTGGTAAACGCTTGACATGTTAAGAATTAATGGAAACAAATTAAAATAAAAGGGTTTCATTAAATGAAATTTCATTCTACATAAAACTTGGAGAAAATTGCGAAAGCATTCTAATTAAATATGACATATAAATTTGGGATAATAGATATAAAATCAGAGAATGTTACCTGGCATTCTAATAGCGGAATAAAAATGGGCCATCGAACCAGAACGGGATTGTATGTGGCGCGGAGGGTTTTAAGATTGAACTTCATGGTTCGGCTCTTGGAGCTCTCGAACGTAAAATAGAAATGAAATGGACCTAAAGAAATCCGGGCATAAATACCAATTAGAAACCCTAGATTTCGATGCATGATCTCTGTCTAGGTGGCGCAAGATGCATAAACAAATCTTGGAGGAAAATGTGAGGTACTCCTCGCATATTTAATGAAAAAAAAGATGTGCTCAGGGAAATCACATCTCAGTTAATGCAAATAAAATTCAACGAAAATATCGATGCTACTACTGTATATTTTTACTTCCATAACATGACAGAAATCCATCGTATCTACTGCTTAGGATAAAAACAATAAATTAAACCCAGATCTGTTTGGAAGGTTGAATCAGAAATTAAATATCACCAACTGGCATATGGCGAAGCATAACTCTTAGTCCTTATCAATTATGTTATAGAAGAGTTGATAAATGCGTCGGGATGGACGTTGGGATAAATCCTAGTACGGAATTTATAAGCATCGAATTAAAATTTAAACAGATAAAACGACCTTAGTAAAATGGTTATGCATACTATGAACAAAACGAAAAAGAAATATCCAATGTATATTAGTATCACGAAAAGTGAACTAAGTATGGAGAGCTTTCATTCATTAACCATATTTAAAAGAAAACGCTATGGAAGAAAGTGAATGGAGATTAAGATGATCCACCTTTGTGTGTGTAACATACTTATGCATGTACACTGAATTAAATAATTAGAGATACTGAAGATGCATTCAAATCTTTTTCCAAAGTTAAAGAGTATGTAGAGAATAGTTAGGATAAGAAAAAATTTAAGGGTATTTCCACCTTCTCATCATTTTAAGAAATGGTAATAAGGATATAAATTAATAGATATTAAGAAGAGTGTCACTCACTTAGTTAACAAATAAATATTACATTGTTGGGGTTTGATCTAAAAGTAACCACTATGTGGGAAATTAACTAAATAGTTAAATTGTATATATGTGGATTTCCAAAAATATTAAAATTAAAGTATTTGATCTTAATACTAGATTTGGAATTAACCTATTGTCACATCACTGTAGTATCACTGGAAAAAAAAAGGGAGAGAGACATTTCAAATGGTATCAGAGCATTATTTGAAACACTGGGAAACTTATGTGCTCACACAAAAAATTTTATGCTGCTGTTAAATATTATGAATTTTAAATTTTACCAATGTTGTTTTACTCTACAATGAACAATACTAAGGGATATAACTACTAACCATGACCGAAGGGGACGAGCTGTATGTGGATCTAGGTGGTGGGGAAAACACGCCAGATCAAAATGCTCAATTTATGGCTATGTTGAATAGAATACAACCAGGAATGGTATAGCTTAAAAGCCACAATGACAGGCTAGCTTTAGCCAGTAAGGAGCAAGACAAATTTATAAGAGAATTCGCTTCACGGAACAGCCAAGAGGGTAAAGTTTTCTAGTACAGTTTGGGGAAAGAATTTAATGATATTATTCTTTATATGCATAAATGTTAAAATATTATGATAGAGTAGAAAGAGAGTTATCATCGGTTTAATTACAAATATTTATGTATGCTTCAAATAATACCTATGAGTAATCATTATTAAAAAGGAAAGGTGACATAAGTACCAACAAAGAGTACTCAAAATTATGTATATGCGACTCAATAGTACTTTATATTGCATAAGCGGAGTGTAGTTAATTTAATCTCAATAGCCCTGTTGGGATAACTTTCCCAAAATTCTGAATGATACTTATTACAATAGAAATTGTGATAAAAGGCAAGGGAAAACCCTATGAGATCTGCTAAATAGTTCAAATAAAGGTAAAACAATTATAACCATTGGATATTGAATATATCTTTGGCGATGCAGTAGAAACCTATGCATGTATAGATATATATAAATTAGAGAGGATATCTCAATAATAATCTTGCAGAATATTCTCAGAGAGAGAATTCCTCTAGAAAACAGTCTAGGAAGAAGAAGGAAGTTCAGAGGAATTCTAGGAAAAAAAAATTACCTTCCTCCTATGATGGAAAATGAAGAATTATACTGCAGTTGGTATAAAATGAGATACATATTAAAATATAGAGTAGAATTCAAAGTTAAACACTATTCCAAATTGGATAGTCTGGGTATAACAATCCATGATTAAATAGCTATATAAGATTTAATCATTGTAATAGGAGAAGAACTGGGTAAGGTGGTAAGAATTGCTCGAACCATTAATTCCATAAATGGAAAAACATGGTGTATGTTTAAAACCACCAGATCCATATAAATTAAAGGGAAAGAATCAGGTCTTAGAGGACAGTTGTAATTGAAATTGGAATATGTTATTATTAGTAAATAAGCGTACTGAAGTAATTAAGGAGGTATGCGACAAAAGTACATAAGAATGCGACATATCGTTGAGAAATTATAATAAGTTGGATATATCACAGTAAATGGATATTTCTGAAGTATTAGTGTTCTATAATTCTGTAACAGCTAAAGTATAATTGAACAAAACTGACAATGTTAGTGATATGCACATAGAAAAATTGTGTCACTGATGCATATGTGGTGGTCTTCAAGTGTCAGACCTGCCTAGATAAGACGATGTCATACGACATTTTTCTCAAAAATTGAGGTGAGCGAAGAAAAAAAAATACCATTTCACTGTGAAATGGATTCAACCCTACCTGCATGAAAAAAACAGGAAGGTAGAGCTGAAACATAGAGTTATACTTAATTACACACTTTAAACATGCCATTAGAAAGCGTATGAATTCTATGGTATAATAAAAGAAATTTTCATATATGCAATATGAAAAATATGTTCTGTGCTGACTAATGAACCTACATGTACTTTGGCCTAAGACAGGAAAATATCGGAAAGCTAGACTTCTGTATAGGAATGGACATATCAAAATTCAAATATATTGGAAAAATATAAGTAAAGATACTACATCGAGAAAATTATAGAATTAAAATGGTAAAATACCTATATATCAATTCAACCAGTGTAAACGATAAGGTTGTGAGTGTTAGGATTTTGTTGGAATGCAACGAATAATAGTAATTATTGAGAGCTAATAATTACCTAATATAATAATTACTACTAACAAGAAAAACAAATGAGTGGTGTAGAAACCCTCTCAGAAAAAATTCCAAGAACAAAATAATGAACCAGAAAGATGTACATTATTGCACATTGTAGACATATTGTCAGTAGGAATATGAATCTCATAAAAGAGGGTAGAGAAAATTTAAAATAACTTTCCAGATATGTGATATAAACGACATGAGTTTGTGAACCTAGATAGGGTTTGACAAAATATGAGAAATTCAGCAAGCTAACAAAATTTGGTATAGAATTGGCATAAAAATTTTCAAAATAATTCAATAGAATATCAAGTATAAATGGAAATTGTATAGAGTTCAATATTTTCCATTAAAAAAAAAAACATGAATAAATTGGGTATGATAATAGAAAGGACCTACCAAATCGTTTAAATAAAACATTGTAGCAATGGACTCACAAAAGTCAGCTAGAAAAGAGTTTCCAATCTTATTATGTGGGACAAAGATAACAAACTGAAATATAAACTGGTAGAAAAAAAAAAATCTAGACCCCAAGGATAGTAAGAGGATAGTTCTGGATGTAATTCCAAATTTATTTCCAAATAATGAAGTTAGTTATAAAATGAAGATTAAACCACATGTTATATTAAATATTGGTAAGAGTTAAAATAGAAGCCACTAGAAGTACTACTGATTTATGTAAGATCAAGTAGATCCCTGATAGGTCATGTTGGTTCCAAGGGGAGATATAACCTCAAAGAAAACAATAGATTGCTAATAAAAATTATTAAAAAAAAATAAAAAAATTCAAATTCTACAGGACAAATGGGTCCTGTATTACGAATCAATTAAATCATGATATAGAAAAATGAGGAATTGGGATATAAAATTGTACAAAACTAGAGGAGAAGTAGTAAATCTCAAGAAGAGGGAAATTAGTTGCAATATGGATATATCCCCTGAGTTGGTAGTAAAGGTTCTGTTGAAATTTATTCTTGAGAAAAATGAGAAGGGGTTTATTCAGGAACAAAAGAATGAAAGTAAAAATTCCGCAAGAATAAAGAAAATGATAAGCAAATTGGGTGCTTGCAATTTCTTGATAAGTTGAAAGGAATAGAAAAAAAATGTTGGGATGTTTGTAAAGGAGGAATATCCCTAAAGTTTGAATAATGCTTAAGTAATAAAGTATTAAATTACCTCTACAAATTTCTGAAAGAATATCTCGAGTGATTATATAAATTCAATAGTGGAGCATAGACATCAAAATACATATTCCTTTAGTGACGTAAATAAGTGATGGCTACTTATTAAGTGTAAAAATTTCTAAAAGGTTGATAAATATCTCAAGTGGGAATGAACTTATTAGTATAAAAATTGATGGTACATAAATCATGTGACCGTAACATAGCATATTTGGTAGAAGAAAAAAAATAAAAAAAATTTAGACATACAAATGACTCGAGTGAAGTTCAAGATTTAGAATAGTACATGGTTGTACTTATGTAAAAAAAAAATATGAAAATTATTAAAATATTAATAATCGGAAATAAATGATAGTTGCAAAAATATAGGGTACATTAATAGTGTTACCTCAGTATAGCACAGATGATGGAAAAACATTTCCATAATATGTCCTTAGTTCAAACATACAGATAATTCCAATCAAGTTTGATAATTAAAAGAAGACATGTTTGCATAGTTAGGAAGAAAGAGTAATGAAAAATCCTATGTGGAAGGATTGTTAAGGGACAATGGAATCTAGATCCTGTATAAAAATAGGAAGTTGGAAAATCGATCAATTAGTGTAAGGCTGAAACTACAGACTGAGATGCATGTTGAAGATCTATGGTACTAACTGATATACTTGATAAGAAAAGAATTCAAGCGTAAATTAGAAATTGAATTTTAGACCTTGCTATTGAACCTGGTTATTGCAAAGTAAATTGACTGGTTGAAAAAAATCAAACAGCGAGAAGGTATTTGAAGTACAGAAATGCACTAAGAAAAAGGTAAAGCAGAACATCTGCATATGATGAAGTGGAAGTACATAAATGCACTGAGAAAAAGGTAAAGTAGAACATCTGCATATGATAAAGTTGGTTTTCTAAATTCATGAAATACTAATGAAAAGTTATATAATTTGTTTAGCCAAGTGTGTAACAGGAATTGTATACTCCAGAAAAAGGAGTCAAAGGTGAAAATAAGTGTAGGGAATTCACCAAGAAAACCAAGAAATTTGAGCTAGACCAGGTATACGTGAGGAGGAAATCTCACCAAAAGACAAGGAATGATAAGTAGTTGTGCTAAAAGTGCACTAAACTACTATGAAACTGAACGGTTTAGGTAATAGATGAATTTATTGAAATTATTAAAGTTCGTAATGTTGTTGTGATTATCAATATATGTATATGATATTACTTATATGAATTGGTATGAATTGTGGACAAAGAGAGAGCTGAATAAAAGATTCTTCCAGATAAACTTCTTGCAATAAAGTATGAAGAAAATCAAACTCCAGAGGGTATCAGTAAGTAGAGTGAGAAAAGAGGAAGGACTGGTACTTTGAAGAAAACTGATGGAAGTTGGGAGCAATGATGAAAGAGGAATCCTCGTCTTGAGTTGAATAATCCACATGAAAGTGTAACACCATGGACGATGTTCAGTGTTGTGGGGGAATATGTAACACCCCCAGTTCTATGCTTTTTAATTGACATGCAAAGAAGTCCAAAAGGGGAGTGGACCCCAACGGAGAATTATTATGTGGATTTATTTAAATATTTATTAATGAAAAATAAATGGAATATTTATGTGTGCACTATTACTAGATGATATTGGAGATCATAAGCCTGATCCATGACGATATGGATAAGGTTAAGACTTTCCCAAAACCCTTCAAAATGCCTTGAAAGGAATAATGCTAAATTAGATTTAAGAGGAAAAATATAAAAAAATTCTCCAATGAAGAGGAAAGTAATTGGGAAGAGGTGAAAAATCTGGAAAAGTAGAGAAAGCAACTTTAAAGTACCTGATTTAGGGAAGCTTAGGAAAAACACGAAGAAATCATCCTGAAATTATGGACGCAGAATTTAGAAACTAGCTTAGGGAAAGCATAGCTTAAGTAAGCTACTCCAGAGCAGACTGAGGTTAGTCTGTCCTT
Source organism: Pinus albicaulis (assembly GCA_034641835.2). Classification (NCBI taxonomy): domain Eukaryota; kingdom Viridiplantae; phylum Streptophyta; class Pinopsida; order Pinales; family Pinaceae; genus Pinus; species Pinus albicaulis. The sequence continues at coordinate 971,008,087 of CM076573.1, forward strand.
GGAGGATCTCAGCTCGGGGGTGAGTTTTGGAGATAGAAGAACTTTAAGGTTGGGAGGACTGGTCATAGAAAGAAGTGGTATGTTTAACTAACTAATAAATTCCTGTTGAAGAATTGTATTATGAAATCTTAAATTATTATTAGGCTTGGAAGTATTAAAATTTTATGCTGTACATATGAAATTTCTTACATTTAACATATCTTATCAGAACAAATATTTCTCTAAAATCTGTATAGTTTTAGGAATGGAGTCTACTGGGATATATCAACCAGAAACTCTAAACCTAATATTGGTTTAAATATGGAGATATATTTTACTCCCATAGACAAATAAATTTTATAACTTTAATTTTCTTCTGTAGTATAAAGTTATATGTGCATGAGAAAAGAAAAAAGATATTTAAATCTCTAGAAAAGTTTATATATATCTACAGAAAAAAAAATTACACGTGAATTCATACCTGCTATGATTAAGATAAATTATAAATTTAAAAGAAAAAAAAATTAATAAACTGGTAACTATGATTATGATTTAGTGGGTATGAAATATTAAATTCTGTATAAAAAAATTTCAGAGGAGAAAACATAAAAATCAGAAAGATAATCTGTATCTCTTTTTCTAAGAAAGGCTTTATATCCAAGTAAACAGAAAATACTATTCCTAGGAGTAAAATTATGTTGAACAATTATAATAGTACAAGTAAATTATCTGATGTAAATCTATGATATTATCTGTATGGAAGTTGAAGCAAATGAAACATCTAAGAGTATACACCTCTGAATGATTCCAATATATTATTGGTAGAAAAAGAAGTTATCAGGAAATATATATATTTAACTTGGTTAGAATTCAGAAAAATAATTCTTAAAAGGAAGGAAGACTTATTGGTTTCTGTTTGAAAGATAAATCTAGTAGCATAAGTCAAAATTCTTCGCATAACAATTTAATACATAACAAAATATTAAAGGATAAATTTTGAAAAAATATGCAAGAAAATAAAATCATGTGGATACTAAGCCAACAACTATCCTAGTTAAATATGGTAACCAAATACTTTGATATGATTTTATTGTATCAGGAAATTTTGAAATTCCTGATATATTTTTAGAAAGGAAACTTGGTGTCTAACTAAAAATTGTATACTCATATAAAATATTATATTTGTACCCTTCATGGTAACAATAAGAGTTTGATATAGTAAAACCTAAACAGAATTATCATATAGTCATTGTAGGAAAAATAGTATATATCAAACAAGTTATACATAAAACGTTGGAAATATACTTTCTGTATCCAACAGCAGCTGGATATAACATAAACGAGTACAATAATTATAATAAAAATAATTATCAGTTCTCAGTTGGGAATTATGAGGAATCATCTAATCATCCAAATATGATGAAGTCTAGTTACAACAGCTCGTTCTAGAACATTATTAAAAATCGAAATTTAACTTAAACCTTAGAGCGATATTGTCTCGACTTCTGGACACAGAAAATTTGATTGGAGATACTGACCTGTGCAATACATTGAAATCATAATACAAGCACATTAGGTTGAACGTATATGTATTCATATATACTGAAGAGAAAGTGTTTATCTCCTAAGGACTCCTATCAGAGATCATTACCTGCAGAAGTTATTAAAACGAAGATTAATAAAAGTTCAGAAAAGGGTTCCGGTTTAAAACGAAAACAACTTATGAAATCAACAATAAATATTGAATCACCTATAGAAAATTGAGTATACATGGTAAGAAATCTCTGCAATCATAATAAAAAGAGATATAAGTAATCTGTGCCTCAACTGAGAATGAAAATTTAATAAATCGAGGTAAGCAAGTATAGTATGTTCTGTAAAATGAGCGAACGGATTCTGAAACATACCTTAGTCTCATGGGAAACACGGTTTCAGGCACGGGTGCTTTAAGAAGTTGCGAAAAAAAATTAAAAGGTTAAGCATAGCTGAAAAAGCATTTTATATCGGGGTTTCGCTAAACAAATCCCACAGAATGTAAATTAAAAATGGGGCTAGGAAATATGGTAAATGCTTGACGTGTTAAGAATTAATGGAAACCAATTAAAATAAAAGGGTTTCAATAAACAAAATTTCATTCTATATAAAACCTGGAGAAAATCGTGAAAGCATTATAATTAAATCTGACATCTAAATTGGGGATAATAGATATAAAATTAGAGAATGTTACCTGGCATTCCAATAGTGGAATAAAAATCGGCCATCAAACCAGAATAGGGTTGTATGTGGTGCGAAGGGTTTTAAGAGTGAGCTCTAGGGTTCGGCTCTTGGAGCTCGCGAACGTGAAATAGAAATGAAATGGACCCGAAGAAATCCAGGCATAAATACCAATTAAAAACCCTAGTTTTCAATGCATGATCTCCATCTAGGTGGCACAACATCCGTAAACAAAGCTTGGAGAAAAACGTGAGGTACTCCTCGCCTATTTAATGAAAGAAAAATGTGCTCAGGGAAATCACATCTTAGTTAATGCAAATACAATTCAACGAAAATATCGTTGCTACTACTGTATGTCTTTACTTCGATAACATGGTAGAAATCCATCATATCTGCTGCTCAGAATAAAATAAATAAATTAAACCCAGATCTGTCTGGAAGGTTGAATCACAAATTAAATATCACCAACTGGCATATGACGAAGCATAACCCTTATTCCTTGTCAATTATGTTATAGCAGAGTTGATAAATGCGTTGGGATGGACGTTGGGATAAATCCTAGTACGGAAGTTATAAGCATCGAATTAAAATTTAAACAGAGAAAACGACCTTAGTCGAATGGTTATGCATACTATGAACAAAACGATAAAGAAATATCCAATGTATATTAGTATCACGAAAATTGAACTAAGTATGGAGAGCTTTCATTCATTAACCATATTTAAAAGAAAACGTTATGGAGGAAAGTGAAGGGAGATTAAGAAACTCCAACTTTGTGTGTGTAATATATTTATGCATGTACATTGAATTAAATAATTAGAGATAATGAATATGCATTTAAATCATTTTCCAAAGTTAAAGAGTATGTAGAGAATAGTTAGGATAAGAAACGTTTAAGGGTATGTATGTAGAGAATAGTTAGGATACGAAAAAAATTAAGGGTATTGCCACCTTCTCATCATTTTAAGAAATGTTAATAAGGATATAAATTAATAAATATATAAGAAGAGTGTCACTCACTTAGTTAACAAATAAATATTACATTGTTGGGGTTGATCTAAAAGTAACCACTGCGTTGGAAATTAACTAAATAGTTAAATTGTATATATGTGGATTTCCGAAAATCTTAAAATTGAAGTATTCAATTTTAATACTAGATTTGGAATTAACTTATTGTCACATCACTGTAGTATCACTGAAAAAAAAAGGGAGAGAGATATTATAGTGTTATATATTAAACGATGCACCAATTAAAACAGACATTATATATATATATATATATATATATATATATAAAGAAGTATGTGCGTGGTGTGCTAATTTACACAAGGTGGAGGGATTAAAAAAAAATGGTTTTAAATTGTTTTTATAAAAGAGTACATGCGTGATGTGTTGTAATAAAATGGCGCACTTGTGCGCTATTTTACACAAGGCGTGTCGCTTAAAAAGAATATTTTCTTTAAAAATTCATGCAAGGGCGGACATGGGTTCAGATCCGACTCTGTAAGTCGTCCCGTGTGTTAGATTTCATAGCCCTTATAAATAAAAAATGATAAGCCCTAATTCTGAAGTCACAAAAATAGGAAGAAGCAAGGGCAGAAACAAAAAGAATCAAGGGTTTACCATAAGAATGGATTTTTTTTTGTTTTTTTCTCTAGAAATGAATAGGAAAATTTAAATTTTCTACTTACCATGTATTAAATCAAACAAAAATCGTAAAAAAAAACAATTATTACAGTAAAATTTAATTACCAAGGTTTGAAATTATATGCTACAGAGTTTGAATCACCAGATGTTTGAAATTATGATTCTCTGAACAGTTTTGTTCGAAGGAATTTCACTGCTCCACAGTGCTCTCATGCTATCTTGCTCTAGGAATGTCGTGCAAATATCTCGCTAATTTTTTTTGCAAAAATAATGAAATAATGAAACATTTTTACTATTTAAATGTTTTTTTTTATCAAATTAGATTTTCAAAAGTAATTTTCCGCCCATTTTTCAATTTACTGTTTTTTTTCACTTCAAAAAATTAAAGTTGTGCTTCTTTTATTCATGGCTATTCATTGTGTTTGTTATCTAACTGCACCGATGCATCAGTTAATAACACAACACTGGTTTGCATTAACTAAAACCTACCGGTGCAGGTAACTGTAAATTAGCACCGATAAAAATAAGTCCAATTTTAAGACACCGAAATTACTTTTAGGTGCGTACACCAAAATTTATTGTTGATTTTTCTCAAATGCAGGTAGAAAATATCATAATATATCCAATGGAAAATTCTTCAAAATATAGCTCGTTCCATAATATTTCTCATAGTCCATTGTGGAGTTCACCTTATCAATCTTGAGACGTAATATTTACTTCAAATGTTATTTATATTTTCATTATCTAATTGATTTTTTTTTTTAATCCATGTCAATCAGCTTAATAAAACTATTGTATACAAATTTTCAGTTTCATGCAAATTTAGAATCAAGTGCAGATGCAAACAATATTCAAAAAGCTCCAAAATATCAGAAGCTCTTATTAGGCGCAACATATGGAAAGGCGCATTTGGTAGATGAAAATGGTCAGTCCCGTCACCCTAACAATTGTAACATTGCTTCTTCTAGCCAAAATCCTGGGACAATGAGGGTAAAAATAAGTTTTTGGTATATTAATGTAATTATTTCAACATCAAACCAATTAATCATACATTGTCGATGTGCTTACTAATTTATATTGTATATTTTGTACTAATCATGTTCAAATATATTTTTTGAAATTATTAGGATTCCAATGATGATTAACACTGCAACCAAGTGTTTTTTAACCAAGATGTGTTTGATAGGGATTGGTGGTTCGTATTGAGACATGAACCTAGATTAAAACATATATTTGAGAACAAGAGTGTTATCATGCCAAGTGAGTTGGAAGATAATGATGGTGATCATGATAACCAAGAGTGATATGGTACATGTGTTATTTCATCATTTATACTTTTTAAGATGTGTTTTTATAAGGAAGAGGACTTAATTACCTTATAACTAAGACTCTTTTTTTCGAAACATTATAATATATATTTTGAATTAATTGGTAATTTGCATTGTGTTAATGTTAAAAGCATTTCACTTGATAATTTTCAATTATGTTTATCTATGTATACAGTTCATTTTTTTGATAATGTCAATTCCTAAAATAGTACAACTACTTGATTTCTTTAAATGTGTGTGAATACTTAGAAACTGAGCATACAAGCTATATTTGATTAATCAAATAAAGTTACATATATACATGAGGAATTTTCTCAAGATAGAGAAGCTATCTTAGACGCACAATAATTTGGTTGAGAGAATAGCTCAACCTCACACTAAACTAGGAACTAACCTATAGAATAGGAACAGACTCTATACATAGAAAGAATCACGACTGAAGACAAATAGGAATTACATATTCCAACACTCCCCCTTAATGACTACTTGTCTCAATATCCAAAAATCTAAAACTGGTCTTGTTTGGTAATTACACTGGTTCTGTTTGGTAATTACACTTTGTATCTTGTTCATGATATTTTCGATGTTCATATAAAGGAACAACCGTCTACTGAAATTCATGGTTTCCAACCGCTGCAACCACCACTCTACTAGGAATTCCTTCACATACATGGTTCATCCAACCTCTCGATTAACTCCCCCTTGATATAAAATTTCACCTTATGGAGTCTAAAACCAATATGGCCCACCCAAGTGTATCCATCTCGCATGACACACTCTTCCAGGGTGTTAAAACTCTCTGACAGAGGGAATATATAACAAAGGGGTATCCATGCCTCTCTGGGTCTTACAACATGTACAAACAATAAATGACATGTAGATTTGCCTCTAATTACAAACTGTGACTCATACTCTACCATGGTCATGAGTCTATTCCAAGAAACTCACACAAAACAAACTCTCACAAACTTGATTTTCTATCTTCCTTTGTCGCTCACCATACCATTCACCTCCACAAACACCGCACTATTCATATGCTGGAACACACCATTACTTTGGCTTTGTACTTTTGAGTCTTTGGCATCTTCATTTTACTTTGGAAATCTGGTCTTGGTCTCCAAGTTTTACCTATCATCAATCAGAGTTGCGAATTCTAACAGAATGACATCATATTGAGGTCGCAAATCTCAATATTTATACAAATTTCCAATACTTTTCCACATTTAACCATACCAAATAAAAACAATACCAAATGACAATATAAGCACAAGCGATAACCATGACAGTAATACAATATCCATGAAGAAAAAACTGGCATGAAAATGTTCAACACATGGCCACGCCATTCACTGTTGCGGACAGACTGTCCCAAATTTCAGTTCACCAGAACACTGCCCACATTGTTGCTATGAGAAGATCCAAGATCATACATTGCACTTTGTCTTCGATCTGATCCCTATCAAATCACTGAAAACTGATCGCTCCACGTTGCTTCATGAACAAGCACGAGCAACACCCTTTCACCTGCTTGCTAGTTCACAATTCGACAAGTAGTAATTCACCTCCACTGCTCAGGCACTCAGCCTTGAGTAGATACACTGTAGCCACCAAGGCTCAACTCAGCCACCAAGGCTTATCACAGCCATGAAGGCTCACCATAGCCACAAAGGCTCAACATAGCCACGAAGGCTCACCACAGCCATGAAGGCTCAACACAGCCACGAAGGCTCAACACAACCACGAAGGCTCAACATAGCTACGAAGGCTCAACACATCCATAAAGGCTCAACTCAGCCACGAAGGCTCAACACAGCCACAAAGGCTCAACACAACCATGAATCCATGGTCCAATCCTACGTCATCCACAAATTCAGGATCAACATGCATAAAATTCAACAATTTTATAGACAAAAATTTCTCATTTCAGTATCCAATTCCCATAGAATCACAGCGTAATGCCATTTTTCCTGTTCACAGTATCAAGGCAGGGTCGCTGCTTCCAATCATGTCTCCTCATGCTCGCTGACAGGCTACAACAATGAATACCCATTATAAAGCTAATATCCTCGCAATTGAACATGCAGATCTGTCTCCACAATCTATTTCCATCACACTCAAACTCATGAAAATAGTTGGCCAAACTGCATGTCACAATAAATAACTCAATTCTTTCATCCATATTTACCTTACTGTTTGCATCTTCAAAATATTTTACACTTCCTGTTGAAGGTTGACTTGCTCCTACGCAAGATGAGTTTACTGCCAGCATAGATTTCAATACACATGGTTTTACATTTGCTTATGTAAAAAAATTCCACCTCATTAATGGTGGCATCGATTGCCTCACATTATGTATTATACCGCCAAACAACTATGATCCTGTATGATAAAATAACTAAGTCATCCTTACAAATCCCCTTGGAACATTAGTTGAGTTGCAATTTATCCTACACTTGTGCAGCAACTTCCTGCTCTTCAACCATATCTCCTGCTTGAAGAAGTGTGCAGACAAGGTTGTGGTCACCATAGACATTGTCCACTCATCCTGTTGAAGGCCATAACTTTGAGGCACAAACCCATGATGCAGGGAATGTAGCAACTTCCCTAGAATGATGTTTGTTCCATTAATTTTCCATCACTAAAGCTGCCAGATGGGGAGATCCCTTGAGAACATTGTGGTGAGAATCGATTTCCCATTCTCAATTTCCATTATTTCCTTTCTGATTGAGATAAGTGCATTACAAAACTTGTCCATCTCTGCCTTACTTTCACTTTCTGTGGGTTCAATCATCAAAGTTCCTGGCACCGGCCATTACATGGTAGGTGCATGGAATCCATAGTCCATAAGTCTTTTAGCAACATCTTCTAGTTCTATTCCAGCAGACACCTTGAAATGTCTTAAATCAATACTATATTCGTGAGTAGATGTACCATTTACTCCTTGGAAAAGTACAAGATAGTAATCCTCTAATCGTTTAGCAGGTCTACCAGGCATTCTCTTCTTCCAGACTCAAGGATTTAAAGCAGTCATGGAAGAAGAGATCAAAGGAATGATCTAAATAGGTCCGAACAGTAAACTATTGTGCCTTCTCAACAGGTCCGAACGTTGCTCCGGCTCCACACAACAAGAAAAACACCTCATGGCTCAATATGTAAATCCACCAGATCATTGGCTCTCCCCATCAAACCAATGACGCCCATCTCTGTTCAAAACCTGATGGATTTCATTCCTCCATTCCTTCAAATCGCGATACTTATGACAGCAACTAAATCTCAGTGAATTAAAAAGAAAAGCTCAGCATCCTCCCACTTGGCATATCCACTGGGAAATCTGGTGACCGAGAGGAGTTCTCTCAAAAAAAAATTAAAAGTATCAATGGTCGGATCGTCAAGTCTCGCTACATAGACTTGGTTTCCAAATGCATCTCCGAATGCAATGTTGATTCTATCATCAGTGCCTGCGAATTCCAAGCAGCTGGTCTGGATCTGCACCATGTATGAATAGGTGTCCTTGAATGTGTCCACCACTCCTGACCTGAGAGCCGATACTGCTATTAGGGAGCAGCTGCAAAACTGTAATGTGTGCTTTCAAGTTCAACTAATCTCTTTTTGTGATTTCTCTGCCCACTTGGAGCTTGTACATCTACTGGACTATAAAAAAAAACTTAATTTATTCGTATTAAATTTTCTGGACAAGAATTTTATGTCATCAATTTTCTGGTTACGTAGATCTTTCATCAAAAATATCTGGTACCACTATGTATGTCAAGTAATCACCTTCGAGGTAGCATAGATTAAATTTGAAGTGAAAAAAAAAAAAACTGGAGAAATCAACCCTCCCGAACCTCTTCCTTGAAATCTGACAGACGAAGCACAATAAACATATGGCGAAAACCACGAAGAAAACCTGAAATAATCAAAAAATCACTTCAAGCTTACGGCATCCATTTTACTACTTTAGGGGGTCTTGATGCCATTGGCTCGCCTGTCATGAGCTCTGAGTCGGACACAAGCTCTGACTGCTCAGTGCACAACCTTCGAAACAATGTCCATTGACGAGACTGTTAATACACAGAATGCCACAGACTTTTGTGCTGCAAATTATGATGGACAAACTAAAATTCCTCTCTTTTATTTTCCTCGGCCTAGGAGGGGCCAAGGTCTAGGCCCAAGCCCAAACGGGCTCCGATACCAACTTAGAAACTAAGCATACAAGCTATATTCCATTAATCAAATCAAGTTACATATATAGATGAGAAATTGTCTCAAGATAGAGAAGTTATCTTAGACGCACAATAATTTGGTTGAGAGAATATCTCAACCTCACACTAAACTAGGAACTAACCTATAGAATAGGAACAGACTCTATACATAGAAATAATCACAACTGAAGACAACTTGGAATTACATATTCCAACATGAATGATATCTTCAAAATGTATACTGTTATTTTTGGTATGTAAGAACATAATAAAATAATGATAATTCTAAAGTACATGAATTTATTTTCATTATTTTCTAAACTTTATTATGTTACAAAAAATTCATATTATTCTAGATTTGTTATTTTACAATTATTTATATTCATACAGATTTACAATTTTACAATTATGGTAATCTACCAATATTTACGGTATACATTTTACTTACGGTAGTTATGGTTCAAAATTGACAATTAATTTACAAATTTACAAATTTAAAGATTATAATAAAATTCAATAATGACAATACCTACGACATTAATACAATTAAAATTTTACAAATATGTTACATACAATAAGAATTAAAATTATAGTTACAATTACAATTTTACAATTTCACATACAATTACAATTACATTTTTACAATTTCACATATATAAAATTACAATTAAAATCATTTCACATTAATAAAATTAATTTTTTACAGATATTTAACATACAATTACAATTAAAATTACAGTTAAAATTACAATTACAATTACAATTACAATTTACAATTTTACATACAATTACAATTAAAATTAAAATTACAGTTACAATTACAATTTGATAATTAAAATTAGAATTACAATTACAGTTACAATTACAATTTTACAATTTCATATACAATTACAATTAAAATTAATATTTCAATTACAATCATGACATAATATTTAATAAATATCATGATTTAATATTTAAAAAAGCATGATGATCATGATAACCATCGTACAAACATCATATTCGACTAAAAAACACATTCAAATTCACTAACATCATCTAATCATCGTGATCATGATCATATAACAAAACACAATCATTGTATAACATCATCACAATACAAGCATTAAATATACATATCATGTCAAATAACTCCTATCACGTACACATCTGTCTGCCAGTTGCACATTAAATGAACATATCTAGCATGACCTAAAAATATACACATAATGATGAACACCAACATGTAAATTAAGTACATCTAAAACATGAACATAAAATACATGGATAAATATATATATAATTGTATAATGTCAAAAATATACAACTGTAATATAACAACATATAAATGTCAAATATTAGTTGGTGGTACATTAATAGTAGTATTAGTGGAGGCCTGCTGAGTCAATGGTGGAACCATGACATGCTCAGATAGATGATGATTATGTGCATGTTGATCACGAGGTGTGTCATGCTAATAAGGAACTTCCTTCTCATGATTACTCGTGGATGGTCTAGCCTGCTGATCAGTGGATGGTGCGGTGGCTTTCTCAGTTAATGGAACTGCCTCCTTATATTGACTTGTACCCTCCTCGGGACCAGGTGTCTGCTTAAGACTAGGACGTGTCTGCTGAGATGGTGCAGACTGCTCAGATGATGCTTGCTCATGATCATGATTGGATGTTGTAGGTTTCTCATCATGATCATCTCCATTGTGATGTGAAGGAGGAGGCAGAGTATTAGAATGATGATCACACACCTCATGATCAGAAAATGATGTGTTGCTCGATTGTCGTACTGCATCTCAACCATGCCTACGTTGACCAGCCATCCTCACCTACGCCAGTACTCTGTTAGCTCCAATGATATGTCACATGAGGGTCAACATATCACGGGGCATGACTTTCCATATCTCTATCAGCCTATCATCAACCTATATTCCTCTGATAGTAACTACCCTGACTCCCTCCTCAACTAGGAGTTGATAGAGTTCGTCACCCAACTCCATTCTAAATCGAGTGTCAGGCCTATGCCTCACACCCGTTGGTAATATACGCCCGATCATGAGGACCAGGTCTGTAACTGGCATGATCCCCTGCATATTCCATCTCCTCATCAATAGGATCTACACCTAGATCATTCGATGGCGGTGGAATCTCATCGACAACGAATGACCCAATATCTACAAAATATAAATAAGTAAACAATGATAATTAGACAATTTCATTTAAACAATTTAATAAAAAAAGTGAAAGAACGTGTTGGAATAAATTGAAATAAAAGACTAATATTATCTTTCATTCAACGGCTCATCTTGTTTGAAGAGAATTTTGGTACACCCTCGCCAATCCAAACCAGCATACAGACATGACACCACAACGAAGACATGATCTTCAACACTATATAGCAATTCCAATGCATCATCAGATATCCTGGTGGAAAATTCAGACTCGCCCCTCTTGAGCATCATCTGGCCCCACATCTCCATCCGTACGTGTGCCATTGGCCTATGAGGCTGCCAAACAAAAGTATCCCTCGTCCTTAGAAACCTCTCAAAAACTTAATAAAATAACTATGAAGAAAAAATGAATTTTACCCTCTCATGTGCCTGAGAAAGACATCTATCTAACACTGTACAAAATTGCCACAAAAAAATCACAGACCACCTCACAAGTCATGGCCCTTGTAATAAATAATCAACATAAAATAAAAGCGAGAAACTAATGCGTTTCCTATCACTAGAATGGTGTGCAATGGTCGTCAAAAATAGTGAGAGGCACCTCACCTCCTCTACACCAAATGAAGCAATACGTAACTGACCACTAGACACTTGAAAATCTGCACGAGAAAGTATATCATCGCTAATGTATCTCTGAGACTACACTAGATGACTCCATCTTGCATAACCAACTAGGACCTCTGGGAATGAGGGAAAATCTTGCCCTCTCCTAGATAGGCCAATAATAAAATATATTTCCTCCTTAGTGGGTGCATACCACTGGTTATGACTAACCCGGAAAGCTTGTCGGTGGGCATCCCAGCTGAAGATGAGTTGTCCCAATAACTCATTATGGCCCTTCAAGGATGTAGCCTCCTCATAGAACTTGAGGAGGCCTACCTCCCTTAGGAGAAATTGGGTAGCTGACGTAATAGGGTGAGGGTACATAAGTCTCTCCCTTTCTCGTGCCTCACATAGGTAAACCACATTATACTAGTCCTCCATATGTTCTTGTTGTTCCCTTTGTTATCTCCTTTGACGTCGCTGAATGATTCACATATTAAATATATATTTTTTATTAAATGAGACATATATATATATATATATATATATATATATTATTTTGAAGAAAAAAATCACTGTTTTCACCCAAAAAACAATCATGCCCTGGTACCGGTGCATCCGTTTTTATCGCACCCATCCTTAGAGCGGATGGAAATTTCCAGTGCACCACAAAACATGAAATGTAGTTTATTTTGCGGTGCGTTGACGAAACTATCCACCTTGAGGTGGATAGTTAGGTACACGCACCACCCAACAATAATTCATGGTCAATGGTGCGGTTCTGTGGACGACCGCACTGATGAGTATGTAGCAGTGTAGGGAGGGAGGTGCGCTGAAAAAGCTATTTTCCCCGAGGTAGATAGTTTTGTCAGCGCACCACCCTCCTGATATCAACACACGGTCAATGGTGCAGTCCTTTAAAGGATCGCACCGTTAACTATGTACCAGTGCCTTGGGGGGAGGTGCTGAGCAAAATATGCACTCAAGGTAGATAGTTTAGTCAATGCATCGTCCTCCTGACATCAATATATGATCAACGGTGCGGTCTTTTAAATGAACACATCGTTGACGATGTACCAATGTCCAGAGGGCAGTGCACTGACCGAAATACCCACCCCGGGATGAATAGTTTAGTCAACACACCGCCCTCCTGACACTAGTACATAGTCAACAATGTGGTCATTTAAACGACCACAATGCCATATTAGGTTTTCAAAAAAACATGGTGCACATTTTCGGTACCGCACCAGACCTGGTGCGGTTTCCATTAGCACTGTTTCTGGTGCAGCTTGTAAATTCAGAGGTAGCACCATGAATGTTGCGAGCCGAAGGGCTCGTTCACACCACAAAGGATATATATATATATATATATATATATAATGCTAAATTAAAGTTTTTTGACAAATATAATCCGCTAAAAGAATTTAACTATTCAGAAAAAAGTAAAATACCTGTGCATTTGTGCATTTTCCCATCGTTTTAAAAAAATTTAAACTCCAGAAGGTTCGCAGTGAACGACAATAGTGTGTGCAATAGGAGCATCGGTGATAGGGCGCCACACACAAGGGAAATTTTCACCGGTGCTCGAGAGCTCTAGGTCACTGAAGAAGTGAAAAAGTGGATTTTTAGGCTAATAATTTTTATTATTTAACCTTGTTTTGTTGCGCAACATAGTTACCAATTAAACGAGAACTATTACCTCAAAACGGGAACTCCGACAAAAAAAAACATCAAAAAACCATGAAAAAAAAGCCAAAAAATGAAAAGTTGTATTCTGGAATAACCTATTTTTTTTTCGGGGTAAATTTTCAGCATTTTTTAAAAATAGAAGAAAAAAAAGTTTTTTTTGGTGCAAAAAACACCCCGAAAAGAAAAGTTTGTATTGTGGAATAAGCTCTTTTTTTTTTCGGGGAAAATTTTCAACATTTATAAAAATAGACGTAAAAACCAATTTTTTTGGTGCAAAAAACACCGTGAAAACGAAAAGTATTGAAACAAAAATTTTAGAATAAGAAAAATTTATACTAAAAATTTAAATAAAAAAGGAAAAAAACATTTTAAAATAATTTAAAGAAAAATAAATTTCATTACATTTTTCTAATTAAAAAAATTAAAAAATTAAAAAAAAAATGCTAATAATAATAAGAGAAAAAATTAATAAAAAAATAACAAAATTAAAATTTAAAAATTTATTAAAAGTTAAAAAATAAAAATAAAATAAAAATATTAAATTAAGAAAACAAATTAAAAAAAGCAAATAAACTTAAAAAACTAAAATAAACTTAAAATATACAAATTAAATTTAAAAAATAAAAATTAAATTTTTATAAAATTAAAAACAAAAGAATTTAAATTTGAAAATACAAAAATTAAACTTAAAAAAAATATGTTAAATTTTAATAAATTGAAAAATAAAAAATAAAAAATAAAAAATAACTTTATTTCAATTAAAATTAAAATTCATTAAAAATTAAAAATGAAAAAGTAAAATAAAATAAAAATATTAAACAAAAATTATTAAAAAAAACAAATAATTTTAAAAAATAAATTAAATTTAAATTATAGAAAATAAATTATATGTATATATTAAATTAAATTAAAAAAATAATCTAAAATGATATATATTATATTAATTTAAAATGATAATAGCAATCTAAAAAATTAATTTAAAAAATATATATATTAAATTTTAATAAATAAATAAATAAATTTTAAAATAAAATATTGAATTTAAAAAAACATCAAAATTAGAAAATACTCTTAAAATGAAAAAACAATTAAAATCCATTAAAAATGGAAAATGGAAACAAATAAATAAACAAAAAAAAAATTTAAAATTAATTAAAAAAAAAAATTTAAAATATAATAAAAATTAATTGAAATAAAAACTATTGAATTTTATGTAATTAAAAAAAACAAATATGAAATATAATAAATAACAATAAAAATTAAAAGATAATATTAAAAAAAAATATTAAAATTGATTAAAAAATTTAAAAAATCGAAGTAAAAACAAATTATTTAATTGCACCGCCCAGGTTGCGACGGGGGACGACCGCTATGGCCGGCCCCCGCTGCCACCTCGGCGGGATGTTAATTCCCGAATCGATTTGCGGAGGTCGCTTGGAATCGACCTCCCATGCTGATTCTTAGAATCAACCTCTCAAGGTCAATTCCCATAATCCACCTCCCCAGGTCGATTCCCAAAATCGACCTCTGAAGTTCTATTTCAGGGATCAACTTCCCCAGGTCAATTTTTTTTATGAGGTCGATTCCTGAAATCAACCTCCCCATGTCGATTCCCGGAATCCACCTCCCTAGGTCGATTCTCAGAATTGACCTCCCCAGGTCGATTCTTGGAGTCAACCTCCCCAGTTCGATTTCGGGAATCGACCTCCACAGGTCGATTCCGGGAATCGACCTCCACAGGTCGATTCCGGGAATCGACCTCCGCAGGTCGATTCCGTGAATCGACCTCCCTAGGTCCATTCCGAGAATCGACCTCCCACTACCACTTGGGCGATGCAATTCAATATATATTTTTCTAATTCGATTTTTTTTTTTTAATGAAATTTTAATAAATTTTTTTGTTTTTAATATTTTTTTAAATTTTTTAATTATTTATTATATTTCATATTTGTTTTTTAAATTTAATTTAATATTGTATTCTAATTTAATTTATTATTATTATTATTATTAAATTTAGTGCTTTTAGTTTTTTTTTTTTAATTTATTTATTAATTTTTTAAAATTTTAATTTGAAAAATGTTTTTTTTTTCTTTTACTTTTAAAATTTTTAAAATGGTTTAAGTTTTAAAAACAATTAGATTTTAGTTTTTTTTAATTATTTCAAAATGTTTTTTCTCATTTTTTTTAAATCATAATTTTTTTTTATTTTTAAATTTCTATCTTAATTTTTTATTTTTTATATTTTTTAATTTTTAAATTTTTTTAAATTTTTTTATTAGTTTTTATTTTAAATTTAAGTCTTTAAATTTTATGTATTTTTTATTTTTGTATTTTAATTTTAATTGTTTTTAAATTTTCTATTTTAATTTTTTTTCTAATTTTCTTTGTGTGTGTGTGTGTATATATATATATATATATATATAACTTGAAAAAAAATTGTTTTTCGTGTTTTTTAATTTTTTTGGTTCAGTTTTTGTTTTTTTCCTTTTAATTATGTGTTTTTTTGAATTTTTTCCCATTTTTTAATTTGATTTTCGAAATTTTTTGTTTTTTGTTTTTTGCTTTTATATTTTTTTTGGTTTTACAAGTTAATTTTAATGGCCGAAGTGTCCTCAGACACGTAATTTTATTAATAAAAAAAACAATTACATTGGAATTATGCAAGAGTTTACACTCGAACAGCAAAAACACTCTTGCAATGAGCTAAATATATGCTCAATGTCCTAACTTCCACTGATTATGGATCACTTATTAAATAAGAAGTGTCCACTTACATTAAATACTATTCCAAATAACTAGCTAACAAAAAGGCCTAAGATACGACACATTTGGAGAGTCATATCTTGTTGCAACAATAAGCTAATTCTAAATGTCTCCATAAACTAATTAAATATTCTAGAATAATAATTATTAATTTAATATCTTAAATTAATAATTATTTTATTCAAACTTTATAACCTATAATAATATTTATTTTTGGATCATTTAACATTCCCCCCTGTGATCCAAATATACATTACAACAGATACCAAGTTCATCCATGAACTTAGTAAATTTTATTCTGCCAAGAGATTTCGTGAAAATGTTGGAGGTTTGATCTTCTGAAGGACAATACACTGGCTTGATGATGTCCTCTGCAATGAGAGATCTGATATGACGATACTTGGTGTCCACATGCTTTGTCTTTGAATGGAAAACTGGATTCTTGGCAAGCTTTATTACTGATTGATTGTCGATAAATAACAAAGTAGCTTATGTTGGAGGAATTCCCAAGTCCTGTAAAATGCGACGTAACCAAAAAAATCTCACATGCTTCTTCCCATGCTGAAATGTACTCTTCTTCGGCTGAAGAAGTGGCCGTTGTAGCTTGCTTCTTGCAACTCCAGGAAACTGTAGCTGACCCCATGTTCATTAAGTAGCCTAAGGTTGATGCCCTATCATCAATACTGCCAGCAAAGTGAGCATCTGAAAATCCACCAAGTACAAAATTTTTAGTATTTCTGTAAAGAAGACCAAAATACTTTATTCCTTGGATATATCGAAGAACTCTTTTGGCTGCATTCCAGTGGTTGTCTAGAGGTTCCTGCATAAAACGTGAAAGAATACTGACTGCATAAGATAGATCATGGCGAGTGGTTGTCAAATAAATCAAGCTGCCAATCAACTATTTGTAAGTAGTGTTGTCCACTTCCCCCCCCCCCCCCCCCCCCTTCAAATTTTGCAAGTTTAAAGTTTTGTTCCATAGGGGTAAGGACAGGCTTGCAATCCTGCATTCCAAATCGCCGAAGAAGTTCTGCTGCATATTTAATCTGAGAAATGAAGATCTGATGTGGACGTTGGAATACTTCAACACCAAGATATTAGTGAAGTAGTCCCAAATCTGTCATCTTAAAACCTGCATGTAACTCCTTTTTCACCTGTTCAATGTGATCATCATTGTTTCCTGTGATGATCAAATCATCGACATACATAATCAAAATCACCAGATTTTTACCTTTTTGGCGTACATACAAGGTATCATTATATTCACTGCGATGAAAACCAACTTTGCAAAGGTATTCATCCATTTTTGCATACCAAGCTCAGGGAGCTTGTTTTAACCCATATAAAGCCTTTATCAGTTTGCAGACTTTATGTTCTTGTCCTTGAATTTCAAAACTTGGTGGTTGAGTCATGTAGACTTCTTCTTGTAAATCTCCGTTGAGAAAATCACTTTTTACATCCATTTGATGAGCTTTCCATCCTTGTTGATCTGCCAAGGCAAGTGTGAGGCGGATGGTGTTCCATTTAGCTGTAGGAGCAAATTTTTCCTCATAATTTATCCCTTCCTACTACGCAAAACCTTTAGCAAAAAGTCTTGCTTTATACTTTTCAATATCACCATTTTTCTTGTACTTAATTTGATAAACCCATTTGCATCCAATAGGTTTAACATGCTGAGGAAAATCAACAAGTTGCCAAGTGTTGTTGTCTTGAACTACATGATATTCATCAACCATTGCTTGTTGCCATGCTTTATGTTTTATTACCTCTTGATAAGAAGAAGGTTCAGTAAAATCATTTGCTATCAAAGCAAAATTTCCTTCATTTTTTTTCGATCCCCTTGTTCCTGTTTTGTTTTGTTCATTAGGCCTTACATCTTTCAAAAGTTGAACCGCCCATTTCGGCAATTGATGGTCACTGGTTTGGGCTTGAGCAACTACAGGTTCTGTGGACGGAGAGTCATTGCCAGAAGAACTGCTGCTGCTAGGAGAGTTGGATGAACTTCTAGAATACCTAGATGGCACTGATGAAGAAGATGAACTGGATGACTTGTCGTCAGATGAAAGAAATTCAAGTTCATACCATCTTGGTTAATTTGGTTGACTTTGTAAATTTCCATGTATTTTATCAGTTTTTGTTTCTAACTTTTGAAGAATACTTTCAACTTCTTCAGCACTCTTACTCTCAGTTTCATCAAAAATCACATCTATGCTTACAACAAATTTCCCATTCGACAAAAGTCGGTACCCTTTATTCTCGTCAGAATACCCGATCATTGTGCACTTCAAGCTTTGTGCATCAAGCTTAGTTTGTTTTTCCTTGGGAACTAAGGCATAACAGATAGATCTGAAAACTCTGAGATGCTTAACCCGTGGTTTGAATCCAAACCATGCTTCATAAGGTGTGATTCCGTCTAAAGAAGCTGTGGGAGATCTGTTTCTCAAGTAGACAGCGATATGAACTGCTTCAGCCCAATATGAAGGACTTAAATTTTTGAAAGTTAACATAGATTGCGCCATTCCTAACAATGTACGATTCATTCTTTCTACAACCCCATTTTGTTGTGGAGTGTATACATTGGTAAGATGTCTTTTTATTCCATTTTCCATGCAATACTTTTTGAATTCATTTGAAGTGAATTCTCCACCGTTGTCAGTTTGAAGAGTGCCAATCTTCTCCTTCACTTCATTTTCAATAAGCTTATGAAAAGTTTTGAACTTTTCAAATGCTTCAGACTTTTGCTTCAAGAAATATACCCATATCATCCTGCTAAAATCGTCAATAAAAAGTAAAAAATATCTGCAACTTCCAAGTGAAGTTGGGAAGGGTCCAAAAATATCACTCCGAACCAACTGAAAATGCTTGTCTCCTCACCAGGAACTGGTGGGAAAAGTCTCTCGAGGTTGCTTTCAAAAAATGCAAGATTCACACTTTGCATTTTCCCTTTTGAAGTTGGAAGTCCTTTAACCATGCCCTGTTTTTGTAACTGAGAGAGACTATCAAAGTTGAGATGGCCATATCTGACATGCCATAATCTGATTGGTGAAATATATGTACTTGCTGCACCTGCAAAGTCAGAATGTCTTGGAATAACTGTCCCTTTCATCCTTAACATTTTTCCATCTTCATAACCTGTCATTATTGTTTGCATGTTTTGTTTGACTGAGTTGATTTTAACTAAGTTGTCTTGCATAATCACTGTACGCCCTGCTTGTCGAATTGTGATTAAGGACAACAATTTTTTCTTGAATGTTGGGACATACCATACATTAGAAATCATTATTTCTCCGATGCCTGGTAAAAAAAAATTAACTACACCTTTGCCTAAACGAGTATGTTTGGTTTTGTCAGCAAGATAGATTGAATTCAGATGACATTCTTTGAAACTCCAGAAGAAGTTACATTGAAATGTCATGTGTTGAGTTGCACCTATATCGAGAATCCATGCATCTTCATAATCACTGTGGAGAAATCTTGAAACTGGTAAAGCTGTTACTTCTGTGTTTGTGAAAACATATTCGGAACTATCATGATCATCTTCATCATTTGCAAATTGTGTTGAGTTTGGATGAGACTTAGAAATTTTCTCAATAGAAGTTCTACAATATGTTGCATAATGACCAACTCTGTTACATCGCCTACAAAAAATTTGACTCAAATCGGTGCCTCTTCCCTGAGACTGTCCTCTGCCTTGAGACTGCCCTCGACCTCCGCTTTTCCCTCTGGTTTGAGTTTGTCCTCTTCCTGGACTCTGTCCTGTGCCTTGATGATATCCTTTGTTTTGATTTTTTCCTCTACCTTGAAAATTGTTTCCGCCTGAATTGGAGCCTCTGTTAGAGTTGTTTCCTCTCTGTTGACTACGACCACGACCTTGCGTTGCTTGATTTGGATTGAAATTACCTCTTCCTTTGTTTCTAGAACTGTCAGTTGAGGAGTTGCTTGAACTGGCTTCGGTGAGGAAGACATGTTCCCCAATCTGCTTCTTCTTCCCGAAGTTTTTATCATGCCATGCTAACATGTCACCCATTTCATCAAATTTGATCTTCTCTAACTTTCCAGTGACTTGCAAAGTTTCCCAAAAATGAGTATATGATGATGGAAATCTAGCAATTAAAATTTTAGTTAAGAAGCTTTCATCAATAGCTTGAAAACCAGCATTCATGATTTCTTTCTTGATGTTTTTAAGTCGTGAAATGTACTCAAGGACATCAACACCTTCAGTTAATTTCTGTTGAAGAAATCTTAATTGAAGATCAACCTTCTTTGATTCAGGTTGTGCATCAAAGAGATATTTGAATGTATGTAAAGTAGCCTATGCATCTAAATATTTTTCAATGTGTATGTACATTTCATTACTAACTAAAGCTTTTATAAGAGATAATGCCTTGGCATCTTTTATTTCCCATTTTGCAAGTGAATCTGGATTTGTTGGCTTATTTGGCTTAATGTTGCCATCACAAATGCCATGCCACAATTCATTAAAAATAAGAGTGCTTTCAATTAGATGTCGCCATGTCTTATAGGATTTTACTCCTTCTAGCTTATCAGTTTCAGAGAAGAGATTAATTAATTTCGACATTGGAATGTTGAAGCAGTGAAGCACAAGAATCAAGCACAAAAAAATTGAGCAAGTCATCACACGAAACACACCACGCAAAAATAACACGTGCCACACAAAAAACGAGCTATCGGGGCTTGGCCTTGACCCTCATATAATCGTTGAAACAGGAGAAAAAAGACCAAGCTTTGCACTTGGCTCTAGTCAAGTTATCAAATATTTACAAGGTAACTTTCAAAATTTGACTTTTACAATGATGCTCTTGCACAATCGGGTAAAAAATAGTTACGCCCCCTCAAAGTAAAACTAATTTGAGTCACACTTATCTCTCCAGAAACAAATTACAAAAAATCAACTTATTACTCCAAAAATATTACAAATAGCCTTATTACTCCAACAAATTACAGAGTCCTTATTACTCCAAAAATAAAAAATAAAATATTACAATGTTCTTTAGAAAAAAAAATCTACTTATTCCTCCAAATACAAGGTTCTACTTCACCTTATTGCACCAAAATGTTACTTCACCCATATTACAAAAATTCAAACTTATCTCTTCACAGTAATAAAATTTAACAATAATGAAATTTAACAAACTTTGTAGATTTAAGGGTCAAACAGAGGAAAATTTGGACAAGTGCATTTAGAAAGTGGGAAATAGCTGATAATGAGATAGTTGTTGTTCAATGCCGTGGTTTAATGTATGCTCTTGATCTCCCCTTGACCACAATTTCACATAAAATTATATAAAATATACTGTACCTAAACAAGATTAGTGTGCAAATCTAAAGAAACATACATTTCCCCACCACTTTTGCTGCTTTCTTGCATTTCAGTCGATCAAAGGGTGCCAATCCCGTTGCTTTATCCATTGATCCATCTACGAGACTATAGATAAAATACAAAACCAATGAAGCTTCATGGGTGCTGGTCCAATTTGAACCCGGAACTTTGAATTGCCGGAACTTTGACACCAGGCCAATGGAGATTTGAACCTGGAACTTTTAAACAAAAAGGAAGCCATAATTACAAGTTCCGAGAGGTGCCTCGAAATATAAAATTAAGATCTACGATGTCTTACATGTTCCGAGAGGTGCTTCGGAAGATCAGATGAAGAAGGCATATATATAGGAAACCGGCCTTGGAATACCACCCAGACAAGAACTCTGGAAATGAAGAAGCAACAAAGTGTTTTGCAGAAATTAACAATGCATATGTAGTGCTCACTGATTGTGAAAAGAGGGAAATTGATGATAGATATGGGGAATAAGGTCTAAAGCAACATGCTGCTAATGGTAAAGCTTGCGGTTAATGTCATGGTTTCTGACCAGTCCGTAGGCAATGACAAATTAAACACTAGTCGTGTATATATTTCCGAAGTATGAGTATTAATGTAGATTGGAAGTACAAATTTTGGATGAATAGCAATGATGAATGTGGGCCAAATAGTTCTTAATGGGCAGATTTTGCAGAATAGATTTTGCAAAAAACTATTTTGCAAAAAATTATTTTAGCATTTACAAATCTAAAATTAAGAATAAAAATTTTTGTTCCTTTAAAAAAATAACTTGACAAATTCCATACTAATCATTTGCTGATCAATTTAATGGAGTTTTCCAAGAACTTGTAGAGCTTGAATCTCCTCCTCACATCTACTGCAGCATTACTGTAGCTCCGATACCACAATAATGGCCAAAGTGTACTCAGACATGTAATTTTATTAATCGGAAAAACAATTACATTGGAATTATGCAAGAGTTTACACCCGAACAACAAAAACACTCTTGCAATGAGCTATTTATATGCTCAATGTCCTAACTTCCGCTAATTATGGATCACTTATTAAATGACAAGTGTCCACTTACATTAAATACTATTCCAAATAACTAGCTACTAAAAAGGCCTAAGATACGACACATTTGGAGAGTCATATATTGTTACAACAATAAGCTAATTCTAAATGTCTCCATAAACTAATTTAATACTCTAGAATAATAATTATTAATTTAATATCTTAAATCAATAATTATTTTATTCAAACTTTATAACCTATGATAATATTTATTTTTGGATCATCTAACAATTTTATTTTATTTTTTGTTTTTACATTGTTATTGGACTTTTTTTATTATTTTTTATATTTTTTTTTCTATTTGAGCTATTTTTTTTTGTCATGTTTTTCTTATTTTATTTTTATGTTTTATTAGCAACATGAAAATTACCACTGTAAAAAAAATGGTTGATGATGCATCAACACTTTTGAAAATTAGCACGAAAATCACTAACATTTTAAAGCAAATGTTCATACTTCACAAATAAAAAAAATTAAAATATCAAAAATATGCAGAAAAAAATGGGGTGATTCTACATCACCGCTTTTCAAAATCGGGTGCTTTTTTTGCTACCTCAAAAAAGTAGGTACCAGTTCAGTTACCTATTTGATCGATCACTATGTTGCGTGGGTTATGCCTAGTGCACTGGGCCTGTTTCTGTCTGAGTACGGCTTTTTAAGACGCATTGATCCTGTTTCTAAGTAATGTGCTAGTGTGATACAATAATGAGATACACCTGGCAGGTTTGTATGGAGAGAACGGTGTCTCGATGTGTCAATTTTTAGTACACACCAATGCTTTGTGAGTTAAGTGCACAGGTATTCTTTATGATGAGAAACACATCGGAAAAAAAACATCTGCAAAAACCTCCACCCGTCAATCTCCTCTACAAACCTCAGCTACAAGTGGATATCTAGGCCATTTTTATAATGGTTTTCTCAAAAACATCTGCTAGAGGGCCTTTTCCTTTCACTGAATGGAGGTGAATATTGCAAGAAAGAGTTTAATAGGCATTTTTACAGCATGGAATTCGCATAGAGAAGATATTTCTAGAAATGCCATAGGAAAATGGTTTGTCAAAAAGCATGAACATGACAATCCCTGAGTGTGCAAGGTGCATGAGATTTCATGCATGATTGCCTTCACGATTTTGGGTAGATGTTGTGGATATTGTTGTTTATATAATAAACAGAGGGCTTTCAAGTTCCTTTAATGGTTGTATTCGAGAGGAGGCATGGACAGGTAAAAAGGTAAACTAATGTTTTTTAAATCATTTTGGTTGTGAGGCCTTTTTCCATATTAATAAATAAAATAGAACAAATCTTAAGGCAAAATCAAAGAAATGTAAATTTATTGGATATGGTGTTAATGATTTTGGTTATCGCTTATTTTTACACCAATTTTTTGTCATATAACCATTTACAATTAGATGGATCGAAATACACCATGTAAGACCAATTTTACCATAGTAAAATTTCTTTCACTATAAGAAATAATTTGATAAAACATATTTTATTAAGTTATTTAGGGTCCAAATGGATAACCCCATAAGGAATTATTAAATAAATCCCTATTTGTTTGATTTTCCTGTAGGAATAAATAACTAAGCCTCTGTTTAATAATATTCTTAGTCATATTTAACCCAATTAATAATAAATAATTAGATAAATCATTATTTATCTTATTATTCTCTCAGAATAATGAATTAAATCATTATTTAGTTAATATTCCTTGTTAAGTTTGACTAAATCATTTAGGAATAATAAAATAAAGCATTATTTCTTAAATATTCCTTGATCCCATCATTGAAATGATAAATACATATTTTATTTTATTTTTATTTCTAAATAAATGGATTCAACCAGTTTAAATTCTTTTTCCCTCCAACAAAATAAAATAAAATATTCCAGACAGTTAGACCTAGATCTTGGTTAATAATATTTTATTATGCACCACTATCAGGGATAACTCAATATTTTGTTATAAAGAGGAGGGTTTTCAATTCACTTATTAACTTTGATCCTTTTATCATGGTCGGAATTTGATCCTCTTATCATTGCCATACATTGATTATTTTTATTTTATTTTTTCTTATTGAGCTCCCTTTGATTTCTACACGTCTTGGGTATTTTACACTATTGAGAGAGAAACTCTGAAGATGAAGTTTTTGAGGACAACCAAGAACCCATCCCATTGAGGGGGACAATATTAGTTCCCTTCCCAGGTGTTAATATAATACAAAAAAATATTTGTAATTCTAGTTTTGTCAATTGGATAATTTGGAGAAACTCTTATTTCAGTTTACTATTTAGTTGCTTTATTTGCATAGATCTGGGTTTTTTTGGTATTTTTTTCGACCATATATTATATATCTAAGAATTTAGATAGCCACATTTGTTTTTAGGCGTGTTTATCATGTGCAACTAAAGTGATCTCTTTTCATACACTTGTGTTAAGAATTCATTCTAACAATTGGTGACTCCAGTAGGTTTTATTCAGACTTCCTACGTAACCATCTGGTTCAGTACCCATGGTTTTTATTCAACTATATTTTAGCCTCTTAATGTTTTTTTTTACCTTTTATGTCATAAACGAGTAAAAAATATAACTTCTGCATGTTTATAGGTGTTTTCTGTAAGTAACAGTTATCACACGCGCCACAAACGGGAAAAATTTTCTGCAACCTGCCACTGAGAATTCCGGAAGTGCAGCTTGCACTTTTTAGCCCAGAACCTGCAATGTCAGGGCCGATATATCATCTATTAGGCCAAAAATTACGAGTTCACCAGCAAACAGGTTAGTAGCTACGAGTTGCAGTTTTTTGCAGGGTTTTTTTCTGTAATTTTCAGGGTCTTCCATAAGGACTATTCAAGGTTGTCCAAAATTTGTCACCACCTTTATTGGGCCTATATATGATAAGTTTTTCTTTTTGAAGTGGGAACAAGCCTGTTGGGACTTCAATACGCTTCAAAATTTTCAGGAAGGGTTTAGCTGAGTAGGTATTCAGAGATTTTGCAGTGCTTTCAGCCATTGTTGAGGGCCTGATCCCTCTTTCCTTCAGATCCATTTAGATCGGTTATTATCTCATCCAAAACTCCTTCTTGAGTCTTTTTTTTTACCTCTCCCTTAGGGTCCCTCTTATTTCGCTTATGGTTTTAACCTATCGCCTCCTATTTTGCAGCAATTGTCCCTCTAGTTTACTGTTGTTTTTTGCACCTCTTTTCAATAGATATGAGTAATTAGATTCCTGTCCCTTAGAACTTTGATATTTTTGCCACCTTCTGTGTTTTGAGTCAATTTTTCCTGCCTCTTAGAAAAATTGTTTGGGAGCCCTTATTTTGAGTTGAATTTATGCATCTTTAGTTGTTTATTTTACTGTCATTTCAGTTTTATTTACAATTATATAACACTATTTATTTTTCTTTATACACAACCATCTCGGCTTAGTTAAAATTAACACACATATTGGACACATGCATAGCTAAAGAGAAGAGCACTTGTTTTACACCTCCAAGCCAAGGCATAAAAATTATAATTAATTTATCTTCCCCTCTGCACCTTTGTTTATCTCTCTTCATTATTTGGTTACTTGTGTCTTTCGATCATTGCACCCCCAAGGTGTTTATCTCAAAGACTCCTCAGCCTTCATCCTCAATTTCCCTTAGGAAGACTTACTCGACCTCCTAGAAGCCGAGTTAGTCCTCCACTTAGTCCCTATACTGAATCTTAGTATGGTCCTTCGGGCCCTCATTCTGATTCTAAACCCGATTCCCCTCTACCTCATTCTCACACCATGTCAGGTGCCAATGTAGCTACTGGTCCTAATGCTAGTGGAAGCCCTAGCCTTAACTCTAGAGCTTCTAGTAATGGAACCAATACCAGAACCATCGCGGCTACTCCCTTGCTACATTTTATCGTAGGTTTGAGTCTCCCTGATTTTAACCAGTTAATTAACTACCCTATACACCATGATCCAGGTTGGCATGTTATGACAACTATGCTTCCTTCTGACATCCCTAACTCTGAAGGAAACGCTGGGGAGGACCGTACTAATCACATCTGCTCCTTTCACATGTAGTCTTCATCTAATTCTATCACTAATGACTCTATCTATCTTCAGTTATTCTAGTGTATGCTCATTAGGGATGCTACAAAGTGGTATCTCGACCACACCTCTTCCTCTCATTCCACTTTTGTGACTCTTGCTAAAGAATTCTATCCTACCTCCAATTACCTCTCTGATATGATACCAGTACCGAATTTTTGACTGCATTTCATCAAAATTCTTCCACCTGCCTTTCTGACCATGCCCAAGAATGATGTATAAGGAGGATCTTATGTCGAGCTCCCACATTGGATGACCGTGTCTATATGGATTGGTTTCTCATAATTCTTTTGCCTTCTATTTTTAAAGATGTCTTGTATCACTTTTCTCATAAAGAGGAAGAACCTCTTCAAATCACGTTGAAATATGACTTGATATATGCCTAGTCTAGTTATGTTTATACCTTCTTACCGAATCTTCCTAGATATGGTGGTACCAACACACTGGGGCATCTCGCGTCGTCGAAGGTATTGTTGGATCTCTCTCACACCCATATACTCATCCTATTATGGGTTATGGTTTCCCTCAGGGAGTGGCCTGTTCCTCTAGCACTTATCCCCCTACCAACAACATGTATCGAGGACAAAGCATATTTTCCCCATTTCATCAATCGATGCCAGGGCCCATGGTTTCTCAACCTATTTATCCCAATGTTTCTCAACCTCCTTTCTATTCTTATCAGTAGACCGCTACTCCAGCCCCTTCGACATTAGCACCCTAGCCTCCTATTCCTTCTCAACCTCACCGCAACAACCACCTCCTCCTCTAAATCAGGTGTATGCATAGTAGAGTGCAACCAATCATCTAAATTTAAAGAAAAAGAGGAAATGCAACCAAAATCAATGAGCACAATGTAATCAAGGGCGCCAAGGGAACCTGCAAAACACTAACAACTAGCAACAAGGTAATAAGCCCAAGTAGGACATGCCTCTTCATACAAAAAAGCCTTGTTCTTTTTGTGGTGTCCGTGGTCATTATACCCATGATTCTCCCTTTTTACCCCAAATTTATCAGTTGTGGGAAGCACAAGCAACATCTAGAGGACAAAAAGCCATGGTTTCGGCTCCAAATATTGCGCCTATTCAACCGGTTGTTTTTACTAATCCTTTCCCTCAGCAAGGATATGTGGTTACCCAACCCCCTCAAGTTCAGGCCACCCCTCAACCCTCACATTTTGGTACCTATGATTACCATATTATCATGATTAATTCTGAAGTGGTTAATATTGATGATGTCAACCTTCATAATCGGTCGCACCAATATGGCAAGGTTCCTGCTTCATCTACAACCGAGTCTCAACCAAAATTTTCCAAATAGTCCAGTTTGATACAGAATTCCCCTTTAAATATCCCTCATCCATGGGAATACGTCGCTCCGAAGATCCCAAAGGGCCATTATGTCGAACTGATGCTTCTTCCAAAGCCACCCATAATTACAAAATAATTGATGACTTAGCATAATCTGCTACTGGCATGTCAATGTTGTAAGTCTTCCAGTCGTGCCCTTCACAATGCCAAGCTCTATTATCTACTCTGGGCATTGTGGATCCTCTAGATGCTCATTTGATCATCTTTGATGTTGACAAGTCGGAACATTCCCCTTTACCTTCATCTGTCTCCTTCCGAATACTAGTCAACATTCATAACGCCCATGTTTCATGATGTATCATTGACGAGGGGGAATCCACTTACATGATGTCTGCCTCTATTTGGAATAAACTCTTGTCACCTGAGTTAACCCCATCCACCATCACTTTTCATGATTGGGACAGGAACTCTTCTCAGCCCCTTGGTATGTACTGCGATTTTCTTATCACTCTTGCGAGAAAGATTGTTTGTATTGACATTGAAGCGATTGATGCCCCCTTGGATTACGACATCCTATTCGGTCATAGCTACACCTATGCGATGTATGTTATCACATCTATGGTTCACCATAATATGTGTTTTTCTCACAACGAAAATATCGTTACAATATATCAGTTGATGTATTATGAACTGAAGTGTCATCTCTACCTCAAGTCTATCATATCTTCGACAGCCAATAAGAAATTAGTCACACCTCTTATCAGTGTTTCACCTAGAATATATAAATATTCCACCTTGATAGGTGCTTTCCTTTGTCCCTCCCCTCTTTTCGCAGATCCAAACTCGTCGAATTTTTGCATGATTCAATCCTCTTGGACTAGCCATAAGCAGTCTTGTTTAACTATCTAGTAGCCTACACCTCCGCAACCTATTGGTGGTCACTCAATGGAGCATACAGGGCATCTTCCTTTCAAGGGCCTTCCTCTTCTTATAGTGTCTCTTCCACTCCTTTTCAAGCAAGAATGGTTCCCCCTAGCCTTAACCAGTTGGGATCCATTCCCCCACACCATTACCCCTCCAGTCAGATATTGTTTCTCGCTCCCCCCTTTGTAGTCTTTTTGGTGCCTGTTATGGCGATGTTGAGCCTTCCCAATTTGACCCTGGGGATCCCAGCCCGGTACATCAATCCCTAAGCTAAAACCCCTCTTGGTCAGCTCAAACCTTATACCTCATTGACCCCAGTCCAACCGATCGCTACAACACCTACCTTTGCTTCAGTGCCTCGGCCACCTCAACATGAATCTATTCCTATTGTGATAGCATCTATTTTGGGGGGGAATCTAGAAAGAAGGAACCTAAGGATAAGGCTACCCAAATAAATCCTCCTCCTCCTAAGGCTCCAAAGAAGCTACCTCTGTGCACTTTTTGTGATCTTGTTGGGAATTCCACCCAAAATTTTCATGAACTTCCTCTTCTCAAACCTGTGGTCAACGAAACATTTCGTGAATATGATATTCCAGAGGTCCATGATACCTTATCTGATTTAGCTAAGAAATAAAATTATTGTGCATGAATGGCCCTTGTGATTTGTGTGATATTTATGGCCACTATTCTCACCATTGTCCTCGTCTCGAATATTTTTGCGACACACTTGAAGCCATCTGCCAAATCAAGGCCGAACGTAGTCAACCCGCTACTCCTCTACTAGTGTGTTTGGCTCAGCCTGAACCATAGTACATTTTCATACCTCCACTCGATGTTGATATGACAGAATATTTAGCCACCATCCTCATTATTTCATCATCCATGAGATGCTTGGTGGAAAACCCCTCCAGGGCGTTCCCTTTTGTTTTGGTTGAACCTCCTTCGACAATCACCTTGGGTGCAACATCGATAGATGTTTCCTCTATATATTTTATTCTACCATTTGTAGCGATGAGTATGTGAACCATATCTCTCATGATGATGTGTCAGGTAGCCCTGTCACATCATGTGGTATTTCTTCTACCAGTGCCCCCATATTTCACTCTGATGAAGACATCATGGAAGTAATGACCACCCCTCACTTTCCTTTGGATGCTATGCCCAAACACTAGGAAATTCCTTCCATAGCAATCCCATGACTACTATGTTGTGGAGTTTTAATTATTCATCTCAGATGAGCTTGATCAGTTTAGAAAACCCACTCCTGCACTCAATGATTTTGATGAAGAAAAAATTTCCTTGGGGGCACATAATGCCCCAGAAGAAATTGAGGCTTAATCCAAGCTACTCAGAATTTCGTAATATTTCTACCAAGTCCTATTCAGATATTCCAGGACTTGATCCAGCCACTGTTGAACACCATATCGACACATGGCCCAATGCCTACCCTATCTGTCAAAAGTTGAGACACATTTCTCAATGAGAGGCTCTTAAAACCTCTATTGATAAGCTCAGGAAAGATGGTTGTTCCTATCCCATTCTCAAGAAAACATGCACCATCCATGTTTATATGTACTTTCGTAACCCGAATAAACCTTGTCCCCATAAAAAATTCCCTAGACAATGTATTAACCATATATTTAACAAGTGTAAGGGGCACATAAATTTTACACATAGCATCCCCCATGTGTGTTTTATTCTTCCATGCATTCAGGTTACTTTCATTTTCCATCACTTCTTTTTTTTCTTTTGACGCCTTTCGGATGGATCCTTTATTCACACCATACATCAGCTATGCCGACGGTGCAAGTCTTACTCACAGAATCTAGCCTCAGCAGCCTCAGCCATTTTTTACCCCATACATTCAGTAATCCTTTCCAACGACACAAGTATTGGATCTGCCACCAATAATCAATATGAATATGATGTAGTGATAGATTTTTATTCGATGCCCTTGACCATCGCATCCTCCATCTTCATGTTCATTTAGATTCCCTATTTCTTGACAGATAATAGAATTGCATTTATCGTGTGCATAACCAAGTCCCTTTTAGAAGATATTTACGAGTGAAAATATTAATGCGTGAATTTGAAATAATTACATTCAGTCATGTACCAAGAGCCCAAAATCACTATGTAGATGCATTGCAAATAATATTCCATATTGGCACTTATCACATGCATTTAACACAAGCCAATAATAATGATCAAATGGCAAGCGAAATACTTGTCATATATAAAGATGCATATCCATCATATGTGTCCAAAAAATCATAAATGTTTTGGAATCCTCTACTCTAATACATCCGACATGCCCATAACATGTTGAAAAAATCAAAACTGGGGGCATCACATGCCCCTACATCTATTCTTTTATTTTTGGTGATTTGATACTTCATCGAGAAACCTTTTTTCCAAGAAGGGTCACTTTTCCGCCTCTCAAAATTAAATTTCTGCATGTGCACCACTTATACTTGGGGCACCACTTAGCCTTCATACTTGTTGATGCTTGTGCTGATTTTTGTTATGAGTAACAATACTTTTCTCCTGATTTTATGGTCCCCACCAGACCTATTATGTGTGGCAGCATCATCGAGTCGCCCATGATTAGAGCATCTCAGTTGATTCATCATCACATTCATGGAGTCTATCTTGAGTCCCTTTTTCCTCATGTTACAGTATTACATCCATTCATGCCTTGTCCCTCTCTCGTGTAGCCCATTTTGGCCTCCAGTCCCACTATCCCCCATCGCCTTAGGAGTTGAGTCAATCATTTCCATGTCATCCATGTTTTTTCTGCTCTAACAAGGTAAGTCGTTCATTTTCTACTCAGTATCCCCAATTCTGTCATCAATCCTGGTGTAAGTCCATCAGTCACTCTAATATGGTCCCTCGTTCCTTAGTTGAGGACGCTCAGTGCCTCACCTATGGCAGACCTCCTTCTGTCGACATTAGCACATTCATTCTAGAAGACAGGTCTAGAGGGTGGTGTATCTTAGTTCGAGCTTCCATCATTGTTCGATGCCTTAGATCAGGAAAAGGGACTCCTTACTGCCCTTTGACTTGATTGTTTCTCATTCGCTCCACTTCATCATGATCGAGATTCATATACTCGATAGTTCGGTGATCCACCAGATTGATCCAGTGATTCTCGAGTGTGTGTGAGATGTTTCAGATCTCATGAG
This sequence comes from Pinus albicaulis, assembly GCA_034641835.2. Lineage (NCBI taxonomy): Eukaryota > Viridiplantae > Streptophyta > Pinopsida > Pinales > Pinaceae > Pinus > Pinus albicaulis. The sequence goes on from CM076573.1 coordinate 971,040,581, forward strand.
GGGGTGGCCCTTCATGTATCCCCTCACATTCCTTAAAGACCACATTCTCCTATACAAGCTCAGATGCACCTCAGCAGATTTTATGGGTTTGACCCCAACTGCTTGTAACACCTATAACATGCATGTATCACTTAGATGATCCATTTATATTTTCAGAGCCCTTTTGTGTTTATCAGGGCTTCTCTCATTGTTATTATATCTCATGTACTCAGTTATTATTGTATTCCATCCTGGCTATTGTCCTAGGAATAGTACGTATGTGGGGTCCATTATATTTTTGTTTGGCCCACGTTTATGCTAGAATACATGTACTTTATAGTTCAGTATCATTTTACTGGGTGAACCATTATTCTTTGTAGTTTGTCATCTCGGCGGGTATAGGTATGCCTCCCCTGCCTCATTGAGAACAGGCACCGAAACATTAAAGGAGACTTACCTTTGTTGGTCTCACCCCCTCAAGGTTATCATCCTCTCACGCTTAACTTCACCTAAATATCTCTCTCTCTCTCTAAGACTGCGCTTTGGAGTCTAGTGGTTGTGTTCTTACAATGTACTTTAGTCATACGATTAGGTCGTAACACTCGCATGTTGGGGGGCAGTCTGTTACACCAATTTTTGGACATATAACCATTTACAATTAGATGGATCAAAATACACCATATAAGATCAATTTTACCATAGTATATTTTCTTTCACTATAAGAAATAATTTGATAAGCCACAGTTTATTAAGTTATTTCTCGTCCAAATAGAAAAACCCATGAGGAATAATTAAATAAATCCTTATTTATTTGATTTTCCTTTGGGAATAATTAATTAAACCTCTGTTTAATAATATTTTTCATCATATTTAACCCAATCAAAGATAAATAATTACATAAATAATTATTTATCTTATTATCTCTAGGAATAATTAATTAAATCATTATTTAATTAATATTCCTTATTAAATTTGACTAAATCATTTAGGAATAATAAAATAAATCATTATTTGTTAAATTATTCCTTGATCCCATCCTTCAAATGATAATTGAATATTTTATTTGTTTATTGTTTCTAAATAAAGGGGTTTAACCAATTTAAATTCCTTTTCCCTCCAACAAAATATAATAAAATATTCCAAGCAGTTAGATCTAGATCTTGGTTAATAATATTTTATTATGTACCATTATCAAGGATAAATCAATATTTTCTTATAAATAAGAGGGTTTTTCATTCACTTCTTACATTTGATCCTTTTATCATGGTCGTACTTTGATCATCTTGTCATTGTCATACTTTGATTATTTTTATTTTCTTTTTTCTTACTAAGCTCCCTTTGAGTTCTACACATCTTATGTATTCTACACCATTGAGAGAGAAACTCTAAAGCTGAAGCGTTCGAGGACAACCAAGAACCCATCCCATTCAGGGGGACTATATTAGTTCCCTTCCTAGGTGTTAATAGAATACAAAAATTTCTTTATAATTCTTGTCTTGTCCATTATATATTTTGGAGAAACTCTTATTTCATTTTTCTATTTAGCTTCTTTATTTGCATAGATCTGATTTTTTTTGCATTTGTTTCAACCATCTATTCTAGATCTAAGAAGTTAGAAATTCATCTTTGTTGTTGAGGTTGTTTTCCATGTACATCTAAAGTGATCTCTTTTCATACACTTGCATTAAGGATTCATTATAACAACTATATGATTATTAAAATCACAAAATAATTAGGAGCAGAGATGTCATATTCAATGAAAAGGTCTTGTATAAGGATCATATTCAAGAAAAGAAACAGGAAAAAGGAAATAGAGAATACACAGTGCTTGACGAGATCACGGAAAAAGTTAAAGTGCCTAAAAATAATAATAATCAACAACAACCACAAAAATAGCAACAGGCACCTCAAACACCATAAAGTGGTGTCAGAAGATCTACGAGGATAAGTAAACCCCCTGAATGATAATCTCCTTTATTACATTAGGTATTTTTTACTGATTCTGGCGAACGAAAATGTTATAAAGAATTAATGCAGGTAGAAACCAGGAAGAGGTGGGAGCTACCCATGAAATAAGAGATAGAATCCTTAGTCAATAATGAGACTTTGTACTTTGCGAGGTTGTCTGCAGATAAAAAAACATTGCAGAATAAATGCACTTACATGTTGAAGGAATAATATGGAGGAAAACAAAGGTACAAAGCTAGAATTGTGGTGAAGGGGTTTTCACAGAAGAGATGTATTGACTTTGATGAAATATTTTCTCCTGTTGTTAAAATAACTTCAATAAAAACTATTTTAAGTATTCTAGTAGAAAATATTTTCATCTTGAACAATTAGATGTAAACATTAAATTTCTCCACGGATATTTGGAGGAATAGATCTATATGCAACAACCACAATGATATGAGGTTAAAGGGAAGGAAAATTAGTGTTCAGGTTGAAGAATATATTATATGGCTTAAAACAGGCTTCGAGGCAGTGGTATCTAAATTTTTATAGGTTTATGTCTAAATAAGATTATACTAGATGTCACTTTGATCATTGTGTTTATTTGAAAAAGAAAAATGATAGAAACTATTTTATACTATTATTGTCTATATATGACATGCATGTTTCACGGTCTAACATGCAAGAATTAAATGTACAAAAAGGAAAATTGGAAAATTCATTTGCAATGAAGGATTTGGGAGCTGCAAAAAAAATCCTTGGTATGAGAATAACTAGAGACAAGAAAAATCACAAATTAACGTTGCCTCGGAATGAGTACATACAAAAGGTGTTGGAAAGACTTAATACGCAGAATCCAAAACCAGCCAGTACACCTTTAGCTAGCCATTTAAAAATTATTAAGGAGGTGTTCTGAAAAACCCAATAAGAAATGGATTATATGTCTAAAGTTCAATATCAATGTGCAATTAGATGCTTAATGTATGCAATGGTCTGCAAAAGGCCTCATATTGCACATGCAAGGGGAGTTATAAGTAGGTACATGGAAATCCAAGAAAATAACATTAGATGTAACTAATATGGATTCTCAAGTATTTTAGAGGTACCACAAATTAAGAATTATGTTTTGTCGTTCAAACATTGATCTACATGGGTATTTTGATGCAAATATGGTAGGTGATAGGGATAACAGGAGGAGCACTACAAGGTATGTATTTACTGTAGGTGGAACAATTTTAAGTTGGGTTTCGAAAATGAAAAATGTTGTTGCACTTTCAACAACGGAAGAAAAATATGTTGTTGCAACAGATGCTAGTAAAGAAATTATTATGTTACAAAGTCTTATGGATGAATTGGGTAAGAATCAGGAGATGGGAAGGTTATATAGTGATAGCTAGTGTAACATTTTCATTTTGACAATAATTTTTTTCTTCTATTTATAGTGCTAACACTAATTTCACCCTATGGCCAGGTTATTATTCTTCATTTTCTGACATACATCCGCCATTAACAATTTACCTTATTGTACAATTACCTCCTTCAAACTTATTCATATACTGGTTTGAACAGAAACTCCAATTATGAAATCTCAATGAAATGCTACGTTTAGGAATTTCTTCCTAATATATTTCACTTGAAAATTGGTATAGCAATAGTTAACTTTTCACCCTCTTAACTATTAAGAAAAATTTCTTATTCCATGTCAATAACTTACACATTCTCACTCTCCACCCTATAATCATTAATTAGCTTTAACTTGAGAGCTATCATATATATATATATATATATATATATATATATATATATATATATATATATATATATATATATATATATATATATATATGTTCTGGCACACATATGCATTTAGTTATAAGAAAACCCATTTTGGTTATAAAGGGTATTAATTATCAATATTGTTTAACTTTACTTTAAATATTATAACCCATGGCTACCTTTTTGTCATATGGATATATTTCATCACACAAGAATTGACCTTGGGCTAGCCTTTTCATAAAGGAACGTAATAGTCACCTAGTTTTAAACATCTATATGAAACTTATTAAAATTTCAACCTTACTTTGAGAACTAACTCATTCAACCGATGAGTCTATGATGGAACAACAAGAAATTTCCAGCAAATTCAAATTTAATTTATATCACGTTAAATCTAACCTTTGGATCCACATGCCACTTACCTTTGACGATATACTTACAGTTCAATTTGATACGTAACCATATTACGTATACTGGTTACAAATTATTACATTGTAATTATATATCTAATTTCGTCATAGGCTTTACCATGTAACCAATGGTAAATGCGTTACATGAAGTGGACCTTTCCACCTATTTTGTTTAACAATGCAATTATTTTATGGAACTCCTATCTAGCACCCACAATTAAGAATTGGGTTTATGTGAAATCCATGACATCAGATTTAATTGCGTGAAATCCACGACATCATATTTAACCACGCTATTCAATTTACCATCAGTGGGTTTGAATGAAATTGCATTCTGTATTCCCAATTATGTCAAACTCATGTTGTCAAGATTTCTCGGGATCGATACACATTAACATACTAGTAAGTATTTACATGGTTTGTCAAAGGCTAAATTGAATTCGTCAATCCATGTGATTTCTCTCGATTTCCATTACTTGGATGGTGAGGGTTCTCTTGGAGTTAGGTTTAGGGTTTCAACAATTTATTTTATGTTGATGAGACTATATCATGACCTTTTTGGCTCCGTACTATGGTTTCAATAGTATTTCTAAATTTATTGTGGCTTCTTAGCTATACCACCATTTTTGTTGAACATACACTTCATCATTGTCATGCTCATCGTTTCCTTCGTTTAACTAGGAGAAGGGAAAATTATTCTGTCCATTTGATGCGAAGCTTCTGGTTTCTATGCAGAGTATTCATTTTCCACTTTTCTCAGGTATGTCATATCATTTTGTTTGTAGATTTCTCAAAATTGGCTATGATTTAGTTCTTAATTTCATATTTGCAGTTAACGAGTTTTTCCTTTTGTACTAACACTCTCTTTGTTCTATCGACAGGGATTCTATGTGGTTTTATTTCTCCACCATGACCCGGATTTGAGATAGGCATAGTTTGTTAGATTTCTCTCACTTCAGGTAGGTGTTTGGAATATTTAATAGCATACATTGTCTATAAATTACAACTACATTAGTAACCTTTTACTAAGGCTCAATGGAGAATTACCAATATAGTGCAAACATAAAATTTTTGTTGAGTGAATATTGCGTTACCAATTTATATTTCTATCTACGTTTTATTAGTTATTATTAGTAGAGGTATTATCATGTGGAAGTCCATCTTAGAATTCCACTGTCAATGTGTATCCAAGTATGCCCATTTATTTCTAAGCTTATAGTTTTCCTTCTGGTTGCACCAAGGTTTACTTTAACTTTTCTCTTAACATTAGTTAAATTTTCTATGATGGGTACACATTCGTGAATACGATTTTTGGTTGACGCAGGTGCTCAAACAAAGGAACCTCCTCTTGTTCCAATTTTGCAGCTTCTTAGGCACTACCAAAATCTACAGGTAATCTCGGACCACCAAAGCCTCGTTTAAAGGTTTGTGGTTACTGTCAATAATTTGATAAAATGTTTATTATCTATCTGTACTTCTTCAATTCATATTAATGAAACCTTTATAGACTACCAAATGCATTCAATGTCATCTTTAAATCTCTAGAGTAGTAGTTTCTAATTAAGGTAAACCGCATGCTCTTAAATTTCGAATATCAAGTTGGGTTTTCCACCCTAGATCCATTAACTTGGATTTCTAAGTCAATACTTTCCATAGGCATGGATTTGCATTTGTTTGATTTTTTACTAGAGCTTAATGTTCATCATATCAACATTTTATACATGGTTGGAATTTTTCTTATTTTGAGTTTCATCTTCTGTCCGAATAGTAAGATCTTATTAGTTAACTTTCTTCCTTGTACATAAAGTGTACAATTTTCCTTAAATCAATTATCTATCATAATGTTCTGATAATTAAATTTACAATTAACCATTTTAGCTTTAGAATGTACACTAAGTACTTCTCTACAATAAATAATCCTCGTCTTATTATTTCAGATTGGATGTTCTCTATCTATTCCGAAGGTAATTATTTAACCCTTTTGACTTTAAAACCTATTATTTCCTATTGTTTTTATATTCTCGATCCAGAAGTAATTCCTAGTTATACATTGTACAAGTATTTTTCCCATATTACTGGGTTTGCCAACTACTATTGTACTTTTCTATTCAACATAATGGTTGACCTTTTTCTCTTGAGGTTGGTCCAGAAACTTACCTTGGCGGTATCTTCTATACTTTCTTTGTATAGTTACCAAGATATTGTATAATTTATATTGTGTGAGACAGAGTCTCACTTTGTACAATTTACTAATACCAATTTGGGTTACGAACTGAGTAATTATTGTGATCTATATCCTTAATGTACATAAATTTGTAGTATGTTTGAAGAACTTCTTTCCTCTTTAATGAATTTACTTCATATTTTATGAGCCACAATTTTTTTAAATATTGAAATTCAGATGTTGTAATAATTAATAAGTTCCTCCTTGCAACTTCTTACTATAATGATCTCAGTTCTACTATTTCCTGTCTCAGTTATATTACTTTCTCTGAATTAATTGGGTGACTAAATTTAATCTGCACTGTTCTTCATATTTATTTTTCCTTCTGCATTAATTGTTTTATCGAATCTAATGATAATGCTAAGACAATTATAAAATTCAGAACTAATTTCTGAATCCATCCTGAACAGATATTTCCATTTCTATCTAGTGTATTTCAGTGCATAATTTATTTTTCCTATTTATGCTACAACATATGAACTTGCTGGACTGTACTATTGCATACTATTTGTCATGCACATGTATTTTTACTTCTGTATTGGCATCCTAATAGAAGTTTCTAATTTGAAATTTAACATTAGAAAAATAATATTATGCAGTAATAATTTTCTAAGATTCACCTAACCTCAGATATAAACCTTCAATAAGGGTTGGACATGCTGAGAGTTGGTAGTCATCAGGTTCTTGTCTGTACAAATATACGTAGGATCACTCTATTTATTATAGTTTACTTTTTTAAATGTATAGAATGAACCTTATACAAATTTAATCAAGCATCATTCTACAATTTTCACTTCACCATAATAATCATAATCGTACTAAATTTCTAACTTAAACTAAAATTAGTTGGTGCATACCAATTAAGGTAGACTACGTTCAACCCAACGTTTGAGCTCTTTCACCACAGCTCCCCCTGGGAAGAGATAAATTGCTCCAACCATAGGAAACCTCTTTTCTATCATGAATCCGCTTATTTAAGCCTGATTTCCCATTAGCTTGTTTCCTTAACTGCGCCCAGTTAAATTAGGATGTTGTTTTCCTTTTGACTAGGATTTCCTTTTGTTTCTTCCACAAAAGTACTTTAAAGCTAGCTTTTCCTCTTTCTGGCTTTATTCCACCTCTTCCCAGTAACTTCCTCATTGCCGGGGTATCTTTTTAGATTTTTATCTCCAATCTAAAATGCTATATTTAATTTATTTCCTCCAAGGATTTTTGGAGAACTAGGAAAGCCTTATGATCCTTATCCATCCCCATGGATTTGGACTCCAAATCTCTAATCATTATTTAGTCTTTACACCATTAATTCATTTTTCATGTTATTAATTTAAATTAATAAAATATATCGACAATAAATATTTTTCTTGGGGTCCACTTTACCTTAGAACCTTTGATTTCCTATTTTTAAAAGTAGAAAATTAGGGACATTACATATTCCCCCTCTAAAATAGAACATTGTCCTCGGTGTTACCAATTATTATGTTGATTCCTCAAATCTGGATGAATATTCCTCCTTCATCTCGTCTTCTTACTCCCAACAGTTTCTTCAGAGTATAAGTGCATTCACCTTATATTTACTCTGCTTACTGCTATAATTGGAGTTTGATTTCTTCTTGCTTCAGTATAAGAATTATATCTAGAAGAATCTTTCATTCCTGATTCCACCAGTCCATAGTTCATATCAATTGATATGATTAGTATCATATATATATATATATATATATATATATCTATATATATTAATAAGAATTAATCATGATAATACTCTAAAGTTTAATAGATTTCAATGCAGTCACTTGGTAGCAAAACCCTTCAAGGTTCATGGTAGTATAGTGCAATTTTAGCACAACTACTTATCATTCCATGCTCTTTGGCGAGGCCTCCTCCTCACATACGCATGAGATATTTTGAATTTCTTGGTGAGTTCTCTGCACGTTTTCTCACCTTGACTCATTATTATTAGAGTTGAACAATTTCTATTACACTTGGTTTCACACAACAAACACCTCTTCATTAGGAGCTTATGAATTAAAAAAAAAACAAATTTTTCATATGCAGTGGTTCTACTTAAGTTTTTGTCCCTTTTTCCAGTTCATGCATGTACTCCATGCACTTAATATTTGATTGATTTTCTCAATTTATTCATATGGTGATAAACCATGCTCATGTTCAACTTAACACTGGTTTTTCTATAACAAAGTTTCCAATTTCCACTTGAACCTTATCTTATCAATTGTATACATTATTATTCATCTTGAAACTTCATATCAATTTACCATTTTGGTCTTGGATACATTGACTTCTCTTATTAATTTCTAGTTCTATGCCAAATAGTTTCTAAATTTTATCCAAAAAACTTGATATTTCCATTATGGAATAGGGATAGTATCCAAAATGTCGGTCTCATACTTATGTTTCACTATATCTTAGTACATTTCCGCCTAAAATTTCCAAGCATGTGCTACTTTAAATATTTAATTTAATTTTAGTCACAAGTATGTCCTATCTAAGGACATTTATGATATTTTTCTAAATTTTCTGTTGTACTGAGATCACATTGTTAAGGTACCATTTGTTGTTGCAATCATAAGTTCCTCCTGATTCAGAATATCTATGAATATCTCAGTATATTGCAATTTTTCTTGGCGGTCTTTCCTGCATTACTACTTAACTCATTTATTTTTGCCTCAATTTTTTGTTGGCAATATGATGCTGAGTGTTGTCCTTGATGGCAACCCACTTGATGAAGATGATGGCAACCTACTTGATGAAGTTGTCCCTTATGGAATATGTCTTGATGAACTTGTTAAATGATGTAAATCTGATGTATATACAATGAGTATAGAAGGTAATGATGGAAGGAATGTCATTATGTGCTAGAACATGATGAAAAGAGTATGTCTCAAGGCATACGCGGATTTTTCTAGACAAAGTAGCGTATGCACGCGGGAAATAACGTGCCAAGTCGCGTATGGGCAAAAGCACTCTAAATATGTAAAACCAGGGGTAACCACCATCGTATTGACCCACTGTATTGAGTAATGATTTGTCTATGTGAACTCGTCCAGGAATACCATCGAAAGTAATGTAGTTTTGGCTCTTGGTATTGATAAAGGGTAAACCTATATAAGGAGAAGAAATTCATTGTGCAAAGGTGTGCAAGAATTCTGAGCTTGAATGAATACTTCTCTCTGAAACATATCTGAATGGAAACGGTTACAGTTGAATGAAAGATCTGAATGTATGATGCACCAATGAAGAAATGATGAAGAAGGGAATCTAGATCTGGAATGTGTTTGTATCTGTTAGATCTGTTTATGGAATGATTAGATCTAATATGAGGCGAACATCTGTCTGAAGTAAAGGGTAAAATATGAGTGATGTATCTGTTCTGAAGAATTGCAATGACCTAAATGTCTGAAGAACTATACGCTAGTTCGTCGCAGAGTAAGCGCGTATATACGCGGGTTTGCTGAAGATAAAGCATGTATGGGCAGTAAAATTAGCTCTGTAATATGTACAGAAGTATACGCGGGTTTGTATGGTCGAAGGCGCGTATATACGCAGGATCAGTGAAAGGAAAGCACATATGAAGATTAGGGTTTGCTGAAGTATGAAGTATCAAATGTCTGATCTGTTCTGCTGTGTTACTACTATCTGTTGATGATGTATGATTGAGCTCAAATGTATGGAGTGGGTCCAGTCTAAAAATATGATGAAACGTGGCCTGCAAGTTGTGTTCTAAAGGAAGCTTTGGATCCAGTGTGAAAATTGATGAAACATGGTCCATGGTGGTGCTGAGGGTTGTAGCCTTCAGTCAGGGGGTTGTAGCTCCCTTCCAGGTGAGGCTGGTAAACGAGATCAGGGGGTCGTAGCTCCCTTCCAGGTGAGGCTGGTAAACGAGATCAGGGGGTCGTAGCTCCCTTCCAGGAGAGGCTGTAAACGAGTCAGGGGGTTGGAGCTCCCTTCCAGGAGAGGCTAGTAAACGAGCGCAGGTGGGTGCCTGCGTGCTGGTAGGAGTCTGCACCAGCACATATGTTGTAAGATGTTTTCTCTATAATAAAATATTGAAGGCTGAGCAACTGCAGCGGTGGTTTTCTCCCGACTTGGGTTTCCACCTAAAAATCCTGGTGTTCATGTGTGATGCTTTGTGTGATGATTTATTTTGTTCTTACTGCACATGTTTACTGTTTATAGAACATCTAATGAATGAATGATGGAATGATATAAGTGAAGAACTAATGGCATAATTAGATCTCTGTGTATACGCAAGTTTTATGAAGGATATCCGCGTGTATACGCTACTTGGCTTCAGCAAAGTAGCGTATGGGTTTTAAGGAATGAAAAAGTAAAAAGTTTTGAATATGCAGTAAATACTGATTCACCCCCCCCCCCCCCCTCTCAGTATTTTTCCCAACAATTGGTATCAGAGCGTGGTCCTTCTGCAGAAGCTTGATCGCTTGAAGGGGATCCGTCGCAATGGGAAGGAAGCAAAAGAAGAAGGCTACTGAAAAGGAGATATCTCAGAAAACATGTGCAACAGAAAATGAAGAAGATAAATCAGGTATTGATAGTTGTTCTTATGATTCACTTTCTGGTGCATGCAATGATGAAGATAGTGAAAGGAATGCTATGGATCTAGAAGAAGCTCTCAAGATCAAAGTTGAAGAAAAAAAAAGATCACTTAAAGAGAAAGATTCTATATACAAAGAGGTGATCTCCAGAATGAAAGAACAGATAAACGAGTATCAAGGGCTGTACGATGAAGTAACCAACTACAGTGAAAGACTTGAAGCAGAACTCATCACTCACAAAATAAATCTGGAAGAATCAAATAAGAAGAATGAAAGACTTGAAGCAGAAATCATCTCTCTGAAAGCAGATCTCAAAGCATCGAATAAGGAGCATGAAGAACTTCTACTAGCATTTGAAGAACAAGAAAATGGGTTGAAAGAAGAAATATTGAAACTGAATGATCAAGTAGAAGAAGGAAGAAGGGTTGAAGAAAGTATGAAGAAGCAATGCCAAAGCTTGGAGGTTGAGGTAAATATTCTCAAAGGTAAATTAGAAGAAAAAGATAAATTGTTGAGGTTTCAAGATAGTACTAATATTCTGGACAATATTCTTAGTAGTCAAAGGTCTCCCTCTATCAAACTTGGTCTCGGTTTTCATGAAACGGTTAAAGGAGATTCTAGTTCACAAGGAGGTGCTAAAGAATCAAAGGACATCAATGCAAAATCTGAAGTGTTGAAAGAAACAAAAGGTCAACCGAAAATCGTGAATTCTCAAAGGAAATCATTCAATAATGTTGAATGCTTTAAATGTCATAATCATGGACATGTTGCAGCCAATTTCCGAAGCAGATTGTTTCAGCCACAAACAAACAAATCCTACATAGAAAGGTACTCTGGTTTCTTCAAGGGATATTGTTTTTCATGTAACAAGTATGGACATAAAGCAGCTGATTGCAAAAGAAGGAAGATTAGAGATACTCATTATGATTCTTATGCTTATTTCTCTGGACACATGAGATGTTATTCTTGTAACAAGTATGGACATGTAGAAAAAGAATGCAGGTTGAACAGATATGAGAAAGTGGACAATTTTTAGCACACAATTAGAAAGTTCAAGCAAATTTGGAAAAAGAAGGAGGACTGGTCAGAAATGTAGGGAATATTGACCCTACTGCAGTCATCAGCTTCTGAAGCTTACTTATCTTAATGACTGCAAAAGTGATGTGAGATACATTATGGAGCTTAGTAATGTATCGTCACAGGGGGAGCGATGCATGATGATTCTCATGGTTGATTTGGCAAATCTGGTTATGATTATTGTTGACAGAGCATCTGACATGAAGAAGACAGGTACATGAAGGACAAATTCAGGGGGAGATGAAGGAATGTGAAATTTTCTATAATTCACTTTCCATACGCGGTTTCAGTGAAATAAAGCCGCGTATACACGCGAGTTCCAGCAGACACAGTCGCGTATGCATTGATGATAAGAGAATTGGGATGACAGTTGAAGATCAGGAGCAGAGGTTCAGGGGGAGCATTAGTCTGACTACTAGTGATTGTACTGTTAACATTATTCTGGTTATACTCATGCTAATGAAATGATACATGGTTTCTTATGTTTAAGATTATGGATGAGCCCGGATTGCTTATTTGATGAAGAATGTCTTTTGGATATGATGGAAGTCTTATGATTTGGAGATCCGGACAGATCATGTAGAGATTGTTGCTAATGACTTGCTGTTAAAAGTATTCATATTGCACAAGCTAAGGAGGAGCCTTGGACATATGAAAAGGATGTTTGGATGCACATTTTCAGGGGGAGCACTAGTCTTGCTGAGTATAATGCATTCTTGGCATTATGATGATTTTGAAATATAATCTCTCTCCTGAGGTCTTTCTGGTATTGGTCATAAAAATTCATACTTGTAATTTGATAAAAAGGTCTTGTTGAGACCCATGATGTAAAATTGTAATATTCAGTCATGTAAGGACTTGTCAAAATTTGTAAACCCACTTGTTTGGGTAGCTGAGTCAAATTTGTAAACCCACCTGGTTGGGTAGTTGAGTTGAGATGTGTAAACCCACTTGGTTGGGTATTTGAGTCTCATATGTAAATCCACTTGGATGGATCTTTGATGTAAGTATGAGTCATTGGTGATAGGAAGGTCATAGAGTCATGTACTTCATTGAAAAATATGTTTGTAGGTTCAGCATGAACTCAGGGGCAGCATGGTCACTTCAGTGTACATCAGATCTGTAGAACGCTTCCTTCTACAAGAGGAGAAAAAACCTTGTGTTGGTTTTGGTCTGCCCTTTTCCCTTGATGTCAAAGGGGGAGAGTGACATGGTGTTTGAATAAAGAGAAAGAATGGTGTCAAGAGTGACATGGTGTCATTGTATTCTTAATGTATCTATCTGTTGTGGTGATCAAACACCATTGTGATTGCCATCAATTCCAAAGGGAGAGATTGTTGGCAATATGATGCTGAGTGTTGTCCTTGATGGCAACCCACTTGATGAAGATGATGGCAACCTACTTGATGAAGTTGTCCCTGATGGAATATATCTTGATGAACTTGTTAAATGATGTAAATCTGATGTATATACAATGAGTATAGAAGGTAATGATGGATGGAATGTCAGTATGTGCTAGAACATGATGAAAAGACTATGTCTCAAGGCATACGCGGATTTGTCTAGACAAAGTAGCGTATGCACGCGGGAAATAACGTGCCAAGTCGCGTATGGGAAAAAGTGCTCTAAATATGTAAAACCAGGGGTAACCACCATGGTATTGACCCATTGTATTGAGTAATGATTCGTCTATGTGACCCCATCCAGGAATACCATCGAAAGTAATGTAGTTTTGGCTCATGGTATTGATAAAGGGTAAACCTATATAAGGAGAAGAAATTCATTGTGCAAAGGTGTGCAAGAAGTCTGAGCTTGAATGAATACTTCTCTCTGAAGCATATCTGAATGGAAAGGGTTACAATTGAATGAAATATCTGAATGTATGACACACCAATGAATAAATGATGAAGAAGGGAATCTAGATATGGAATGTGTTTGTATCTGCTAGATCTGTTTATGGAATGATTAGATCTGAGATGAGGCGAACATCTATCTGAAGTAAAGGGTAAAATCTGAGTGATGTATCTATTCTAAAGAATTTCAATGACCTAAATGTCTGAAGAACTATACGCTAGTTCGCTGCAAAGTAAGCACGTATATACGCAGGTTTATATGGTCGAAGGCGCGTATATACGCAGGATCAGTGAAAGGAAAGCGCGTATGAAGATTAGGGTTTGCTGAAGTATGAAGTATCAAATGTCTGATCTATTCTGTTGTGTTACTACTATCTGTTGATGATGTATGATTGAGCTCAAATGTGTGGAGTGGGTCCAGTATGAAAATATGATGAAAAGTGGCGTACAGGTTGTGCTCTAAAGAAAGATTTTGGATCCAGTGTGAAAATTGATGAAACGTGGTCCATGGTGATGCTGAGGGTTGTAGCCTTCAGTCAGGGGGTTGTAGCTCCCTTCTAGGTGAGGCTGGTAAACGAGATCAGGGGGTCGTAGCTTCCTTCTAGGTGAGGCTGGTAAACGAGATCAGGGGGTCGTAGCTCTGTTCCAGGAGAGGCTGGTAAATAAGAGCAGGGGGTCGTAGCTCCCTTCCAGGAGAGGCTAGTAAACGAGCGCATGTGGGTGCCTGCGTGCTGGTAGGAGGCTGCGCCAGCACATATGTTGTAAGATGTTTTATCTATAATAAAATATTGAAGGCTGAGACAATGGCAGCGGTGGTTTTCTCCTAACTTGGGTTTCCACCTAAAATCCTGGTTTTCATGTGTGTTGCTTATGTGTGATGATTTATTCTGTTCTTACTGCACATGTTTACAGTTTATTGAACATCTAATGAATGAATGATGGAATGATATAAGTGAAAAATTAATGGCATAACAAGATCTCTATGTATATGCGAGTTTTATGAAGGATATCCGCGTGTATACGCTAGTTAGCTTCCTCAATATATATTCAGTTGGAAAAAAATACATCTAAATTAGGATGATAATCAGGCTCCACACCAAAAACCAAGTAATTTGGAGAGATAATCCTACCAATCATTAAATCAGGAAGATTCCCAACACCATTGATAATAGGGTAATTTGTTTTTATTATTATAGACCTCTTAGAAGATTCTTTCCTATTAATCTTGTTGAAAATGGGAACATAGTTGATTTCCTAGAGAAGGGACATATTAACAAATAAGTTATTTATTTCTCCCACAAGTTCTACTTTTTCTAGGGTGTGCTAATTAGGTTGGACCAACCTTTCGTGATAAGAAGTTATATTAGCTTGAGGGCTATTTCCTTCCTTTTCTTATTCAGGATATTCAAGTGGACAAGGTTGGTGACACTTTGGAAGTACCTTCCCATACCTAAGGTTGATTTCTTGGATTTCTGCAACATAAGCAGGATAGGGTGTTTCCCCACTATAGACCTTTTGTGTCCTCTTGTTATTCCGGTTTAGGTTTGGTTAGGTAGCCATTTGAGATTTCATAGGTGGGTTAATATGGAGAAATTTTTCTTGAGAAGGAGGAGGAGGTAACAAATTAGGAGTTGGGATTCCTTAGGCATACACCCTTGTGAGGGGTTTCCCCATTGAAGAGGTTGAGGTTGGTTTAGATTAAAGGGTGGAATGATAGGGTGAGTGGCATATTGAGGACTATAGGACCATGAATATGGCATTGAAAAATATGAGTGATTTGAAGGATAGCAGGGTTGGAAGGGTGCATTTTGTTTTATAATGAAAGAGGTATAGTGCACACATTGCATGCATTGGTGGTATGGCCAAGGAGTTTGTTCCCTCATTTTATTGATGAAGAAAATATGCTCCAAGTAATTCTCTTCCCCTTGGTATATAAACCTTAGGCTTGGAAGAGAGGAAAATTTTTCTATTGCATGGTTCTCCCCACACAAATAGTAGATTTGTATGGTATTCAATGGATACTTATTTCTGGGGTGCCTCTTTGTGAATCTAGGGAAAAAGATAACTAGTTCCCTTTCTAATTCCTCTTGATTCCTCTTTATCTTCATAGAATCCATCTGTAAGTTAAAATTTCACAAAAAATCACTCTTCATGTATTATAGCATTCTTCTTATCTCATGTTTGATTCTTGAGGTGGAGGGAGAAAAGTTAACTAGGCCTTGACTAGATCTTTTGCCCTTCCTTGCAGCCCTCAAATGATTTTTTAATATTGTCTTGATGTATTGATGGGTAAGCTTGTAAGTATCTCCAGTAGACAAATTTTTAATTGTCTCCATTACATCCTTCCTAATCCCCAACAGGAGTACAATATTGACTGATTCATGGTCAAAGGTACAATTAACTCTTCTATAGTTGAGTTATAACCTTTCTTGATAATCTTCTAACGACTAATCTATACCTAGGGTCATATGAATATCTCTTCTCTTGTCTCCTTATACCTACACTAATTTTTGTATTTATCATCCATTTTTTTTAATTTGTGCCCAGGTAGTGATGTCACCTTTGTGAAGGCTCATGAACCAATGCAAGGCTGCATCCTTGAGGGTAGAAGGAAACAAGTTCAATTTTTTGTTCATCATAAATATAATAATAGGTCCTACAAATTACAAAACTTTAAATCATGAATGTGTCAAGGTACTTAGAGGCTAGGCCGTGGAAATTTATGAGAGAACTGGGGCTTATATTCTTCCTCTTGGCCTTCCCATTGGATAGGGAAGAGATCAGTCTACCCATTCTTGGTCATTTTTAGGGAAGGTGATATAGGTTCTTCCTCTCCTATGGATTCTTCAATGATTTATGATGACTCACCTAAGGTATTCTCTAACTCTTCTGTGGTCAGAAAAGGGTGTCCAAAATCACAAAACATGAGTAATGGATGACTACTAGAAGGGGTGGTGGTTTTTCATAGTAATTTCCCTTTATTATCCCTAATTATACAACGCATGAAATAATTTATTATTTTCTTGTTTTTATCTTTTTTTTTGATGTTTTTTTCCAATCAAACAAGGATTATGCAACGAAAAAAATATGCAAAATAAATACAACTTTTATGTATAAATAAAACCAACTTGGACACCTCCCCGAAAATGATGCCAAAAAGTGGTGGGACTCAGTATTGCACAAGAGTTTTGCTACTCCCAACGATTCAAACTTGAATTATCAACCTAGGGTTTATACAAAATTTTAAGAGGTGACAATGCTATACACGCAATAGGTTAAAATATAATCACGTAACCTTCTAGGAATGAACTAGAAAAAGGAATATTGAGTCCACTCTATGGATTTATTCTATATTGGGAAGGAAAGAAATTGCATGAAAACAAAGTTCTACTCTAGTTTCAAAAATGAAAATATTACTATATTTGCAGAGGAATGGAAATGTTTCTTAGTCAAAAGTAAATGATAACCTTATTTGCAGGAATTTCAAGGCTACACTACTTGCAAAAATGTAAACATTGGTGCAATGTAAATGTTGCATATAAAGGAAATCTAACCTACGTAATGGAATAAAAATGCTTGAAATTGAAATCCTAGATTAAGGAGCATAAATTAAAGCAAGTGATATAATATATTTTTCGTAAGGAAAAGAAATGTAATCAAACTTTAATGATTTTGTTCCAAAGAGAGTAGAATTAGTGACATAATTCATTAGACATCTCATAAGATAATAAAAACAATCATCACTGTAGTGCTAAATTCATAAATTTGTCCACTAACCCTAATCAAAAAAATGTTTTGTAGTGGATGAGAGGAAACTATTAGGTGGTATTTGGCCTCTCCAAATCATGTTTTCGGAGCCTAAGGGCCATCATTCAAGGCTAGGAGGAAAAAAAACAAGCTTTAGGAGCCATGGTAGACAAGTTTACATGGTCCTACAAGATGCTACATGATTTCCTTGCTTTACCACATGACTGGATTCATGAGCATCCCGATGATGAAAAAGGAATTCTAAAAGTAAGGAAAGGCGGTGGAGGGTAGAGAAAGGTTTTGTGTGGCATTTAAGCCTACTACTCTTATGGGGCCCATCTTTCATGAAAATTTATGCACATAGTGGCCTTCAACGAACCATAATTTTGTTATTAGTGGACAACATTTTGAGAGAGTTTTGAGGTGAGGAGAAATAGGGTGATGATGGGAGGATGAGTGTGAAATGAAATTGAAAACCATAGAAAAAAATCGTAGTACCTACACACTAGTCAAATAATTATTTTTCAACTTGAAAAGAATGCCAAAATAATAACCGAATTGTAGAAAAAGGGAACTAAATGAGAAAGCACGACTTGAATTTTATTTGCAATCTACTTATTTCCTCAAAAGAAAATATATGTTGTAGAATGTATTTTCCTACATTCATAAGATATTATGCTTTCCATTCTCAAAGAATATTGCTATTTAATCTCCAAGTGTGCAAGGAACAGAAAATGTAGAAAGACGAAACTCAAAATGCCTAACTAGTTTAAGGAAAATAAAATATATATTTTGGCCTCCCAATACGACATCCACAATGGAGCATATAACAAGATATATGTGTGGAATACCTACACAATAAACCTATTTATGGAAAAAACTCTAGACAAAGAAGGAAAATGTTACTAGGAAATGAAATGCATGAAACAAATATGCAAGAAAGAGAGACTAGAGCCTACGAGATGGGACATAAACCAAAGGGACTCATCCCTCTAGAATAAATGCAGTTATGGATGAAAAATAATATTTTAAGTAATGAAAAAGAGTGCTCAATTACGTAAAAAATAGAAATGGAAACAAATAAGTTCTCATATCCTTAATAAATTCTATCCTCCTACAAAAATTTGAATACTATTTAGCCCTTAGGCTTGCTTATTTATACAAAAGTAACGGAGGGGAAGCCTCTGTGGAAATACTGTTACTTCCCTTCAAAAGTTATAAAAAGATGGATGTTTCTCCCTCTAGTCTTCGACTTCGTCAACTTCCAGTGGATGTCCAAACTAGAATATAGTAATTGTACCAAGAATGTCGAGATTTGGGTGAGTAAATTTAGGAAACCAGCATCATACATCTTCTGCAGCTTCCTTCTAATATATCTCTCGATAATAAATATGTTTTAATGCATTCTCTATTTGCATACTAACCAAATTAGGCTATGAGATATGATAATCATCCTCTATTCTTCCTAGTAACCACATAATAGTAAAATGTATGCCATTAGATGAAGTAAAAGAGGTAAATATGGGAAGGAAGGCCAGATGGGACTTGCTATTTACCTATTAATGAGGCCCATCAAGTATGACATGTGAAAAGTTTGTGTTATTCAAAGATAATTTGGGTGTCCTAGAGATTAATGCTCTCATTTAGAGGGAGTGTGGATATGCTTGCATCATAGATAGACACTCTTTCAGAATGAGAAATGGGTCTAAGAGATCAAGAGGGCTCAACAGACAATGTTGAGTGATTTCCTCTTGGAGTTCGATCCTCATCACACACAAGTAATGGTGGAGAGAGGTGTTGGACCCCCATCACACACCAAACATGGTAGAGTGAGGTCCTTTAGCATGTAGACCCTAATGACACATTCTTTAAAATACCTTTCTTGTACCTAATAACCAAGTGAACTGTTGAATAAATCCCATCCACCTGCAATGTCTTGATTGCTACAATTTTGTTTGCGACTGCAAGTACTGTAATGGTTGGTAATCGGTATGTATAATGGTCTATTTACACATCAAGTAGTGTTTCCACTTCTTAACGCTTTTTACCAATGCATACAACTATTTTTCATATGAAGTATAATTAGGTACAACACTATTGAATGTTTCAGAATGAAAAGCGATAGCCTTACCATGTTGCAAAAGTATTGCGCCCATGGAATAATCACTAGCATTAGTTTGTATCTCGAATGACTGTCTCAAATTTCGTAATGCAAGGACCAGAGCTAAACTGATCTTGTCTTTTAAAGCTTTAAAATCTTGCTGATGTTTGCCTCCCCATTGGAATTCTTTCTTCACACTTGTCACTGCATGCATAGGAGCTTCTATGGCAGAAATTTTAGCAATAAAATTTCTCCAATACTAAGTTTCACCTAAGAAAATTCTTACCTGGGTTACTATTTTGGGAGTGGGCCAATTCAAAATGGCTTCCACTTTAGAAATATAATTCTCAACTCACCTCCTCCTACAATGTGTCCCAAATAAACCAAAGAATTCTTTCCGAACTCACACTTGGACATCTTAAGAACTAATTTATCTTTCTTCAAAACATCAAGCACCCTTTTCACATGCAAGACTTGTTCTTATCTTGTTTTGGTTAAAATTAGTGTATCATCTAAATACACAATCAAAAATTCATCAAGAAATGGACGCAAAACATTATCCATAATACGCATGAATGTTTCTAGTGCATTACACATACCAAATGCCATAACCAACCACTCAAAGAGTCCTTATTTGGTTTTGAATGCAGTCTTCCATATATCACTTTCTGCAATTCTTACTTGATGATGTCCACTTCGTAGATCTAACTTAGTGAAAAACTTTTCTTCATTTATCTGATCAAGAAAATCATATATCCTTAGGAGTGGGTATTGATTCTTTACCATTATCTTGTTCAAAGCTTTGAAGTCTACACACATGCGACAAGTCCCATATTTCTTCGGAATAAAGACTATGGGTGAACCACATGGCCAAGTACTTGGCCTTATGAGTTGATTTTCCTCTTAATTTCAGCATTCTCCATTATTGATATGCGATCCATGTCAATGTTTGGAATAGGACAATCTTGTTGCAACCGAATCTCATGTTGAATCTCCCTTTTTGGAGGAAATCATGTTGGCTCCTGAAACATCTCATGATGTGCATCAACTACATCATATAAATATGATTTCAACTTAGGATCACAATCCTCAAATGATTCATGATTAACATCATCTTTAGGCTTAATCATTAGAAGAACAAAATTCTTACTTGAATTCACTAGCCTCTTTACCTGTCCAACATTTACCATTGCAATATTTGTCTTCTTGCGATGTGCTCTAACAATGTACTCCTTGCCATCTTTGAATAAATGGTATTTGTTCTCATGGCGATGGAATATTGCTTTCCTATCATACAAGCAAGGACTTCCCAACACAACATCTGTAATATCAAGCGGAACTATATCTAATTCAACTGTGTCAACAAAATGTGTAGTTATTGCAAACCACAATATGCACTTCCATGAAACCTGTAAATTTGCATCCTTACAAATCCACCGAAGTGGATATGGTTTTGGATGTGGAATGGTCTAAAGATTAAGTTTCTTGACCAAGTCTTCATATATTAATTTTTCTTGTGACCCACTATCGAACAGTGTGTCAATCTTGGTATTTTTGGGTATGACCCTCACATGAAATAGTTCAATTCTCTCTTCTTCATTTGGAGCTTGTATGTGACAGTTTGATGTACTAGTACTAGGTTTAGTTTCAATTTCTTTCCTCTTCATGTTCTTCAATCCCATGGTTGTAATTTTAGATTCATCACCTGAATCCTCTCCTAAATCATGTTGAGTTGTAGCTCCAATTTTCTGTTTCCCTTTGTTGTTATGATGTTTGGGCCTCTTTTCAAGATGTAATTTAAAAAAATAAAAAATTATCTTCATGGCCTTCTCTTGAACAATGTTTACAGAGCACTTTTTCTCCCTCTTTATTGATAGATGCATTATTTTTTCCCTTACCTTTTGAGGTCTTCTCTTTGTTTTTTCCCTTAAAAGGTTTCTTCCTACCCTCATCAGTAATGTTTTTCCCTCTAGCTTCTAGATGTGTGGCTTGTACACATACCTCATCTAAACTTGTAGGGTTAAACATGAGAATAATATGTCTTAGGTAGCTATGTAAGCCTCCAATGTACTTGAGAAAATTATCTTTCCTCTGAAAATCTAGCCCTAGTAAGAGATATCTTCTCCTAAATTCTTGGGTGTATTCTTGCACATTATGTCCTTTCATTTGTCTAAAATTTTTCTAGTTTATTATGGCTTTTTGCATATGAGCTAATGGATAAAACTATTGTTTTATTGCAGTAATGAAATCAGTACATGATAGGATAATCTTACCATGCTTCTTGATCTCCTCCTTTATCTTGGCTTCCCACGAAACAAGTGTTGCACCTTCCATTATCAATGAAGCTATTTGGATTTTAGTATCATCATCATGAAGGTTATGAATTCTCAAATAGACCTCCAATTGCCTAATCCAATTATCAAGCTTTTCTGCATTGACTTCACCATTAAATATTGGCAGTTCAAACTTAACATCAAGTTTTAGAAAAATACTTTTACCAGTGTTATTTGACTTGTGTGGCTGATGTATTGAAGTTGAAGTAGAGGATGATGATGATGAGGGTGAAGATGGTGACTTTCCACTACCTCCATTTCCTCCATTTCCCTTCTTTGATTTATCTTCATCATTTTGACGTCTTGATGATCCTTGTCCTTCCTTGTGAAGTTTGGATCCTTCTCCTTCCATTCTCTCATTCCTTTATTGATAAAGGACTCTCACCATCTCAGTCATGTCAAGGAATGCTTTCCTAAACACCCTTTATTCTTATTTTGGATCCACCTCTTCATGGATTTCTTCTTCCTTTGGAGGCATGCTTAATGTTGCTTCTGCTTATTTTGGAGGTGAACTAGGTGGTGGATAATGTGGCAATATTTTCATCCTTTGATGTGGCTCACTTTGGGAACCTCTTGCTTCCACCAATTTTCCTTATCCCCTCTTAAGCTTGAGCCTAGTAAGCATGTGAACCCTTGAAAATAGTTAAACAAATATTTGCACACAACAACACCAGAGAATAAACTCTACCTCCGATACCTACCAGATTTGAGAGGACTATAGTATTTTTTCTGCTAAGTGTCTTTTCAGTTATAAAACATGTACAATTTGTCTCCATTTGTTTGATTAAGGAATGTATAATTTAACCATGAAACATAGATGAATTTGTGAGTTTTAAGCATGTAAATAAGCCTAAATAACATTGAAAAATAGTGTATAATAGATAAATAACATCACACATAAGATTTAAACAGTAGGAATAATGAATTAGTTCACCCCACCTGGGCTACATCTGTTGGTTGAGCTCCCAATGGCATGTCCCTCTTTGTCATTATGCTCAAAATTGCAAAAAAAAATGTTTTTACAAGCGTCCAATGGTTGTTTTCTCTGCACCAATGGCTCAAGAATGCTCAGATTAGTCTAGGAAGACTCTTGTTTTACCCAAATTGGTTGAAAAATGACCTCCCTAGCCATTTTCCCAATGACAACTAAAAAACCTCCACTAATTATGGAGAATTGCAGTTATCCGCAGCTGATTTTTCCCAAAATCCCAAAATTTTGGGGCAGCGCTAGCTGTAGCATTTAGTTTTATTCTTAGGGGTGGGGGTGGCCACATGCCGAACCCCTTAAACCCCGCGGTTAGAGTTAAAAATCCATGTAAAATTTGGAGAGGAACCCGGTGTGAAGACTGATTTCCCAAATCGTCGCACCAGAGGTCATACATGTGAACGCTTGTGGATTGGTTTAAGGTAGATTTAGCATCAGAGTTAAACAACCATCGACATTTATTTCAGAAAATTCCCATGTGATAAGCCCTTATAGTTATCCACTAGAGTAACAGTTGTAATACTGGGTCATCTCAGTTTTATGTCACGATTTTTGTTAATACATGTGAGCACAACCTTGGGGCCACTGGCGGGTTGGGACAACCGACAGTCCCCCCCGTCTGAATTTTAATGTAACAAAATTCAAATTAAATTGGAAAAATAATAGGTTAAGTCACATCCGATAGTAGATTTGGTCAAAGTTGCAAGCACCCCTGGAGGTCATAGGGTCGAACCCCCCAGGCTCCACCATAATTTTATACAATGGTATAAGGGACACGTGGCAGCCTCCAGGTTGGCCATGTGTCATCCATCCATTGGACCTCAAAAACAACTCATACACCTTTCAACGAACCAAGAGATGCCACATGGAAAAATATCGCTGGTCCAAAAAATGGAATATTTTGAGAATATTCTATTTTTGTTGACTGTACCTGCATGCTGACTGGGCATTCTAGTCACCTCTGTCACAAAATTTTTAACTGTTTGGGAAATTGATCAGAACCTGAAATCTCCCTCATACGACATAGGTTTTTCGAACCATTCATTGTGCTAGAATCAGAACGACGAGATCTACCTGGTCGCTTAGGTTCAGCACATTTTCAAGCAATTTCAATTTTGAGAAAAGTTCATGATCTCCTGATCATGCAAGGTCAATCAATGTGTTTGGGACTACAATATTTTTAATGTGCACATCCACTACTAAAGTACCAAGATCCAATTTTTAGAGAATTATTTATTAGAGAGCAATGGAACACATAAAATTATGCGAAAATACAAACACATAAATCATATCAAACAAGGGAGAAACATATATATGTGGTTGACCCAACCTGGGATATTTCCATGGAGAATATCGAGTCCTTCATTTCTATTATCTAGAAAAATGAAGAGACACAACCTACAACATATCCATTGTAATATCCTCTACTCCCTCATATAGTCCCCCTTTTTCTTTCTCTTTCATAATACACACACAATAGACAACCTCAATACAAAATTTCCTCATACGATAAAGGGGTTTCCTTATAAGGAAAAAAAATCAATTAAACATAACTTCTATGATCAGATTATCTTCCTAATGACCGACTTATATTTACTAAGAAATTACAATATTATACAAGTAAATTTTACATCTATTTTTAGCTTTAGGGGTGCTACACCCGAACCCTCATCGAGGGATCACTGGCCCCCAAACCCCCTAACTAGGGGGGATGGGCCCCCATGAACTCCTGCATGGAGGGGTGTACATTTTTCCTGGGGTAGAAATTTAGCTGGAATAAAGACCTCAAAATCAGGATGATAATCAGGCTCCACACCCAACAATCTCCCACTTGGAGACTGATTGTAGCAACTCCACTCCTACTTCGTTTGCTGGAAAATGCCTCCACTTTAGACCTCGTTATCTCTCATATTCATCATTACACTTCAAGACTAATTGAAACTGAGAAGAACATCAGTTTCTCCTTGGTTACAATTTTTGTTAACATATCTGTAGGATTTTGGCTAGTGTGTATCTTTTCCAGCTTCAGTTGTCCATCTTCCAAACTGACCGTATGAAATGGTAATTGAGTTGTATGTGTTTTGTCCTGGAATGAAATGTTGAGTTCTTTTAAATATGAATGACACTATGGATGTCACTATATAACATGCCCATCTCTTGCTTCTTACTGCATTCATCCATAAGCCTTTGTAGCCAAATAATTTCTTTACTAACCTCTGTAGCAGCAATATATTCTTCTTTTGTTGTTGAAAGTGCAACAACACTTTACCTCACCTAACTCACAGTTATTCCACCTACGGTAAATACATACCCTATAGTGCTCCTCTTGTTATCTCTATGACCTGCAATATATGCCTCAACATATCCCTGTAGAGCAATTTTTAAACCACCAAAGCATAATTCATTATTTTTGGTAGCTCTCAAATACCTAAGGATCCATTTCATTGCCATCCAATGTTATTTTCCAGGATTTCTCAGGCATTGTGCAGACCATTACATACAGTAAACTTCCAAGTGTTGATGCATATGGAACTTTAGACATATAATCCATTTCTTGTTGGGTCTTCATGAACATTTCCTTACTAAGTCTGAAATGGCTAGCCAAAGGTGTACTAACTGGTTTTTCATTGTACATATTAAATCTTTCAAACACCATTTGTATGTACTCATTCTGAGAGAGTGTTGATTTGTGATTTTTTCTATCTCTAATTATTCTCATATCAAGGTTTATTTTCCAGCTCCCAAATCATTCACTGCAAATGAATTTACTAATTTTATTTTGAGCACATTTATTTCCAACATGCTAGACCCTACAACAAGCATGCCATCTACATAAAATGACAATATAATATAGTTTCCACCATTTTTATTTTTTTAAATAAACACAATAATAATAGAGACATCTAGTATAACTTTGTTCAAGAAAAAACCTATAAATTTTAGATACCACTACTTTGGATCCATTTTTAAACCGTGCAAGCTCTTATTCATCCTGCATACTAATTTTTACTTCCCTTTGACATCATATCCTTGTGCTTGTGGCATATAGATCTCTTCCTCCAAATCACCATGGAGAAAATTTGCCTTTATATATAACTATTCAATATGAAAATCTTCCACTACTACAAGACTTAAAATATTGCTGATTGAGCTTATTTTAACAATAAGAGAAAATATTTCATCAAATTCAATACCTTTCTTCTGTGAAAACCCCTTCACCACAAGTCTAACTTTGTACCTTTGTTTTCCTCCATATTCTTCCTTCAACCTTTAAAACCCTTTATTTTGCAATGTTGTTTTACTTACAAGAAACTTGATTAACTCCCAAGTATGGTTATGTATTAAGGATTCCATCTCTTCTTTCATGGCTAGCTGCCACTTCTTCCTGGTTTCTACCTTCATTACTTCTTCATAAAATTTTGGTTCACCAAAATCAGCCAACAATACATAATATAATGAACAAGAATATCATTTAGGGGCCGTAATTATCCTAATATATCTTCTGGCACCACTTTCAGGTGTTTGACGTGGACATTGTTGTTGTGGTGGTCGATTCTTATTATTTTAACGAACCTTAATTTTTTCTATGAGCTCATCAAGAATTGTGTATTCTTTGTTTTCTTTTCCCTTTTTCTTTTCCTACATATAATCCCTATACAAGAAATTTTCATTGAAGATCACATCTCTTCTCCTCATGATTTTTTGATTTTTCATAATCATATAAGCGATAACCAAAATCATTAACACCATATC
Source organism: Pinus albicaulis (assembly GCA_034641835.2). NCBI lineage: Eukaryota > Viridiplantae > Streptophyta > Pinopsida > Pinales > Pinaceae > Pinus > Pinus albicaulis. The sequence continues at coordinate 971,067,340 of CM076573.1, forward strand.
CAATAAAGGTACATTTCTTTGATTTTTCCTCAAGCTTTGTTCTATTTTACTTATTAATATGGACAAAGGCTTCACAACCAAAATGCTTTAAAAAAAAGTAGTTTACCTTTTTACTTGTCCATACCTCCTCTCGAATACCACCATCCAAGTAACTTGAAGGCCCTCTATTTATTAGAAAAAAAAATGGTATCTACAAACACGTTCCCAAAATTGTAAAGGGAATCCTAAATGCAATCTCATGCAAATTGTGTGCTCCATGATTGTCCCTGTTCATCCTTTCTAACATTGTTCCTAGAACTATATTCTCTCTAAGAATTCCATGCTCCGAATCATACCTATCAAAATATTTGCTGCAATATTCACATCCATTATCCGATATGATACTATTCAACTTTCTTTCTTGTCTTAACCTCAACCAAACATTTCCATTTCTTTAAAGTACCAAATACAACAAATTTATTCCGAATATAATAAATCCAAGTTTTTCTTAGTTGCATCATAAATAAAAGTAATATAATAATGAGAGCTAGTGATAGATGATATTTGAGTAAGTCCCCATACATCTGTATGCACAAGATATAATTTTTCTCTCTTCTTTTATTTCCCAACTCTAATAAATCTCACTCTCTTTGTTTTCCAGTAAGCACAATTCTCACAGAAATCCAAATCAATATTCTTCAAACCTGAAAACAAATTTCTTGAGTGAAGAATATTCATCCCCTTCTCACTCATGTGTCTGAGCCTATGATGCCATAATGTTGCATCTAATCCTATGTATTTTTAAGCATTAACACAATTATAAATACCATTGCATAAATACAATGTACCAACATTTTCTCTTTTTGCTATAGCATGGCTACTTTAGTGAGATTACAGGTTTTATCTCTAAAATTTGTCACACAACATTCATCGCCTAATTGCGATGTTGAAATCATACATTTCTTTAGATCTGCAACATGTCTTACCTCCTTTAATAACCAATGGTTTCCATTCTGCCTTTTTACAAGATATTTTACCCATTCCAATGATTTTATAGTGTTTATCATCGCACCGGCGAACTCCGTCCAAAATATCCTTGAACATTGTCATGGAATTGTTTCTTATCGGGTGTGGCATGGAATGAGGTCCTGAATCTAGCAACCAGGCATCAAAAAATTTTTATAAAGAAAGAATAAAATCATCTTGTAACACATCACCTTTCAAATTTTCTTCATGATTGTTTTCTTGTTGTGCATCTCCTCCTTCTCCCTTCCAAGACTGATAGTCTTTTTCGAGTGTCCATTCTTCCCGAATTTCCAACACATTATCCCCAATATGGACGTTCATATACCTTTCCTTGAATTACTACAATATCTTAGGATCTTTACTCTTCCGATTTTTCTTTCCCTAGTCTCTACACTCAAAGCATTACCCGGTGTCTCATTGGAGCTTTTCGATCATATTTCCTTGCTAAGGATGGTAGTGATAACATCATCAAAATTTAAAGTATTAGATCTAGAGACAAAGCTAATAATGGACATAACTAAACCATTCCAAATTTTTGGCAATGAGCATAGAAATAATAGAGCCCTAACTTCATCATCGAAGTTTACCCCCTACGGAACTTAACCGATTCATAACCGTATTAAATTTATTTAAATTGATCGAGAAAAAGATCCACCTTCCCAAATTTCATAATTAATAAGAACTTCATAAGAAATACCTTATTTGAGGACAATGGGTTTTTTCATATATTCCCAGTGCAATTCCTTCATTAAAAAACTTTGTTTTCATTTTCTTTGAAATATGAAAGGCTATCAACACCACCAAGCACAATCATATTGTTCCAATTTCACTTTTTCATCGAGAATCACCCACTACTCATCTCGTCATACTCGATTTTTTTTTGTTTTTTAAGCTTAGTGGTAGGTACAAATATTTCTAATAAAAAATAATCTTCCATCTCCATCTTCCACAACTTGTATTTTTTGGTCGTTAAATTTCCTGACCCTAAACCTACCATTTTTCGCCATTTCTCTCGCTCGAACCATGAACCCTTCTCTCCTACGAGTTTATTAGCCAAATATACCTTCGACTATGATACTATTTTATATACAATTATATATTATACAAAAATTTAACACATAAAAATATGAAAAAATACAAACACACAAAACATATAAAAAAAGAGAGACACAAATATATGTGGTTCACCCAACTTGGCCTATGTCCACAGAGAAACAACCAGTCCTTCCTTTATATTATCCAACAAAATGAAGAGAAACAACCTACAACAGATGCACTGTAATATCCTCTACTCTCTCACACATGCCCCCTTCCTCCTTCTCACTTAGAATACACACACAATACACAACCTTAATACAAAATTTCCTCATACGAAAGAGCGATTTCCTTCTAGGGTAAAAAATATCTAAATTAAACATAAATTCTACTATCATATCATCTGCCTAATGAACGTCCCGGATTGACTACGAAATTACAATATTTTACAAGAAAATTTTACGCTTCTCCCGAAACCCCTCACGGGGGGGATAAGTCCCCCCCCCCTACATGGAGCGGGTGTATAGTCTTCCTCGGGTATAAATCTCACTGACGTCTAAATTAGGATGATAATTAGGCTCCACACCCAACACCAAGTGCTTTGGATAGATAAACCCTACCAACCATTAAATCACAAAGATTCCCAACACCATTGATAGTCGGGGAATATGTTTCTTATTCTTATAGACCTCTTAGAAGACTCTTTCATATTAAGCTATTTGAAAATGTGAACATAGTTGATTTCCTAGAAAAGGTACATATAAACAAATATGTTATTTCATTCTCCCACAAGTTCAACTATTTTTTGGGGTGTGCTACTTAGGGTCTGGACCAACATTTTACGATAAGAGTTATTTTATCTTGAGGGGTATTGTCTTCCTTTTCTTATTCAAGATATTCAAGTGAAAAAGGTTAGTGACACTTTGGAAGTACCTTCCCATACCTAAGTTTGATCTATTGGATTTCCGCAACATAAGAAGGATAGAATGTTTCCTCACTATAGACCTTTTATATCATCTTGTTATTCGGGTTTATATTTGGTTAGGCAGTCATTTTAGATTTCTTAGGTGGGTTATTATGGGGAAGTTGTGCTTGAGAAGGAGGAGGAGGAAACAAGGTAGGAGTTTGGGGGTTCCCGAGGCCTACACCCTTATGAAGGATTTCCCCATTTAGGAGGTTGAGGTTGGTTTGGATTAAAGGGTGGATTGATAGGGTGAGTGGCATAGTGAGGACTATAGGACCATGGAGATGGAAATGACCAAGATAATTCATTTGGAGGATAGAAGGGTTGGAACGGTGCATTTTGTTTTGTACTAAAAGAAGGATAGTGCACACATTGCATGCATTGGTGGCATGGAGAAGGAGTTTGTGCCCTCCTTTGATTGATGAAGTAGAGATGCTCCAAGTCATGCTCTTCCCCTTGGTATATAACCCTTTGGCTTGGAAGAGAGGGAAATTTTTTCTATTGCATGGTTCTCCCCATCAACATAGAATATCTATATGGTATTCAATGGATACTCATTTTTGGGATGCCTCTTAGTGAATCTAGGGAAAAGATATAACTAGTTACCTTTCTCGCTTCCTCTTGATTCCCGTTTAATCTACATAGAATACATCTCGTAAGTTAAAATTTCACAAAATATCACTCTTCATGTCCTCTATTATGCTTCCTATATCATGTTTGATTGTTGAGGTGGAGGGAGAAGAGTTAACTAGGCCTTGACTAGATCTTTCTCACTTCCTTGCAACCCTCGAATGATTTTTTTAATATTTTCTTGATGTATTGATGGGTAAGCTTGTAAATATCTCCACTAGACAACATATTAATGGTCTCCATTACATCCTTCCTAATCCATCATAGGAATAAAAGCCTAGGTGATTCATGGTCAAAGGTATAATTAGCTCTTCCACAATTAGCTCTTCTATAGTTGAGTTAGAACCTTTCCTCATAATATTCTAATGACTAATATAGCCCTAAGGTCATGTAAATATCTCTCCTCTTGTCTCCTTATACATGAAATAATCTGTGTATTTATCATCCATTTTTTTTTCATTTTTTTTTGCTTAGGTAGTGATGTCACCTTTGTGAAGGCTCATGAACCAATGCAAGGTTGCATCCTTGAGGGTGGAAGGAAACAAGTTCAAATTTTTTTTTCATCATAAATATAATAATAGGTCCTACGAAATTAAAAAATATTTAAATCATGAATGTGTAAAGGTCCTTAGAGGCTAGGCCATGGACATTTATGAGAGAACTGGGGCTTATATTCTTCCTCTTGGCCTCCCCATTGGTTTCTTGGATAGAGAGGAGCTTGATCTGCCTATTGTCGGTCAATTTTAGGGAAGGTAATATAGGTTCTTCCTCCCCTATGGATTATTCAATGATTTCTCGAAGACTCACCTAATTGATTCTCCAACCCATCCGTGATCGAAAAAGGGTGTCCACAATCACAAAAGCAGAGTGATGGATGACAGCTAGAAGGGGTGCTAGTTTTTTTGTAGGAATTTCCCTTCATTATCCCTCCTTCTACAAGGCATGAACAAATTTATTATTTTGTTTTTTTTCTCTTTATTTTGATGTTTTTTACAAACCAAACAAGGATTATGCAAGGAAAAAAAATATGAAAAATAAATACAACTTTTAAGTAGAAATAACACCAAATTGGACACGTCCCCGCCAATGACGCCAAAAAGTGGTCGAACTTAGTATTACACAAGAGTGTTGCTACTCCCAAGGCTTCAGACTTGAATTATCAACCTTAGGTTTGTAGAAAATTTTAAGAGGTGACAATACTATACACACAATAGCTTAATATATACTCATGTAACTTTCTTGAATTGAACTAGAGAAAGGCATATAGAGTGCACTATATGAATTCATTCTAGATTGGTTTCAAGGAAAGAAATTCCATGAAAACAAATATCTATTCTAGTTGCAAAAATGAAAGTATTACTATATTTGTAGAGGAATGGAAATGTTGCTTAGTCAAAAGTAAATGATAACCCTATTTTTAGTAATTTCAAGGCTACACCACTTGCAGAAATATAAACATTTATCTATTTACATAATGTAAATGTTGCATATAAAGGAAACCTAACCTATGTAATGGAATAAAAATGCTTTAAATTCAAATCCTAGATTAAGGAGCATAAATAAAATAAAGTGATATAATATATTTTTCATAAGGAAAAAATTCTAATCAAAATTTAACCATTTTGTTCCAAAGAGAGTAGAATTAGTGACACAATTCATTAGAAATATCATGAGATAATAAAAACAACATCAATCAGAGAGGAAACTATTAGGTACTATTTGGTCTATCTCAATCATGTTTTTGGAGCCTAAGGGACGTTATTCAAGAATAGGAGGAAAAATAAAAGCTTTAGGAGCAATTGTAGACAAGTTTACATGATGCTACAAGATGTTACATGATTTCCTTTCTTTGCCACATGATTGGACTAATGAGCATCCTGAGGATGCAAAAGGAAGTCAAAAATTAAGGAAAGGTGGTGGACGGTAGAAAACGGTTGTGTGGGGCTTTTAAGCCTACTAATCTTATGGGGCCCATCTTTCACGAAAATTGATGCACACAGTGGCCTTCAACAAACCATAATTTTGTTAGTGGTGGACAATATTTTGAGAGAATTTCGAGGTGAGGAGAAAGAGGGTGATGATGGGAGGATGACTGTGAAATGACAAAGAAAATCCTAGAAAACAATAGTAGTACCTCCACACCAGTCAAATAATTATTTTTCAACTTGAAAATAATGTGAAACTAATAACCAAATTGCAGAAAAAGGGAGCTAAAAGAGAAAGAACGAGTTGAATTTTATTTGCAATATACTAATTGCCTCAAAAGAAAATATAGGTTGTATAATGTATTGTCCTACATTCATATGATATTATGCTTTCCAATCTCAAAGAATATTGATATTTAATCTCCTAGTGTGAAAGGAACAGAACATGTGGAAAGAGGAAACTCAAAATGCCTAACTACTTTAAGGAAAATAAAATATATATTTTTGGCCTCAAAATATGACATCCCCAACAAAGAATCTAACAAGATAGCTAATTGGAATACCTACACAAGCAACTTATTTATGGACAAAAATTCTAGACAAATAGGAAAATATTACTAGGAAAGGAAACACATGAAATGAATATGCAAGAAAGAGAGACTAAAGCCTGTGGGATGGGACATCAACCAAAGGGGTTCATCCCACTGGAATAAACACAGTTATGGATGAAAAATAATATTTAAATTAATGCAAAATAGTGCTCAATTAAATAAAAAATGGAAATGGAAACAAATATTTTCTAATCTCCTTAATAAATTCTATCCTCCTACAATAATTTGAATCCTATTGAGCCCTTAGGCTTGATTTTTTATACAGAAGTAACGGAGCGGATGCCTCCTTGGAAAGAGTGTTTCTTCCCTTCAAAATTCCTAAAAGGATGGATTTTTCTCCCTCTAGTCTTCGAATTCATCAACTGGGAGTGGATATCAAAAGTGGAAGTGAGTGATTGTAGGGAGCATGTCGAGATTTGGGTGAATAAATTTAGGAGACCAAACCCATACATCTTCTATAGCTTCCTTCTAATGTATCTCTGCATAGTAAATATGTTTTAGTGCATTCTCTATCTGCATATTAACCACATTAGGCCATGAGATATGATAATCATCCTCTAGTCTTCCTAGTAACCACATAATAGTAAAAAAATATGCCATTAAATGCAATAAAAGAGGTAAATATAGAAAGAAGGAAGGCCAAATGGGGCTTGTTATTTACCTATTAATGAGGCCCAACAAGTATGCCAAGTCATAAGGATGTGTTTTTCAAAGACAATTTGTTAATCCTCTCATTGAGAGGGAGTGTGGATATGCCTACATCATACTTAGACACTCTCTCAGAACGAGAAATGGGTCTAAGAGATCGAGAGGGCTCAATAGACAATGTTGAGTGATTTTATCTTGGATTTTGATCCTCATCACACATAAGTAATGTTGGGGAGAGGTATTGGACCCCCATCACACACCATACTTGATAGAGTGAGGTCCTTTAGCATCTAGACCCTAGTAACACTCTAGAATGGTGGAGTGAGGTCCTAGACCCTAATGACTGATTGGGGAGACTGGAGTGATGTACTAAACCCTTTTCACGCATGAGGTAGGGTGGAGTGAGGACCTTTCGGAATCTAGACCCAATCATAATTAGGAAGGGGTTGAGTGAGGTATTGGCCTAGAGAGTTCACTAGGAAGGGTGAGTTAACTTGTTAGTTGACACTCTTAGCATTTTTGGCCTATGTAGAGGTCAAGGGCAATGATGGATCGTTATGGAGGAGTGCTTCCTAATATGGTGATGACATTGCCATGTGTTTGGTACCACCCCAAATATGGCCACTAGTGGATGATAATGATAGATAATGATGTTGATTAAAATGGATAACCTTTTCCTTAGAGAAATTTGTTCACTTTTAGAACATTTATCACGATGGTTATGAATACTTATAAATTCTTGAGTCAAAATAAAGTTTATTTTGAGTCAAATATGTAATGTGAGTTATGGTCACTAAATAAATATAAATAAATTTGAGGTATGGTAAATTAAAAAAAAAAAAAACCTATTTTTATAGGTGGTATGGTAAATAAATAAAAATATAAATAAACTGGAAGTATGGTAAATAAATAAAATCTCTTTTTATACTTACTCTAGAGGTATGGTAAATAAACAAAAATATAAATAGACTAAAGTTATGGTAAATAAATAAAACATCTTCCTATATTTACTCAAACCTTTTTATATTTATGAAAACTAAAAATTGAGGTTTTATTTAGGTGAAGCCTATGGGCCAAATACCATGGAAGAAATTATTATTAATACCATGGGCTAAATACTATGGGCCAAATACCGTATTTATAAAAGAGGTATGGTAAATAAGTAAATATAAAAGAGGTATAGACAGGTATAGTAAATAAATATAAATATAAATAAAGGAGCGGTATGGTAAAAAATAAAACCTCTTTTATATTTACTCCATACTCCTCTTTATATTTAAGGATAGTGAGAAAAGATGTTTATTTAGGTGAAGCCTAAGGGCCAAATACCCTAATATTAATATTAAAAGATCAATACTAATATTATTATTATTTATAATATTCATATTAATATATTATAGTATTAATATTATTATATTTAATAAATTTGGAACGGAGAGGTTTGTATTTGTGAGGAAGCATCTTTGTGAGGGTGCAAAGAGTGAAATAGGATTTCGAGAATTGTATTTGTGAGGAAGCATCTATGTGATAGTGCTAAGAGTGAAATAATATTTGTGAGAAGAGTTGTGCAGAGTGGAAAATAATATCACAGTATTTTTAGGTTTTACCTTTTTTTTTAACCTTTTCATCTACTTGGAATCCATGGATGTGATCATGTGTAATCAATCACCCTTACCACTAAATTGGAAATATTTAATTTCTGCCTTGGGCTAAAGACCACCAAATTAGAATGATTTAATTTCTACATTGCATGAAATCTTGTCGTCCTCTGAAATAAAGTGATTTCAAGAATATATTTCTCAATGTGTAAAAAAACCAACCTAATCCATCTTAACTCCTGATTTATCAAGTCCCAGAGTGATCAAATCTTTCTAGGTGCAAACCTTTATTCAAGTTTTGCACTCAAAAAAGAGGTTTGCACCTGTATTGAGGTTCGCACCTGTAGAGATTTGATCCCAAATGAGGAAGTAAACAAAATGAGATCTCTCCTAGTAAATAGAGCATATTACCCATAGAGCGTATTTTCATTACATGGTTTACCCTAATTTTAAAATTTTTAAAAGATACAACATAACTAAAAGTTATGAAATTCGGTACAATACAACATAATTAAAAGTTATGAAATTCGGTACAAAACCACCGGGAAATGTTTTCTATTTATATGGTGAATAAAATGAGAGATCCCTCAAATGCAACAATTATGTTATATAAATAAAATTAAATGAGAGCCGGTACGAAACAATCTTTTCAATTGTCCATCTTCCAAACTGACAGTATGAAATGGTACTTGAGTCATATGTGCTTTGTCTTGGAATGAAATGTTGAGTTATATTTAAGATGAATGATTCTATGGATGTCACTATATAACCTTCCCATCTCTTGCTTCTTACCCCATTCATCCATAAGCCTTTATAACAAAATAATTTCTTTACTAGCCTCTGTAGCAGCAATATATTTTGTTCCAGTTGTTAAAAGTGCAACAACAATTTACATCACCTAACTCACAATTGTTCCACCTACAGTAAATACATACCCTATAGTGCTCCTCTTTTTATCTCTATCACCTGCAATATCTGCCTCAACATATCCCCGTAGAGCAATGTTTGAACCACCAAATCATAATTCTTTATTTTTGGTAGCTCTCAAATACCTAAGAATCCATTTCACTGCCATCTAATGTTATTTTCCTCGATTTCTCATGTACTTGATTACAACTCCCACTACATGTGCAATATCAGGCCTTGCGCGGACCATTGCATACATTAAAATTCCAATTGTTGATGCATATGGAGCTTTAGACATATAATCAATTTCTTCTTGGGTCTTCGGGCACATCTCCTTACTAAGATTGAAATGGCTAGCCAAAGGTGTACTAACTAGTTTTTCATTCTCCATATTAAATCTTTCAAACACCATTTGTATGTACTCATTCTGAGACAATGTTAATTTGTGATTTTTTCTGTCTCTAGTTATTCTCGTACCAAGGATTTATTTTGCAACTCCCAAATTCTTCACTGCAAATGAATTTACCAATTTTATTTTGAGCACATTTATTTTATGCATGTTAGACCCTGCAACAAGCATGCCATCTACATACAATGACAATATAATATAGTTTACATAATTTTTTTTTTATAGATAAACACAATAATAATAGTGACATCTAGTATAACCTTATTCAGACATAAACCTGTCAAATTTTAGATACCATTCCCTTGGAATCTGTTTGAAGTCGTGCAAGCTCTTGTTCATCCTGCCCACTAATTTCTCCTTCCCTTTGACATCATATTCTTGTGGTTGTGGCATATAGATCTCTTCCTCCAAATATCCATGGAGAAAGGTTGTCTTTACATCTAACTATTCAATATGAAAATATTCTACTACTACAAGACTTAAAGTACTTTTGATTGAATTTATCTTAACAATAACAGAAAATATTTCATCAACCGAAACCTGACTAAGTCCCAAATCTGGTTATGTATTAAGGATTCCATCTCTTCTTTCATGGTTATCTCCCACTTCTTCCTGGTTTCTACCTGCATTACTTCTTCATAAAATTTTGGTTCACCAAAATCAACCAACAATACATAATATAATGAAGGAGAGTATGGTTCAGGGTGTCTACTTATCCTACTAGATCTTCTGACACCACTTTCAGGTGTTTGACACAGATATTGTTGTTGTCATGGTGGTTGTTATTGTGGTTGTCGATTATTATTATTTTCAGGAACCTTAATTTTTTTTATGAGCTCATCAAGAACCATGTGTTCTTTGTTTTCTTTTGCCTGTTTCTTTTCCTACATCTGATCCTTATACAAGACCTTTTCATTGAATATTACATCTCTTGTCCTAATGATTTTTTTATTTTTCATAATCATATAAGCGATAACCGAAATCATTAACACCATATCCAATAAAGTTACATTTATTTGGTTCTTCCTCAAGCATTGTTCTATTTTGTTTATTAATATGGACAAAGGATTCACAACCAAAAGGCTTTAAAAAAAATATTATTTTACCTTTTCACTTGTCCATGCCTCATCTCTAATACCACCATCCAAGGAACTTTAAGGCCCTCTATTTACTAGATAGACAACAATATCTACACCATCTTCAAAAAATGGTAAATGCAATCCTACATGCAATCTCAAGCACCTTGTATGCTCCATGATTTTCCTGTTCATCCTTTCTCACACTGTTCATGGAACTATATTCTCTATACAAATTCCATGCTCTGAATCATATCTATCAAAATATTTGTTGCAATATTCACCTCCATTGTCTGATATGATAGAATTAAACTTCTTTCTTGTCTCAATCTCAACCAAATATTTCCATTTCTTGAAAGTAACAAATACATCAAATTTATTCTGAATACAATAAATCCAAGTTTTCCAGTTGCATCATAAATAAAATTAACATAATAGCAAGAGTTAGTGATAGATGATACCTGAGTAGGTCCCCATACATCTATATGCACAAGCTCTAATTTTTCTCTCTTCTTTTATTTCCCAACTCTAATAAATCTCACTCATTTTTTTTTTCCAATAAACAAATTTTTCACAAAAATCCAAATCAATATTCTCCAAACCTACAAACAAATTTCTTGAGTGAAGAATCTTCATCCCCTTCTCACTCATGTTTCCAAGCCTATGATGCCATAATGCTACATCTACTCCTATTTATTTTAAGCATTAACACAATTATAAATACCATTGCATAAATATAATGTACCAACATTTTCTTCTTTTGCTAATACTAGGGCTACATTAGTGACCTTCCAAGTTTTATCTGTAAAGGTTGTCACACAATCATCATCGCCTAATTTCCATGTTGAAATCATATCTTTCTTAATATCTGGAACATGCCTTACCTCCTTTAATAACCATTGGTTTCCATTTTTCCTTTTTATAAGAAATTTACCCATTCCATCGATTTTATAGTGTTTATCATCACCCATGCGAACCTGTCCAAAATTTCCTTGAAAATAGTCATGGAATTATTTATTATTAGGTGTGGCATGGAATGAGGCCTTGAGTCTACCAACCAGGAATGAATAAAATTTTCTAAAGAAATAATAAAAGCATGTTGTAACACATCACCTTTCACATTTTCTTCATGATTGTTTTCTTGTTGTGCATCTCCTTCTTTTCCCTTCCAAGACTTACAGTCTTTTTCGAGTGTCCTTTCTTCCCACATTTCCAACACATTATCCCCAATTTGGATGTTCATCTACCTTTCCTTGACTTACTGCAATATCTTAGGCTCTCTCCTCTTTCCATTTTTCTTCCCCTAGTCTCAGCACTCAAATAATTACCCAATGTTTCACTAGATATTTTCCATCACATTTCCTTGCTAAGGATGGCACTGATAACATCATCAAAATTTAAAGTAATAGATCCAGAGATAAAGCTACTAATTGACATAACTAAACCATTCCAAATTTTTGTCAATAAGCATAGAAATAACAGAGCCCTAACTTCATCATCAAATTTTACCCCTACATAACTGAACTAACTCATAATTGTTTTAAATTTATTTAAATGGTCAACAAAAGATCCACCTTCCAAAATTTCATACTAAATAAAAACTTCATAAGAAATACCTTATTTGAGGACAAATGTTTTTCATATATTGAGTCCAATGCCTTCATTAAAACATTTATTTTCATTTTCTTTAAAATATTATAAGCTATCAATGCCACCAGGCACAACTGTATTGTTCCAATTTAATTTTCGTTGAGAATCTCCCATTATTCGTTTTTCATACTCGACAAATTCTTTGTTTTTCGGCTTAATGGTAGGTACAAATATTTATGATAAAAATAATCTTCCATCTGCATCTTCCACAGCTCGTAGTTTTGGCCGTAAAATTTCCCGACCCTAAGCCTGCCATTTTCTCGCCATTGCTCCCACTAACCAGGAACCTTCTCTCCTACTTCTAGGCTTATTAGCCAAATATACCTTTGACTATGATACTAGTTTTTATAGAATTATATATTATAGAGAAAATGTAACACATAAAATCTGAAAAAAATACAAACACATAAAACATAAAACAAGAGAGACACAAATATACGTGATTCACCCAATCCTGGGGCTATGTCCACGGCCAAACAGCAAATCATTCCTTTATATTATCCAATCAAATTGGAAGAGATGCAACTCACATCGATGCACTCTAATATCTTCTACTTTCATTTAGTCCCCCCTTACTCTTTCTCACTGCATACACACAATACACAACCTCACAAAATTTCACAAAAGAGGATTTTATTCTAGGTAGGAAAATCTAAATTACATAACTTACCATCATATCATCTACCTGGTCGAACGGCCCCAGATTTTCTACAAAATTAAAATATTTTACAAGAAAATTGATGTTTTCCGTAACTCTTGGGAAAAATTTCCACATGGAGGTGCCAGCCTTCTCTCTCGGGTATACATCTCACAAAAAGACATCAAAATTAGATGATAATTAGGCTTCACACTTAATACCAAGTACTTTGATATATAACCTCAAACCAATTACCTAAGATTCCCAACACCATTGATAGTAGGGGAATCCGTTTATCTTTCTGCACTTGTAGACTCTTCATATTAATCATATTTAAAATGAACATGATGATTTCAAGAAGGACATATTAACAAATTTGTTATTTTCACTTCCTCACAAGTTCAACTTGTTTTGGGGTGTGCTACTTAGGTTGGACCAACCTTTGAGGATAAGAGTTTTTTTTATCTTGAGTGGGTATTTTCATTCTTTCTTTATTCAATATCTTCAAGTGTAAAAAGGTTGTGAAACTTTGGAAGTACCTTCCATGTTCTTATGTTTGATCTCTGGACTTTAAATATAAGCAATATATAGATGTTTCACTGGCCGCACTTTTTGTGCTCTTGTTATTCTAGTTGATTTATTAGGTAGTAAATTTTAGATTTCTTAGGTGGGTTATTATGGGTATAAAGGAAGGAGAAGGAGGAAGAGGAAACAAAGTAGGATTTTGGGATTCCCGAGGCTGCTTACACCCTTTGTGAAGGATTTCATTTGGAGGAGGTCATGGTTGGTATGGATTAAAGGGTGGATTGATAGGGTGAGTGGCATGGGGAAGAGGACTTATAGGTATCTCATGAAGATGGTATCACTCAAGATGAGTGATTTGGAGGATAAATTTGTGGTTGGAAGGGTGCATTTTTTTCCGTGACTGAAGAAGGATAGTGCAATACATTGCATGGGCTTAGTGGAAGGACCAAGGACTATAGCCTCCTTGATTGATGAAGTAGAGGACGCTCCAAGCCATTCTCTTCCCTTTTATATAACCCTAAGTTTGGGGAGAGGGAAATTTTTCTTATTGCATGGTTCTCCCAAACATAAGATACTTGTATGGTATTCAATGGATACTCATTCATGGTGTGCTCTAAATAACTAGTGAAAAAGAGAACTAAAAAGGACAAGCCCTCGATTCCTCTTATCTCAGATAGAATCCATCCAGAAGTTAAAATTTACAAAATCCTTCCCTTTATGTCTTCTAATGCTTCATCTCTCGCTGATTGTTGAGGGAGGGAGAAGAGATAACTAGGCCTTGGACTTAGATCTTCCTTTCTGCAGAACCCTAGGAATGATTTTTTTATATTGTCTTGATGTATTTGATGGGTGTTTTTAAATATCTCCATTGTTGAGGCATATTAATGACCAAGATCTCCTAACTTCTCAAATATAAAAATTTGAGGATTCATGGTCAAAGGTACAATTAGCTCTTTCACTAGCTTCTGCAGTTGAGCTAGATACTTTCTCATAATATTATTCTAACAACTAATCTAGCCCTATGGCCACGAAATATCTCTCTCTGTCTCCTTATCAAAATAATCTATGTATTTACTATCCATTTTTACAGCCTGAGAAGCATGTAACCTTTGAAGGCTCAAGGAACCAATGGCAGTTGCATCCTCGATTGGAAGCAGTCACAAGTCTACCTTGTCATCGAAATATAATGTGGTCCCACAAATTAGAAATATTTAAATCATGAATGTCTCAACCTTAAAAACTAGGCCATGGACATTTATGAAAGAACTCATGCTTGTATCTTCCACTTGGCCTCTATCAGTTTCTGTGGATAGGGAAGAGCCTGGGCCACCTATCTGTAATACTTAGGAAGGTGATAGTTCTTCCTCTCTTATGGATTCTTCAATGATTCTCTCGATGGACTCACCTAAGGATTCTCCAAGCCTATGTACAAAAGGGTGTCCACAACCACAAAGGAGAGTGATGATGATTACGAGAAGGTGGTTTTTCAGGAATTACTTGATTATCCCTACTTCTACAAGGCATGAAAGAATTTATTATTTTCTTTTGTTTTTCTTTTTTTGATGCTTTCTTCAAATCAAAACAAGGATTATGCAAGGGAAAAAATGTAAAATAAATACAAATTTTAAGTAGAAATAACACCAACTTGGAGACCTCCTGCACCAATGACGCCTGAAAGTGGTGGGACTCGCATTTCTACCAGTGTTTCGCTCCCAAGGTTTAGACTTGAATTATCAACCTCACAGTTTGTAAAGCCAAAATTCTAAGAGGTGAAAATACTATACACACAATAGGTTAATATATACTCACGTAGAATCTCTAGAAGCAGTGAAGTAGACAAAGGAATATAGAGTCCACTCTATGAATTCATTCTATATTGGGTCTGGGGCGGAAATAAATTGTATGAAAACAAATTTCTATTCTAGTTACAAAAATGAAAATATTACTTTATCGCATACGAATGGAAATGTTGTTGAATAAAAGTAAATGATAACCCTATTTTCAGAATTTTACAATAAGACATTTGCATAAATGTAAACATTGGATGAAAATGTTTCATATAAAGGAAACCTAACCTATGTAATGGAATGAAAATTTTTGAAATTGAAATCCTAGATTAAGGAGCATAAATCAAAGAAAGATATAATATTTTTAATAAGGAAAAAAAAATGTAATCAAAATTTAACCATTTTGTTCCAAAAGAGAGTAGAATTAGTGACGTAATTCATTAGACATCACATGAGATAGCAAAAAAATTATCACTCTGGTGCCAAATTCATAAATATGTCCATTAAACCTAATAAAAAAAGTGTTTGGTAGGATGAGAGGAAACTATTGGGTGGTATTTGGTCTGCCTAACTTTCATTTTTCAGAGCTGCATAGGGACGTCATTCATGTTAGGAGTAAAAACAAGCTTTAGGAGCAACCGTAGACAATTTTACATGGTGCTACAAGATGCTACACGATCTCCTTGCTTTGCCACATGATTTGATTAATGAGAATCCTAAGGATCCAAAAAAAAAAGGAACTCTAAAAGTAAGGAATGCTAGTGGAGGGTAGAAAAAAGGTTGTGGGCCTTTAAGCCTAGTAATCTATGGGGCCCATCTTCAGAAAATTGATGCACCGCAGTGGCCTTCAACAAACCATAATTTTTTTTTATTGGTGGACAACATTTTTGAGAGAGTTTTCGTGTGAGGAGAAAGAGGGTGATGATGGGAGGAGAGTGTGCAATGACAATAAAACTTCTAAAAAACAATAGTAGTACCTGCACACAAGTAAAATAATTATTTTTCAACTTGAAAATAATGCCAAACTAATAACCAAATTATAAAAAGGAGCTAAATGAGAAAGCATGAGTTGAATTTTATTTGTAATCTACTATAGCCCTCTTCAAAGAAAATATAGGTTAGAATGTATTGTCCTACATTCATAATATATTATGCTTTCCAGAATCGAAGAATATTTTTATTAAGTCTCCAAGTGTGTGTATGGAACAAAACATGTGGAAAGAGGAAACTCCAAATGCCTAACTACTTTAAGGAAAATATAATATATTTTTGGCCTCCCCAACACTAAATCCCTAATAAAGCATCTAACAAGATATATAATTGGAATACATACACAAGCAACTTATTACAGGACAAATGATTCTAGACAAATAATGAAAATATTACTAGGAAAGGAAAATGCATGAAACGAATACACAAGAAAGAGAAACAAGAGCCTACAGGATGGGACATAAACCAAAGGGGCTCATCCTGCCGGAATAAACATAGTTATGGATGAAAAATAATATTTTAATTAATTCAAAATAGTGCTCAATTAAATAAAAATGGAAAATGGAAACAAATAATTTCTAATCTCTTCTTTAATAAATTCTATCCTCCTACAACAATTTAAACCTATTGAGCCCTTAGTCTTGTTTGTTTATACAAAAGTAAATGTAGTGGATGCCTCCTTGGAAAGAGGTTGCTTCCCACCAAAAGTCCTAAAAGGATGGATGTTTCTCCTCTAGTCTTCGAATTTCATCAACTGCCAGTGGATCTCCAAATTGGAAGTGAGTGGATTGTAGGGAGCATGTCGACATTTGGGTGATTAAATTTATGGAGACCAAACTCATACATCTTCTCCAGCCTTCCTTTATAATGCATTCTCTCGGATAGCAAATATGTTTGTCGCATTCTCTATCCGTAGATTAACCACATTAGGCCATGAGATATGTGATAATCATCCTCTATTCTTCCTAGTAACCACATAATAGTAAAAAATACATTAAATGCACAAAAGAGGTAAGTATAGAAATATGAAGGCCGTATGGGGATTTCATTTACCTATCAATGAGGCCCATCAAGTATTCCAAGTGACAAAGTTTGCTATTCAAAGACAATTTGCATTCCAGAGATTAATCCTCCTTTACTGAGAGGAGTGGGCATATGCCTACATCATGCATGCCGTACACTCTCTCGTAACTAGAAATGGGTCTAAGAGATCGAGAGGGCTCACAGAATGTTGAGTGATTTTCTCTGATTTCCCGATCCTCATCACATACAAGTAATGGTGGAGAGAGGTGTTGGACCCCCATCACACACCGCACATGGTAAAGGGGAGGTTCCTTTTTAGCATCTAGACCCTATTAACACTTCCCCAGAATGGTGGAGTGAGGTCTCAGACCTAATCACGCATTGGGAAGATTGGAGGAAGCCTG
This sequence comes from Pinus albicaulis, assembly GCA_034641835.2. Taxonomy (NCBI): domain Eukaryota; kingdom Viridiplantae; phylum Streptophyta; class Pinopsida; order Pinales; family Pinaceae; genus Pinus; species Pinus albicaulis. The sequence goes on from CM076573.1 coordinate 971,085,163, forward strand.
GAACCCTTTTCGCACATGAGGGTAGGGTGGAGTGAGAACCTTTCTAATCTATACTCAATCACAGCAATTAAGAATGGGTTGAGTGATCGACAGCCTAGAGAGTTCACTAGAAGGGTGAGTTAACTTGTTAGTTGACGGTCTTAGCATTTTTGGCCTATGTAGAGGTCAAGGGAAATGATGGATCATTATGGATGAGTGCATCCTTTATATGGTGATGACATTGCCTGTGGCTTGGTACCACCCCAAATATGGCCACTAGTGGATGCTAATGATAGATAATGATGCCGATAAAAATGGATAACATTTTCCTTAGAGAAATTTGTTCAATTTTTAGAACATTTATGACGATGGTTATGAATAATTCTAAATTCTCGAGTCAAAATAAAACTTATTTGGGTCGGATGCATGTGATTTATGGTCAATAAATAAATATAAATAAACCTGAGGTATGGTAAATTAAAAAAAAAAAAAAAAAAAAAAAAACCTATTTTATACTTGGTATGGTAAATAAATAAAAATATAAATAAACTGAAGTATGGTAAATAAATAAAATCTCTTTTATAATTTTACTCTAGAGGTATGGTAAATAAATAAAAAAATATAAAAATATTATAAAGGTATGGTAAATAAATAAAACATCTTTATATTTACTCAAACCTTTTTACTTCGACTAAAACTAAAAATTCGAGGTTTTATTGTAGGAAGCCAGGGCTAAATACTGTACTAAATATCAGGCCAAATACGATATTTATAAAAGAGGTATGGTAAATAAATTAATATAAAAGAGGTATATAGAAGTATGGTAAATAAATATAAGTATAAATAAAGGAGGGGTAAAAAAAAGTAGTAAAAAATAAAGCCCTTTATATATTTACTCCATACTCTTATTTATGAACACCGAGATGAACACTGCAAAAATGTCATTTAGGTAAAGAATAAATACCTTACACTACATTGAGTATCTAAGGTAAACTTAAATGTAAATGTAAAAGTAATGTTTAACAAATTAATATTTAAAATTTGAATTAATTATTGTAATGTCTACATCTATTTATATAAATCACTTATCTCCCTAAATATATAAATTTAACACAAATAGAGCGTCTAATTGTATTTGAGGAAGCATCTCCGTGAGAATGCAAATTGTATTTGTGGGAGGAAGAATTCAGATAAAGGCGAAGAGTGAAATATGATTTCGGGAATTGTATTTTTGAGGAAGCATCTCCGTGGGAGTGCCAATTGTATTTGTGAAGAAAAATCTATGTGACATTGAGAATGCAAATTTTATTTGTGAGGAGTGAAATACGATTTTGGGAATTGTATTTGTGAGGAAGCATCTCCGTGAGAGTGTGAATTGTATTTGTGATGAAGCATCTCTGTGACAGTGCGAAGAGTGAAATAATATTTGTGAGAAGAGTTGTGAGGAGTGGAAAATAATATTTAGACAAGATTTGACAAGACGAACTTGATAGATTTTAGATTTGATTTTTTTTTTCTTTCCCTGCAGATTTTATTTTCTACCCTTTTTTTTAACCTTTCCATCTATTTCGACTCCATGAATGTGATCATGTGTATTGAATCACTTTTTAATTTCGCTTTGGCTAAAGACCATCAAATCGAATGATTTAATTTCAAGATTGATAGAAATTTTGTGAAACAAAGTGATTTCAAGAATCTATTCTAAATAAGGTAAAAACCATCTTAATCCATGTTAACTCCAAACATCTATCAAGTCCGAGAGGATCAAATCTTTTCTAGGTAAACTATCTTTCAAGTTTTGCACTCAAAAAGAGGTTTACACTGTAGGCTTGATCCCAAAGTGGAAGTAAAGAAAATGAGATCTCTCGCTATAAATAGAAGGTGGACAAATCTTAGAAATAGAAATAGAAATAGAGTGGGAAAAATGTTAGAAATAGAACATGGTTTACCCATGTAGAACTTATTTTCATTATATGGTTTACCCTACTTTTATAATTTAAAAAAATAATAACATAATTAAAGTTATGAAATCTCTACAATATAACATAATTAAAAGTTAAGTGAAATTTGGGACAAAACCATCATACCGTTTTCTATTTATATGGCTTAATAAAAAGGAGATCCCTCAATTATGTTATATAAATAAAATTTAATGAGACTCCTAGAGGAGGCATTTTAATAATCTTTTTCTATTTATATCGCTAATAGAGGAACAGATCGATGGACATATATTTATATCGCTAATAGAGGAACAAACATCCATCTCAAGCTATTATATTTATGAAGCGTGGAGCTATATATCTGTTTATATCGCCAATAAAAGGACAGATCCATCATTTCGGTCAAACTTCTCCGAATCAGAAAGAAAGCAAGTTCATAAGCCTAAGAAGGAACCCTAAGCTGGTACAGGAAGAAGAGAAAGAAACGTGAAAGTTTGTAAGCCTAAGAAAGAACCCTAAGCGAAAGTAACTTAGAAAAATTACATTTAACCGTAAAAATGGCGGTGGAAGGAAGCGAGCCTGTTATTCCACTTCCCAGTCCTCGGCAAATGCTTAAAATTAACAAGGAGAGCCTGAATGATGTAAGTTTGAGAGGTCCATCATTCATAGTTGTGACCTATAATGTTCTGGCAGACGTATACGCTACTTCAGAGAAGTTCCCCAACTGTCCCTCATTCGCCCTCAACTGGGAATATTGCAAACAAAGGTTGTTGAAGGAAATATTACAGTGCCACCCTGACATCATTTGCCTGCAGGAGGTCCAACAAAACCATTTTATTTTGATGGGAACCTCCAGCCCACACGCCAAGTCAATTTCATAGATCAACAACTATTTAACACAGTGAACAATAAATGTGATTACGTGGCTTTGCAACGTGTGTTTATTTGGTTTACACGTCGGATTCGTGCCTTCTGGTCTTCACAACAGGCCTCGAGCCTTTCAATCCTCCGTGGGATTTGTTGTGGTGTCCGGTGATATGAAATTAATTGCACAGTAATGGCATCGATCGGATCGATCGGCCCACTTGCCAATGCATGTGTTCACATGTCCTTCGCCCTTTTGCGCGGGGTCATTTCTTCAGTCGTTCATTTGTGTTTCTGCTCCACGCGGTGTGAGAGGGTTTCGACCCTGCATCTCTGTTCCAAGGGTTTACTCTTCCCTGCGAGTTTCTGGCCACAGTAACTGTGGCTACGTCGGCGAACTGGAACTGTTGCAATGGCGTTTTGGTTATTCAACCTCCTTGTTAGCTCGGCTCCTTCTCACTGTGACTGGTTTGTTTCTCTGTTTCTCTTTCAACACCTACAGGTTCTTCGATATGCCAATTTCTCTGGTTATTTCTCTTTGTGGCTTGCTTCTAGCCTAACTTCTTTTTAACAGTTGTGCACAGGTTCTTTGGGCTTACGGTTCTGAGCTTCCTCCGGTTAACTCTGCTCCAGTCGGCGACTATTTCGGTAAGCCATCTCTCTTTGTTTCAAAACCCTGATTGTTTTGTTCCCATACTAACCATGAGGCTCCTTGCGAGCAGGTTCAATTGGTTCCTTCGTCGGTTACTCGGCTCCACGAAAATGCTCTTTCTCTGCGCAAGGTAAGTGCTCAGGTGTTCTCCTCTTCCTGTTAATCTCGCTCGAAACAACAAATTAGACGCACAGGTTTTCAATTGATTGTTTTCTTTTCTTGTACAGGTATCTCGAACCCTCCTGGTTTCCCAGTCTTCCGTCCTGGATTTCGTTCGGCTTCTGGTTTCCAAAGGTAAGCCCTCACCGAACTCACACCCTTCACAATGTAGAAACCTGTTCAAATGTTTCGTAGATGATCTCGTGCCAGCTTTTTCCTTTCAGGTTTTCTTATGGCGTTATCATGCTACTGTGGCTATGTCTGTTTACAAATACCGTCACTCTGACAGGATTCGACTTCCAAGTTTGCTCGGGTTCTAAAACCCCACCTGTAACCTTCGGGTGCTCTTTGGAGTTTCTCGCCTGTGGCTGTAGGGTTTTTGGCCGAAACCCTAAGTTATGAATCTTGATTTTCTTACTGTTGTTTCAATATGTGATTTAATACATTCCAGTATGGACTTTCGTTCTACTGTTAACCCTGACAGAGGGTTTATACTATTCTCAGTTTTATTATGAATAAAATTGCATAGCTTAATGTAAATACCTGTAGATTTTAATGTTCCACGTAATGGGTTGGCTGTTTGGATCTCGCCGTCGGTGTGTATCTTGTCGTGTTGTATTCCTTTGTACTTCTCTTCAGTTCTTGAGTGCGTTGATCAACGCCTTCGTGTTGTAACACACCTGCACTTTGATAACAATATTTCTCTAATGGAAAAAGAAAATACTTAACTATGTCTACTCCTGAATTTGCGTACTAGCAATTTGACAGTGAACTTTTAATCTGTATCACACTTCAGTATTCTAGATACAATACAGATGGTATGTTTTCTGATCAATGTTAAAGCTCTGTTTTCATTTCTCTATTCAATGTGTAAATTTGCAGAACCCCCGTACAGTCACCTGTTCGTTCTTTTAGTAGCCTCCCTGGAGGCCAATTCGTTGCCAACTGATAACTGTCTCAAGTTGGTTACACAGTTACATGTTTCACATTATTACTATTTTCACTTTTTCACTCATCGGATTTTTAGTCAGCCTAATAATCTACTATAGTTGCTTAAATGAAATAAAAATAAAAATTCAGTTACATCATACAACTCTACTGACCACTAGTCCTCTATCCTAAGAAGAAATAAATTAAAACAGGAACAGGTTCAAAGACCTATAGAATAACTCATCACTGAAAAACATAAAACACCTGCCTGTCGGTTTGCCATCCTATTCGGATGCTCCTGCATCAGGCTCCCGGGGTAGCAAAAAGTCATGGTTCCGCTCCATGAGGTCATCCACTGAATAGCCAAATTTCTGAATCTGTGCCGTGTCGAGCCAGGTACTGTCCTCAATAGGACGGTTTTTCCACTTGACCAGGTACTGTAAATAGTCCTTCCTGCGTGTTTGTTTGGCTACTTGCGTGTCGAGGATACCCTCGATCTCAAGGGGCTGCGCTGCAGGCATCTGCCTTAACCAAACAACCTCTTCTTCTGGGGTATTTCGTTCTGGCCTTGTTGCCTCTTCTTCACTGGAATTGGTAGTGTAAGGAAACAAGTCTGCCACGTTAAAAATGGGTGAGATGCCTATTCCGGGTGGCAGCTGTATTTCATAGGCATTGGCTGAAAACTTGCGGAGAATTCTGCAGGGGCCAATTTTCTTAAACTTTAACTTGTTATACTGCCCTCTTGGAAAACGTTCCTTGCGGAAGTGGGCAAGGACTTCGTCCCCAATATTGAACTGAACTTCCCGCCTCTTCAAATCTGCCTGTTGTTTATACCTTTGACTGTTGTCTACCAACTTCAATTTTACCTGCTCATGCAGATCATTCATTGCTTGAGCGAAATCTTCGCCATCGACGCTTCTTTTCTCTAGCTTTCCCGAATCCCGCAGTTCATGCACTCCGTGAGGATGCATGCCGTACAGAACCTGAAAAGGACTGTGTCCCATACTGCGATTGGGAGAATCATTATATGCAAATTCCGCTTGGGCAAGTACACGATCCCACATCCACGAATTTTCTCCGACTAAGCTTCTTAGCAGGTTTCCCAAACTCCTATTTACCACCTCTGTTTGCCCATCAGTCTGTGGGTGATAAGCGGAGCTGAAATTTAGGTGGGTGTCCAGCTTTTTCCACAGGGTACGCCAGAAGTGTCCTGTGAATCGTACATCCCGGTCTGAAATAATAGACCTCGGCAAGCCATGCAGTCGGACAATTTCTATGAAGAACAAGTGGGCTACGTGAGTAGCATCACTGGTTTTTCGACAGGGTATAAAATGCGCCATCTTCGAGAATCTATCCACCACTACCATCACTGAATCGAATCCCCGCTGTGTCCTAGGTAAACCCAGGACAAAGTCCAAACTGACTGAGTCCCATGGTCTACTTGGTATGGGTAATGGCGTATAGAGTCCTGCATTCTGGCTGTGGCCTTTTGCCAACTGACACATTTTGCACCTGCTCACATGCCTCTGCACATCCCGCCGCAACTTTGGCCAATAGTAGAAATGCTCTATCTGAGATAACGTCTTGTCTATACCGAAATGTCCGGCTAGACCTCCACTATGTTTCTCACGAATAATTTTTTCCCGCATTGAAAAATCGGGAATACACAACTGTCCTCCCTTGAACAGCAATCCCTCTTGCAGATTGTAGTCCAACCATGGACTGTGATTCTGCAGTAAAGGGTTCTGACATGCTTCATGTGCCTCCTTGAAGTCTGTATCCGTTTGATATAGATCCCTCAAGTGTTCGAAACCCAGTACCTGCACTGTACTCTCCTGCAAAAGCAGAGCTCTTCTACTTAATGCATCTGCTACCTTGTTGGATTGTCCGCTGATATGCTTCAATACGAAAGTAAAGCTCTGCAGATATTCCACCCACTCTGCATGCTTGTGATTCAACTTGTGTTGCTGCATAACATACTGTAAAGCAGAATTGTCAGAAAATAACACAAACTCATTACCTAGCAAATAGTGCCTCCAGTGCTTCAAGGCTTGAACGACCGCATAAAATTCTTTGTCGTAAGACGAATACTTCTGTCTGCTTTCGTTCAATTTCTCACTGAAATAAGCAACCGGTCTATCCTCTTGGCTAAGTATTTCCCAAATGGCTGTACCGCTGGCGTCGCAACGAACTTGAAAAAGTTTGTTGAAATCTGGCAATCTCAAGATCGGCCTCTCAGTGATCTTTTTCTTCAGAGTCTGAAAACTGTTTTCTGCTGCTTCAGTCCAGCAAAAAGGCCAATTTGCCTTCTTAATTGTGTCCAACATAGATGCACAAATCCCACTGAAATTCTTGATAAACTTCCTGTAAAAACTCGCTAAACCATGAAAACTTCGAACTTCGAATAAGTTCTTTGGAGATGGCCAGCTTACGATTGCTGCAATATTTTCCGGATCCATCTTCAGCTCATTCTCTGCAATCACAAAACCCAAATAAACTAGTTCTTTCTGGAAAAAGGTACACTTTTTCAGATTTATCAGTAGCTTGTTCTGCTGCAAACTTCTCAATACACTTCGAACATGTCGAAAGTGTTCCTCCCTTGTTCTGCTGAAAATTAGTATATCATCTAGATACACAATCACGAATTTCCCAATGAATTCCTTCAGTACTTCATTCATTAAGTGCATGAAAGTACTGGGAGCGTTGCTTAATCCGAATGGCATCACCAGCCATTCATACAGTCCTTCATTTGTCTTGAAGGTTGTCTTCCACTCATCCCCTTCCCTGATTTGGATCTGGTGGTAGCCACTTTTCAAGTCAATCTTCGAAAAATATGCTACCCCACTCAAACAGTCCATCATGTCATCCATCCTTGGTAATGGAAACCTGTACCGAATCGTAATTTTGTTGATGGCTCTCGAATCTGTACACATTCGCCATTCGCCACCTTTCTTAGGAGCTAATACTGTCGGAACTGCACAAGGACTCATACTCTCTCTGATCAGTCCTTTATCAAGCAATTCCTGCACCTGTTTCCGAATCTCTTCATGATCTTTCGGACTCATACGATAAGCTGCCTTGTTTGGCAAGCTGGCTCCTGGTATAAAATCAATGCAGTGGCTGATGCCTCTCTTGGGAGGTAATTCGTCTGGAAGATCATCCACTACAATATCCCCAAATTCCTGTAACATCTCTTGTATCTCCTCAGGTAAATCTGAAATCTTAGTGTGCAGCACCACTGTTCTTGGTCTCCTCACAACAGCAAAATTCACATCACTGTCTTCAATCTGTTTCAAGAATTCCTTTCCACCCATCAGCAGCACTTTTACTCCACTAGCCTCTGCTGTACCTTCCTCCTTGATGGGAACAAGTGTGTGCTTGACTCTATCTTTAACAAACTTGTAACAATTTGTTCTCCCGTCATGAATCACCTTTATGTCAAACTTCCAGGGCCTTCCTAACAGTATATGACAGACATCCATTGGCATAACATCGCAGACAATCTTATCTTTATATCTGCCTATCTGGAACTCCACCTCGCACTGTTCATCAACTAACAGTTGATGTCCTTTCTGCAGCCACGACACTTTGTAGGGAGTGGGATGTTTCAGATTTTTCAATCCTAATTTCTCCACCATTTCTGTGGCCACCAAATTGTCAGTGCTCCCACTGTCAATGATCAGTTTGCAACACTTTCCTTGTGATTTGCAAACTGTCTGGAACAAAGTCTTCCTTTGATCTGGGTCCATAATCTCCTTTGCTGGTTTTAACAGCACCTTGTTCAACACCAAGGCTTCCCCTGTCTCTGGTGCATTTTCCACTTCCTGAGGAGGTGTTTCCGCTTCCTCCAGCTGAGCAACATAAGCTCCTCTTCCACCTGCTGGTTCGCCTTCAGGACATTCATACGATTTGTGCCCCCACTTGTGGCACCTGTAGCACTGGACAGTTCCTCTGCCCCGACCATTTCCTCTCCCACGCTGGGCTGGCCGTCCTCCTCTAGTGCTGTTGTCCTTTTCTGATGTTCCTGCAGATTTGGAACTGCTGCCTTCCTCATTGGAACCCGTTCCTCTGCCTTTACCAAAGGCCTTTCCCTTTCCTCTGCCAGATCTGCCTCCTCTCCTGGCATTTTGCTTCCTGTTTATTTTCTCCTCCGCCTTAAGTGCAAAAAGATATGCTTCTTCCAAGGTTCTGGGTGAAAGGATACCAATTTCATCTAATATCTCCCCCCTCAGCCCATTTACAAACCTTGTTGTCTTTTTGGGGGTGTCTTCCACATAACCTGCCCTCAAATTCAGTTTATAAAATTCTTCAGTATATTCCTTAATCGTCATTCCCCTTTGTCTCAGGTTTTGTACCTGTCTATATAGCATAATTTGATAATCTTTAGGCAAAAACTTCTCCTTCAGTTTCGCCTCCATTCTGGTCCAATTCCTTATAGGCTGTTTATGTAGCCTTTTCCTTTCCGCCTGTATGCTGTCCCACCACAAGGACGCATGTCCTTTCAGCTTGGTGGTAGAAAACTTCACATGTTTGTCCTCGCTGGTTTCCTCAAATTCGAAGTATTTGTTTACTTCACTCAACCAGTCCAGCAACACATCTGCTGAAAAACTGCCGTCATAAGTGGAAAGCTCATGCTTCGGCTTATGAATGGACAACATAACTGATTTCAACAATCTAAGTTCAGGTGTCACTCCTTCAAACTCATCTTCCGGTTCTGCAATATCCTCATCATTGTCATCTGCTGGGTTTCTCCTTCCCCCAGCTTCTACTACTGCCAATCTTTGATTCAGAATCCAAATTTCATCTCGCAGTCCCTCCTCTGCCACTCTTCGGATTGCTCTACCTCTCCCTCTTCCTCTTCTGCCAACTTCCATCTTCTTATGACTTCAAAACTTTGCTCCGATACCACTTGATGGGAACCTCCAGCCCACACGCCAAGTCAATTTAATAGATCAACAACTATTTAACACAGTGAACAATAAATGTGATTATGTAGCTTTGCAACGTGTGTTTATTTGGTTTACACGTCGGATTCGCGCCTTCTGGTCTTCACAACAGGCCTCGAGCCTTTCAATCCTCTGCAGGATTTGCTGTGGTGTCCGGTGATATGCAATTAATTGCAGAGTAATGGCATCGATCAGATCGATCGGCCCACTTGCCAATGCATGTGTTCACATGTCCTTCGCCCTTTTGCGCGGGGTCATTTCTTCAGTCGGTCATTTGTGTTTCTGCTCCACGCGGTGTGAGAGGGTTTCGACCCTGCGTCTCTGTTCCAAGGGTTTACTCTTCCCTGCGAGTTTCTGGCCACGGTAACTGTGGCTACGTCGGCGAATTGGAACTGTTGCAATGGCGTTTTGGTTATTCAACCTCCTTGTTAGCTCGGCTCCTTCTCACTGTGACTGGTTTGTTTCTCTGTTTCTCTTTCAACACCTACAGGTTCTTCGATATGCCAATTTCTCTGGTTATTTCTCTTTGCGGCTTGCTTCTAGCCTAACTTCTTTTTAACAGCTGTGCATAGGTTCTTTGGGCTTACGGTTCTGAGCTTCCTCCGGTTAACTCTGCTCCAGTCGGCGACTGTGTCGGTAAGCCATCTCTCTCTGTTTCAAAACCCTGATTGTTTTGTTCCCATACTGACCATGAGGCTCCTTGCGAGCAAGTTCAATTGGTTCCTTCATCGGTTACTCGGCTCCACGAAAATGCTCTTTCTCTGCGCAAGGTAAGTGCTTAGGTGTTCTCCTCTTCCTGTTAATCTCGCTCGAAACAACAAATTAGACGCACAGGTTTTCAATTGATTGTTTGCTTTTCTTGTACAGGTATCTCGAACCCTCCTGGTTTCCCAGTCTTTCGTCCTGGATTTCGTTCGGCTTCTGGTTTCCAAAGGTAAGCCCTCACCGAACTCACACCCTTCACAATGTAGAAACCTGTTCAAATGTTTCGTAGATGATCTCGTGCCAGCTTTTTCCTTTCAGGTTTTCTTATGGCGTTATCATGCTACTGTGGCTATGTCTGTTTACAAATACTGTCACTCTGACAGGATTCGACTTCCAAGTTTGCTCGGGTTCTAAAACCCCACCTGTAACCTTCGGGTGCTCTTTGGAGTTTCTTGCCTGTGGCTGTAGGGTTTCTGGCCGAAACCCTAAGTTATGAATCTTGATTTTCTTACTGTTGTTTCAATATGTAATTTAATACATTCCAGTATGGACTTTCGTTCTACTGTTAACCCTGACAGAGGGTTTATACTATTCTCAGTTTTATTATGAATAAAATGGCACAGCTTAATGTAAATACCTGTAGATTTTAATGTTCCACGTAATGGGTTGGCTGTTTGGATCTCGCCGTCGGTGTGTATCTTGCCGTGTTGTATTCCTTTGTACTTCTCTTCAGTTCTTGAGTGCGTTGATCAACGCCTTCATGTTGTAACACACCTGCACTTTGATAACAATATTTCTCTAATGGAAAAAGAAAATACTTAACTGTGTCTACTCCTGAATTTGCATACTAGCAATTTGACAGTGAACTTTTAATCTGTATCACACTTCAGTATTCTAGATACAATACAGATGGTATGTTTTCTGATCAATGTTAAAGCTCTGTTTTCATTTCTCTATTCAATGTGTAAATTTGCAGAACCCCCGTACAGTCACCTGTTCGTTCTTTTAGTAGCCTCCCTGGAGGCCAATTCGTTGCCAACTGATAACTGTCTCAAGTTGGTTACACAGTTACATGTTTCACATTATTACTATTTTCACTTTTTCACTCATCGAATTTTTACTCAGCCTAATAATCTACTGTAGTTGCTTAAATGAAATAAAAATAAAAAGTTAGTTACATCAGACAACTCTACTGACCACTAGTCCTCTATCCTAAGAAGAAATAAATTAAAACAGGAACAGGTTCAAAGACCTGTAGAATAACTCATCACTGAAAAACATAAAACACCTGCCTGTCGGTTTGCCACCCTAGTCGGATGATCCTGCATCATATTTCTTTTTTCCATCTAGAATTGGTGAAATTAGGATATGAAGGGGTTTTTAAGGAAAAGGAAAGACAACTCCGCATTGCAACTGTTGATGGTTGTGCAACGTTTTATAAAGTGAACAAATTTCACTTCATGACTCAGTGGTCGATTTATTTGGGATATAAAGACAACATTGCCCTGCAAGTGATCCTTTCATTCAAAAATACCTATCAATCTCTATGCATAGCCAATACCCACATCCATACAAATCCTAGAAACAATGATATAAAAGTACGCCAGGTTTATAACTTGCTCAAAGCCTTGGAGCCATATTTCTGGGATCAACGTCAATGTCATTTCACTCTTATATTGTGTGGTGACTTCAATTCTTTGCCCGGAAGCGCCGTCCACTCATTTCTTACGACAGGCAAAGTCAAGCCATTACACTAGGAGATTTCCAATTTTGATCCATCTAAGAGACTGCACCTTCGTCATACAATACCTTCAAAGAGTGCTTACCATTCCTATTCCCTATGCAATATTCCCCTGCAAGAGGTGTGGAAGAAAATTGTTCGTCCAGGGGAACCGCGTTTCGCTAACTTCATCAAGAATGGCGTGCAGGAAAAGTTTAAGGGAACGATAGATTACATTATCTATAATCCCAATAAATTGCAGGTGGTGTCGTTACTAGAGCTGATTGACGAGGACGAGGTGAAGGACCGCGTACTTCCTTCAGTTATGCGTTCTTCTGATCACATCCCAATTGCTGCCGAGTTTAGATACATCTCCGAATCAACATAGTTAATTTCTTGTGTGAATTGCAATTGATTAATGTTTATTATTTTTCAATTTTTTATGTTTATTTTGAATTGTTTAATTAATAAATAAAACTGAATATGATTTATTATTTTTCATTTTGTTATTTTTTAATGTCTATTAAGTCTATAATTCAAAACTAAATCTTATGCAAAAATGAAATCACTTGGAAAGAGAGAAATAAAAGTACTTCCAAGGATAAAAATTAAAGTATTTTCAAAGAGGAAAATAATCTTGAGGTCCAATCCTTAATCTTCTTTGTCTTCCTAACCTATCTCACCATATTAATCTTCTTTCTCTTCCTAACCTATCCCATCATAGTAGACTAATGATATTAGTTAGACATAATGGTATTACTTAAAGATCATATTCACTACATTGAAAGAAATTTGGTGCATTTTACAATTTACTATTGAAGATTTTTTTCTCAACACCTTAAATTAATTCTTTGTCACACACTAACATTTCTTAGAACCTCCCATGTCTTGGAACATATTTGTGCCTAGAACATCTTGTCATGACACTAACGCCCAAGCTCATGGTGGCATGTGCTAGCACAACATGGAACTCTTCTAGCATGTGTTAGCATGCATATAGTCCCTAACATGCAATGGAACACCTAGGTTGAATGCATTGACAGACATTAGCACTTGGCACACAATGTAAGTTGGCATGTATTGGGACCCATTATTAGTGTCACTTGCATGCCCCTTTTGAAAAAGATAAAGTCCTTACTTACTAACCCTATTATGTGCTCATTTCCTTACATTTTAGCTTGGTTCTAACTTTTGTTGCCTTGACACTTCTTGACACATATTGACATACCTTGACACCCTACACATCCTTAGCACCTGGCATGTTTTGGCATATCTTGGCACTATTTGGAACATATAATTAGCACACCGTGGAACTCCCTAGCACACTCTCGCACTTCTTTACATGCCTTGATATTCCCTACCATGCCTTACCAATCATTAGCATACCTTGTCACTCCCTCCTTGGCATGATAGCTAGCACTCATTAACACTAGACCCTGGCACACGTTCCTCATATTCATTAACTTCCATGAACTTTGACCTAGTGCTTCCTTAATGTTTTGTCCTATTACTCCTTAACACTCCTAAACATGCATTAGCACTCTCTAGTACACCTTAGCAGACTTCAACATGGCATTCCACTTCATAGCATGCATAACAGTCCCTGACACATATTGGTGCTTGGCACATGTTGGTGCTTGGAAAGTCTTAGCATGTATGGAACACATTGAGATGCCTTGGTATGATTTGGAATGGTTTAATATTTAATTTATTTTAGATCAAATTTTTGAAAGTAGATGAAAAGCAACAAAGGAAGACTTGGCACTTAAAATGCACTAAGACTTTGCACTTGGCACCTATTTGCGCCTAGTGTTGGTGTGCCTAGCATGCCCCTCTTAGAAAAGGTAAATTGATGACTAATTAACCCTCTTATGTGTTCATTTCCTTGTATTTTAACTTGTTTGTCCCTTTTGTTACCTTGACAGTACCTGGCACGCATTGACACACGCTTGCACATCTTGGCCTGCTTTATCACTTGGCACATATTGTCATGTTTGACATGCCTTCGCACTATCTGGCACATCTTAGCATTCCCTAGAATGCCTTGGCACTCATGTCCTCACAACTAGACTTTACATTTTTTCACAACTTGGGAACCCAATCAAGACCTTCGATACTATAGTTCATGTGAAATTAAAAAAAAAAGAAATTACCTAGCGAGAGCCGGGGTACAACTCTTACTTAATTTCCAACCATCATCACAGTTGATATTCTTAGCATGACGATCAATTTCAATCACCTCCCTTAATTTACTACGGTGTAAGTGATCTACCCTGGCAACGACTTTAGAATCTTCAATACAAACATGGAGGCAGGATTTTTCCACATGTTCAGCAAGAGCTAAGGTACGAGATCGATTATGTCTAATATCTGCAGCATGCTCCCTGCTCCTCTGCCTAATGGATTGACCAATTTCTCCTACATAGGTAGTTTCAAAAGAATAAGGAATCATGTAAACCCCTTTCATGTCCATAGGGTCAATAGGGTCTTTAACAGACCCAAGAGAATTTCTAATGGTGCAGAAAGGTTTAAAAGAAGTAGAGATATCATTTCTCCTAAGGACATAAACAATTTTGTCTATTGTCCCCTAGATAAATGAGATGTGGACCTTGGAAATAGGATCCACCCTGGTAGATTTTCCACCCAATCCTTTATATGCCTTTTGAAAGGCTTTAAGACCTTGAGATCTACTATAACCATTATTTTAAAAAATGTGAAGAATATGGGACTTCTCTGACTCCAAAGAGTTGTCGTTAGAGATTCTAAGAGCACAAGTCGCAAGTGTACACAGGACCCCAAATTTCTGAGCAAGAAAATGATGGGAACCAACATGAAGATATTGTTCTATGTGAGTATTTTTGCGTAAAATCTAGTGAGATATGGAACCATCCTCATTCCTTGAGAGCAGGATATTAAGGAAAGGGAGGCAACCATATACCTCCACTTCCATCGTGAACTTGATGGAATCAGATAGCGAGTTCAGGTGCCCAAGGAACAAATCTAATTTCTCTCGACCATGGTGCCAGATGACACAAGTATCATCCATGAACCTATTCCACTTCCTAGGGTGGAAATTAGCAGAGGCCAGGGCCTTAGATTCAAAATCCTTCATAAACAAGTTAGCAACAAGGGGGGAAATAGGGGAGCCCATTGCAACACCACAGGTTTTCTCATAAAATTCACCTTGAAAAATGAAGAAAGTCGAGGTGAGGCAGAAGCTAACCAATTTAGAGGTGCCCTCATCGAAGATCCATTTAATGACATCAATGACTTCTTGGATGGGGATCTTGGTGAAAAGGGACACAACGTCAAAGATAACAAGAAGCTCACTAGGCTGCAAATTGATGTTCTTGCACTCCTTGACAAAGGAAGACGAATCCTTCACAAAGGAGTTGGTTTGACCTACAAGGGGCTTCAGCTTTTCAGCTAAGAATTTAGCCAAATGATAAGGGGGACCAACTATTGTGTTAACAATATGTCTTAAGGGGGCCCTCAGTTTATGAATCTTTGGGACACCATAGATCCGGGGGGTGAGGGGATTACTTTCAATAAGCCTCATCGAGAGAGGATTGAGAGAAGAATATGATTTAATGGCAAGGGAAAAATCCTTACACATTGATTTGAGGGGATTCTTTTTAAGCTTAATATAACTACCACTATTGGATATATGGTCAACCGTATTATAGACATATTCAAATTTATCCATAATGACAATGGCCCCACCCTTTTTCGCCTTAAGGATGACAATATCAGGGTTGTCCCTTAGGGTTTTGAGGGCAAGAAGCTCCGGCTTACTCAAGTTTCTTTTAGGAGGCTTAGCCTTCCTAAGAATAATGGAGAAATCATGCCTAATGGTCTCTTTAACAATATTCGAGAGATCCTTGATGCCATATTCAAGGCTACAAATAATGTCATTAGTAGGGATCTTCCTCGGTGCAAGGAAAAAATTAAGCCTTCTATTAAGAAGACTCAAAACAGAAGGATAAAAAGAAAGACTAGAAAGATTAACAATATTTTTATTAGAAACGTGATTATTATTATTATTATTATTAGAATCTTTATTATTTTTATTATTATTATTATTATTATTAATGCTACGTAGATTAATGGTAGAAATATTAATTATATTACTATTACTATTGCTTGAATTATAATTAAAATTTGTATTATTAATAATATTGTTTAAAATCATATTGTTAAGAATATAATTATTGAAAGGGTTATGGTTACCATTAGGGATATTAATAGGAGAACCATTACCCATCAAGCTCGGAGAATGAGGGGAAGAGGAGAAACCCTTACGGTAAAGATTTACTCCACCAAGAACAATAGGACAACCCACGAAATACACAACGAGAGGGCTGGGTCCGTCATTTTTGGCTACGGTGGGGCTACTCGAATATGACTGCGACAACAATAGAGCACGAGGACCAGGTTCTGGAATCGAACAACACATTGAGGGGGGATCAGAGGTAAACAAGGTATCAACTCCCACAATAGATAACTGCTTGAGATTGGACTTACCCAGACTTGAAGAAAATGCAGTAGAAAGCTTGATTGCAGTGGAAAAGTCCACGCTGATAGAGAAAGCCTTCAAGAGTGCTAGAGTTGAGACACCAGAGTTGCAGGGGGTCTTGCATGCATCCAAACTGGGATTCGAGAGCAGAACAAAGTGAGGCACCTCTGTGACCGGGGTTGAATAGAACCCATCCATGTAGATAGAGCAAGATTTGGAAACTGCAAATGAATCAATAATCGAGCCAGGGACTAGGAATCCATCAGAAGAGGAAGAATATGAGATAGAGGAAGATCCCAAGACAACAATGAAAGAGGAAGAAATCAAAGAAAGAGAAGAAGACGAACTAGACATTTATCCTTGGGAGGAAATTTTGTCTTTTGGCATATCTCTGGATAGCAATGGAAGAAGAAGAAATATACATTATTGCCCTAATTTTCCATTCTTTCTATTCATTTGTTAGGGTTTGACTAGAAATTATTGTTAATGATATCAGTGGATTGGATTTTACATACTTTTAGCATTTTAGACAAAAGCATCATCTGGGGCATTCTAGATATATTAGGCATTTGGAAAAGCGTAATGAAAGAATAAAAAATACTGAAGATTTGAATTCAGTTCATGTGAAGAAATAAAAATAAAAAATGGTTGGAAAATGGCATATAGAAATGTCAATCCGTGCTGATACTGCATGAAAAAATTTTAATACTTTCTAAGTGAACTGAAATTTTCCTCTTATAGTAAGTCACATTTTCAAATTTGGTGAAAATAAAAAGGTAAATAAAATATCTTCAGAACGAAACCCATAAAAATGTTAGTGAGTTAAAAATCCCACACAAGAAATAACTAAGTTTTTATTTTTACATATCTCAAGCAAAAACAAACACACTTTTTCAATTAGCATCTAGACCACTGCATGCAAATCATTTTCGCCTCAACATTTCAAGTCACTAGTTGGGCTTATCATCAAGAGCTAAGTGCTGAATCTGCTGACACAATTTTTTTATAGCTTCAAATGTCAAGAATTACCAAATATTTGAACTATGTTTTCATAGTATACTTTTTTGTTTATATAAAATTTTCGATTAAACCAAAAAAATTCCCTAAATATGCGGAAATTTGTGTTGGAATTTCCGAATATTCTGAACACACAGGGAGAATAAAAATTCTCCTCCTTTAACACAGAGAAATGAAAAAATTCTTGCTTGATGGTAAACAGAGATGGCATAAAATGCTTCTATTCCATTAACATAAAGCATTATTACAAAATGGTGCTTTTCTTCCTCTATCAGAGGAATTTACAAAATGAGCTGGACTGCTACAAAATGCAGTGCTCACAAATCTTCTCTCTGTCTCAAAATGCACATACAATGCTCTATTTTACTTCACTTTTTTTTCTCTACCTGTGAGCTTTTTCTTTACACAGTCTTCTCCTATATTACATAAGCCTATGGGCCTTTTTTCTTTTTATATGTCGTGACGTTTATATCATAAAAAGAAAAACATAAAAGAAATTTCATTAAACAAACAAACACGGATTTCAAACTTTCAAACAAACTGAATTGTAATATTTTCACGTAACAAATCTGCATGTCGTCAGCAAGGCTGAAACCAATGCGAACGCAATATGATTGGCTGGCGCTGGGCCCGCTAGAACTCAAATGATTTACAAACCGGATTCCATAAAACAAATTCATGCACCAAAAGTTGAAGGTGACGTCAGGCCAAAACGAACGTGATAAACTTTGATTGGTCGATGAGCAGTGTGTTGGTAGGTGGGACCGGCTTCGCATCGGCGATTGGCAATCGACAGAACAATGGTGCTACCGACGGCTTGGACATTTGTGAAGCGATATTGTGATGAACGATATCGGCATCAGCAGATAGGTGGACGGATGAAAAAAAGAACTTGGCGATGAGCGATTGTGATGTGAGATGTGCGTTGTGCGCTATCGACATCGACGCATCGCATTGCAATACAAAATTTTGCGGATCGGATGAGCGGATGGGCGGATGGTTATTGTGATGTGCGATGGACCCCAGACTGGAGATTGCATCGTCGCATCGCAAGTGTGAAACGGAACAAAACATAGTAGAGGGATTTTAACATGTAGTGCATGTAATATGCGATATCACATCACATGAAATACATCAGAGGTAAAACATTTTGCGGACGGGGATTTAACATTTTTCCTTTGCGATGTGCGATGTGCAATATCACACCATCGCATCGCATCGGAACTTCACATCAAGAAGACACAAAAAAACATTTTGCGATATAATGATGAAGCGATGAAGTGGGGACCACAATGACATGGCTCCGTTAAAAAATTAAAGGACTTGGTGCATGAACAAAAAATTGTTTGGTGAGGTCTTAAAAGCCCGATAAGACTATTTTTAGTAAACTTTGCTATTGTGTGGTTTGAACCATGAATTCTTCACTTACTTCTGCAAAATATGGCTGCGCCCATAAACATAAAAACTTCCTTACAACTTCATTTAAACTCCTATTAAATGCACAAAGGTGTGCACTCAACCTTTTTCCCCTGTTGTACTCTGTTTCTACCTACATGGGGTTTGCAGGTGACTTTAATATTTTCAACACTCCCCCTTAAATTCAGTTGCTAGAGTATCTGTCATACCCAAGCATTTTCTTAAATATTCAAAACTCTTTTGCCCCAATGGTTTTGTCAGAATGTCTGAAAATTGCTCCTCTGTTCTATAGTGCTGTAAAACAATTTCTCCATTGTTCACCCATTCTCTGATGCAGTGAAACTTGGCATCTATGTGTTTCGTTCTTTTGTGAAACACGGAATTCTTTGACAATGCTATAGCTGAGCTATTGTCACAAAAAATCACTGTGCCCTTTACTTTTTCTTGACATAAACTCCTCAACATTCTTCTCATCTGCACTGCTTGACACGCTGCTGCTGTTGCTTCCACATACTCTGCTTCTGCTGTAGATAATGCCACAATTGGTTATTTCTTAGAAGCCCATTAAATGGCTCCTGAACCCATATGAAAAACATAACCAAAGGTACTTTTCTGGTCATCAATATTTCTATCCCAATCACTATCAGTATATCCAATTAACTCTGAATTTTCTGAAGTAGTATACAAAATACCATACCTTTTAGTTCCTTTTACATACCTCATAATTTTTTTTGCTGCTTGCCAATGTGACTCCTTTGGCCTTTCAATAAATCTGGAAATCAAATTAACAGCATGCATAATATAAGGCCTAGTTAAATTCAAATACATGAGGCTGCCAACTATTCTTTTGTACAAACTAGGATCAAAATCCTTGCGGTTGTCCTCTTTGTTGAGTTTCAATCCCATTAATGTCGGAGAAATTGCTGCCTTGCAATCCTGCATATTAAATCTTTCCAAAACTTCATTTACATATTTAGCTTGAGAAATAAAAATCTTATTTTCATTTTTATCTACTTATATTCCTAAGAAGTATATCAACAACCCCATATTAGTCATTTCAAATTCATCCTTCATGACTATTTTAAAATTTTCAATGAGGTAATAATCATTACTTGTGAATATCACATCATCAACATACAAAACAACAATCAGCATCTTACCATATTTCTCCTTGATGTATAATGTGGATTCTCCTTCACATTTTTCAAACCCATTCTCCAGTATATAGGAATCTATCCTACTGTACCATGCTCTTGGTGCTTGTTTCAGCCCATAAAGAGCTTTCTTCAATCTACAAACTTTGTGCTTTTCGCCCTTTTTCTCATAGCCGAGAGGTTGTTCAACATTAACCTCTTCCATTAAAACTCCATTTAGGAATGCTAATTTTACATCCATTTGGTAAACCTTCCATTTGTTTTGTGCTGCTATGGACAACACTACTCTCACTGTTTTCATTCTTGCAACTACTGAAAAAGTTTCTTCATAATCTCTTCCAAGTTGCTGCTTGTATCCTTTGACAACAAGTCTGGCCTTGTGCCTTTCAATCTTACCTTCAACATTGCTTTTGGTCTTGTAGACCCATTTTACTCCAATGAATTCCTTACCTTTCGGGAGATCAACTAGTTCCCATGTTTCATTTTTCTCTATGGCTTTGATTTCTTCATCCATAGCTTCTATCCATTTTTTGTCTTTTATAGCTTCCCCACAATGAATAGGATCATAAACATGACAATACAAATCAAATAAAGAGTTTATACCTACATTTTCTGCTTCTTGCTCATAGATTTCATTTAAATTTCTGAGTTTCGTTCCTCTTTCATTTGGTGTAGTTGTGCTTGAAGAAGCACTCAAATATGCTTCTTGTGGTGTGCTTGGAGAGACACTCTCATTTCTTCTCAAGGGTGTTCTTACTCATGCTTGTGGTGTCCCTTGCTATCCTTGTGTTGGTGGAGGTAGTGGGGCTAATGATGGATGTATTTTAGCCATATCATCCTCATTTTCATCATGAGACAAACAGCTTTTGACATTGACTATTTTCTCAATGCTTCCATCCCATGCTTGTTCTTCTATGAATTTCACATCTCTGCTTATAAAAAATTTCTTTGTGGATGGGTTATACAATCTATATCCCTTGGACTCTTCACAGTATCCAAGGAAGATGCACTTCTCCCCCTTACTGTCCAACTTCTTTCTCAGCTGATCTGGAATGTGTGCATAAGCCACACACCCAAAAACTCTCATGTGGGTGACCCCTTGTTTCCTGCCACTCCACACTTCTTCTGGAACTCTTTTCATTACTGCTTTTGTTGGGCATCTATTCAAAATATGTGTCACACAATTTGTAGCTTCTGTCCAATACTCATTTGGCAAGTATTTTTCCTTTAGCATACTTCTGACCATGTCCATGATGGTTCTGTTCTTCCTTTCTGCAACACCATTTTGCTGCGGTGTGTACCTTGTTGTGAATTGTTTATGTATGTCATTTTCTCTGCAAAAATGCAGAAATTATTTTGAAATGTACTCACCTCCTTTTTTAGTCCTAAGGACTTGGATATGCTACCCACTTTGTTTCTCTACAAGAGCTTTAAAGTGGCAAAATTTCTCAAACACTTCACTTTTATACTTCAAGAAATAAACCCATACTTTCTTGTGAAATCATCCATGAAGGTCAACATATAATTGCTACCTAATATTGATGATGTTTGCATTCGCCCACACAAACTTGAATGGATAATTTCTAAGGGTGTCTTTGCCCTTATGCTCTTTTCTGATGGAAAGTTTTCTCTATGTTGTTTTCCCAAGATGCAGCCTTCACATAGGCTGTCTGGTTTCTCAATCAATGGTAGTCCTCTTACCATTCCTTTTCTGTGCAATAAATTCAGTCCTCCAAAATTGAGATGTCCAAATATCAAGTACCATAACCAATTCTCATATTTCACTTCCTTTTGAAATACCTCTTGAGTTATAGTTGCTACATTCTTTCTCTTTCCCTTCAGATATGAATTTAGCTTGAGTGGAAACATTCTATTGCTGGTCATTTGCACTTCTGCAATAACCTTCTTGCTTGGAGGTATGTCCATTATTGTGCACACAACATTTTTGAATAATACATTGTAACCTTTGCTAATGAGTTTCCCAACGCTCAAAAGATTACATTTCAAGCCAGGAACATAATATACATCTGGCACAAATTTCTGCTCTCCATTTCTTGCACAGATACTTACTCTATCTTTTCCCTTGACAGAGATCTTAGTATCAATTCTAGTTGTTACTTCAGAATTAACATCTTCATCAAGATTGGAAAACATTGCTATGTTACATGTCATGTTATTACTACAGCCTGAATCTAAGAACCATACATCATCCTGCCTATCTTGTGCTACATTACATGTTAACATCACATTCTTTGGGTTTTTTCCTTCTTTTGCTACATTTGCATTTTTCTTATTATTCATGTCATATTGCCTTTTTCCTACACTCATTGGCATAAGCCCATCTTTTTTGCAATAATGACACTATACATTAGATTTTTCATACCTTTCTCCATGAGCATGTTGTTGTCCACCTTGTTGGCTACTGCTTTTGGAAGGGTTGTTTCTTCCTCCTCTGTTTTGGCTTCTGCCTCTTCCTCTTCCTCTGCCTTGACCTCTTCCTCTTCCAAAAGGCATCTGGGTCTTGAAGGCATGCTCCAAAGATGGGTTTACTGATGTTCCCAATCTTTGTTCATGAGTCATCAGTGATGCATGAAGCTCATCAACTATGAACTTTGAGAGATCCTTTGTCTCTTCAATGGTGGTTACAATAACATCAAACCTTGAGGGTAAGCTCCTTAACACTTTCTCCACAATCCTTATTTCTTCAAGTGTCTCTCCATGAGACCTTATTTGTGTGACCATCCCAATCACATGTGTGAAGAATGATTCTATGTTATCAGAATCTTTCATACAGAGAGTTTCAAAATCTCTCCTTAGAAATTGTAGTTTTGTTGTCTTCACCTTATCCATACCTTGATAGGCTGTTTGGAGGGTATCCCATGCATCCTTAGATCTTTAGCTGATGCTATCCTTGGAAACACACTCTCATATACTACTTGATAGAGATAGAAGAGGGCTTTTGAGTCCTTCTTCCTATTTCTCTTCAACAAATCCTTCTCTACCTGTGTTAAGGCATTAAAGGAATTTTCATCTATCGGTTCATCAAAACCATCTTCAAAAAACTCCCATAAATCCTGAGAGGCAAACAGGGCTCTCATGGTAATTGCCCAATAATCATAGTTCTTCCCATTAAATTGTGGGAGCTAAGTATTTCCAACAATCATACTGGTGTTGGCTCCTAACATGGCTAGCACTCTGAACTATGTAATAAACTTGAATGTGTTTTTAAATTATTTAAAAAAACTGTCTTTCCTTCTTTAGAAGACAAACTCTGTCTCTGAGGACTGCACCTTTTTTAACCAAAACAAGACTATTTTTTTGAGAAATACCTGGACATTTGGTGAGCCTTCACTCTACTGGAGAACTGCTGCAACAAATCCTTCCTTCAGCTTCTTTTACACCTTCAAAGAGCCTGGACTAACTCCAATAACATGTTCGAATTTCTAAATATTCTGAACACACAGGGAGAATAAAAATTCTCCTCCTTTAACATAGAGAAATGCAAAAATTCTTGCTTACTGGTAGATAGAGATGACATAAAATGCTTCTATTCCATTAACATAAAAAAAACAATATTACAAAATGGTGCTTTTCTTCCTCCATCAGAGGGATTTACAAAATGAACTGGACTGCTACAAAACGCAATGCTCACAAATCTTCTCTCTGTCTCAAAACACACATACAGTGCTCTGTTTTACTTCACTATGTTTTCTCTTCCTACGGGCTTTTTCTTTACACAATATTCTCCTGTATTACATAAGCCTACGGGCCTTTTTTGTTTTTATATGCCGCGGCATTTATATCATAAAAACAAAACATAACCGAAATTTCATTAAACAAAATAACAAACACAGATTTCAAACTTTCTAACAAAATGAATTGTAAACTTTTCGTGTAACAAATGCACATGTCGTCAGTGAGGTTGAAACCAGTGCGAATGCAATCTGATTGGTTGGCGCTGGGCCCGCCGGAACTCAAATGATTTACAAACCAGATTCCATAAAACAAATTCACGTACCAAAAGTTGAAGGTGACATCAGGCCAAAACGAACGCGATAAATGTTGATTGGTCGACGAGTGGTGTGTTGGTAGGTGGGACTGGCTTCCAATCAGCAATCAGCGATCGGCGGAACAACGGTGCTATGGACAGCTTGGAAATTTGTGAAGTGATATTTTGATGAGCTATAGTGGCATCGGCGGATCGACGGATGGATGAACAAAAGAACTTTGCAACGAGCGATTGCGATGTGCGATGTGCACTGTGCGCTATCGACATCGACGCATCACATCGCAATACAAAATTTTCCGGATCGAATGAGTGGATGGGCGGATGGTTATTGTGATGTGAAATGTGCGATGGACCCCACAGTGGAGATCGCATTGTCGCATCGCAAGTGTGCAATGGAAAAAAACATAGCGCAGGGCTTTTAACATGCAGCACATGCGATAGGCAATATCACATCCCATGAAATACAACAGCGGTAAAACATTTTGCAGACGGGTCTTTAACATTGTTCCTTTTTTATGTGTGATGTTCAATATCGCACCATCACATCGCATCGGAACTTCACATCAACAAGACACAAAAAAAAAATTTTCGATATAGTAATGAAGCGATGAAGTGGGGACCACAATGATGTGGCTCCATTAAAAAATTAAAGGACTTGGCGCATGAACAAAAAATTGTTTGGTGAGGCCTTAGAAGCCCGATAAGACTTTTTTTGATAAAATTTTCTGTTGTGTGGTTTGAACCATGAATTCTTCACTTCCTTCTGCAACAGATTGTTGTTCCCATAAACATAAAAACTTCCTTACAGCTTCATTTAAACTCCTGTTAAGTGCACAGAGGTGTGCACTCAACCTTCTGCCCCTGTTGTACTCTGTTTCTACCTGCACGGGGTTTTCAAGTGACTTTAATATTTTCAACAATTTGAGTCGGGCTATTGAATGATGAATCGTGAATTTAATTGGTTTCTTTTACATTTTTGTAGATTGAAATTGTTTTTTTTTTAATAGATTCATTGAAACTGGATATATAGGTTTTAGGCATAAATTCCTTCCACATCCCTCCCTTTACATGTCCACCACTATTAAGTTGGCAGGGCAAGTGGAGGTGCTTCATCAAAAAACATAAAAGCTAGCATCTTTGCAAGGGCTGCTCTCACCTGGCTAACAAAGTAGATAGAATGAAGTGGTTTGAAAACTAAATTAATTCAACAAATTATATTTATTTTTTATTTTTCCAGGTTACAAAACTTGGGCAAACCCCAGAGTACTTATCCTCATTGGGGGATGGTACCTAGGATAAACCCTAGAATCTTTGGGGCACAAGGCTGGTCAAAAGAATAACTTGAAGCCATTACAACAGTATACTCAATATGAGCTCAACTTGTTGTGAGAATTGAACCTGGGTGGTTAGGATAATTCCTCCTAACCACCTGAGAAAAACCTAATTGACATCCACAAGTTATATTTCATAGCAATGTTCTTGCAAATTAATAAATAGATATGAGATTTGGTGGGTAGCTTAGCATTGTTAAATTAGATGGATAAAGTAAATAGTTTCTAATTATAAAAATAAGACATTCAGTGAATGTTGCTTCAATTACTCCTGAAACAGATTTTCCTGAAAAAACAAAAAATTTGTTATTACTAATTATTGTTATGCCCGAAGCTTTGTCATGTTTATTAAAGTTCTTGTCTTTTAATCTATGAAGTTTGAGATGTGAGAAATTTGGAGAATTTTAAAAAGAAAATACAAAATTTAAATTCTCTTTCAAAATAACATTTTAAGAATAATGTCGTCTGACTACCAGCATAACAATGTATAACTTGAATAAAACATCTCCATATTCGAAACAAAGACACAAAGTGAAATTGTACACCATAGAACCGGATCTTGTTTGACGAACCATTACTTCATATTCTTATGGAAGGATTTGCAGTGGAAATAATTTATAATCATGTCATTGATGAAGGGCTTGGGAACTTTAGATTTATCATGGGTTTGGTTTCTGAAAAAAACATCATCGTCCCACCTCATTTTCACATTAAAATATGTAGGATTGAGAAATGGGTTGCCATATATCAACTCTACTTCTTTTAGTTTTAAATCCTCTTTTTGTTTTTTATGCTCCATGCACTTCTTCTTTTCAGATATTTCATTTCTTATCTGTTCTAATTCTTCCAATAAGGTTTTTGTCTCATCTAGTAAACCATTATTACAATAAAACTCCATTAGAGCATCCATAGTTGAAATTTGAATACTATTTTTTTGCATCTATAATTTCTGAAAATGTTTCTCTTATTTCTTAATAGAGCCATAATGCCCATATTCCAAGATCAAGAATTCATATGTAACTTTATTTGGCTCATAGCCCAAGCTATTCATCTTCTTGTAGACCAATTCTACCTTTTTCATAAGCGTAGCCTTACCATTATTGGTGATCATTGAACCGAACGTTGATAAAGTAGGATTCTCCTTTGACAGGAGCACGCTCTTAAATACTTGTTCCATTTTTCTATAATCTTGATTCTTTCCATAATCATATATAAGTAAATTGAAAGTAATGATATCTGGTTTACATTTTTCTTTCCTCACACGAGCAAGAACCTGCTCCATTTCTGTGAGAATTCAATGTTTACCATAAGCATCCATCACACCCTTGTAAGTATAAGAATTTGTCCCAATATCATTTTTTTCAACATCCTTAAATAGTGCATTAACCTTATCCACCTAGCAGGCTTGAGTATAAGCCCTATGAAGAATTTTGTAGGTTAAAATGTTGGGTTGACATCTAACTTTCTCCTTGATTTTGTCAAAGTATCCGTAGGCTTTTGCAAGAGCCCTTTCCTTATCTTTAGTATGCAAGTGTGCTTGGAAAACTGAATTATAAACATAAATGTTTGGTCAAAATCTAGTCTTGTGAGTCTCTGAAGAGAGCCGCATGGCCAGCCAAATTTGGCCCTTCTTTCGCATGATTGATATCATCTTGGAATAAACACCATTGTCTACATGGTACCAATCCTATTGTTGCATCCATCCGAATACTAATGCTAGTTTTATCAGTTTTATCCACAACAGGAGGTCTTGAGAGATGTTCCTCTCAGCTTCGTTTCCTCCATGATTAAAACACCTTATCTTTTCAAATTTTCAAAGCACTAGCAGCCCCAAAATTTGTATGTGCTAACAGAACTAACCTTTTTATTTTTCTAAAGGGTAAAATCCATTTGTATATAACAAGTAAAAAATCATAACTTAAGTTTGAAGTCAAAGTCACTAATAATAGTAATCGAACTCTTCTTAAGGACCTCAATATAGAATATTATCATAAAATATTGAGCTTACATGATAGCTCATAGCCCACTATCCTATATCTCAAGAAATGTTCTAGAGGCCAAATTATTGAATTTATGTAGCATGAGTTTCAGATTAAGTTTTTTCTCCATTCTATTGTGAACCAATGTGAGCAACATCCAAATATTTAGTTAAGATATCTATTAGATGGAGTGGTCTCAAACAAGTTTTGCAAATGCATAATATTTCTTGCTGAGTAGTTTAAATGGAGCACCATACTCAGCAATTGTCCATCCTTTAATAATTGAATGAAATCACTATCAATAAGAGATGGAACCCAATGTGATATAATTATGGTTGTGCAGCGCGAAAATTGGTGGAGAATTATTTTTTGAATAAACCCATCCACTGAGATCATCTTGGTCTCCACAAAACAAAGACACTGTATTACCCATGATTGTATCATGTTCATATTTACACCATATTTTATTTCTATTGCCATACAATCCACCATGTTCAACACCTCTTTTAGAGAAAATAAAATCCATCATAAACGCTTGTATTTGCACCCTAAATGAGGTCGTAATGATTCTCAAGGTAATATGGAGTTCTCGCTAGTACTCATCCAAAACAGACTTGAATTATATTGATGCAGTTGCATTCACATGGGAGCCATTATCTGTAGGGATCATTCGCTAGGGTGGAAGAACACCAAGTCGATGAGTCCATCGATTGAAACAGCAGCCAAACCATAATTCAGATTTACCATTCAAAACTATATTATATGGGCTTTAGAACACTGTAATAGAATTCCCAGCTTCAACTTTACTAGGTTCGCTGTAGAATATATTTTTTTGCGACTGTCGAAATAATTTCATTGTTTTTTCCTTCATTTCTGCTTCTAAAAGTTCCAAGTTCTCAAGCTTCTTGCTTGGACCATCCTCTCTTTCTCATCTCTCATGCAGTAATTTAAAATATATTTTTCGTTCTTCTTCAACTCAAAAGAGATATTCTGGAATAGACTTGGGCACAATAGCATGAAAATATCGATAATTGTTATTTCCGCACACCATAGTACTCTGAGGAGGTCCATTAGAAAAATAACAATTGAGCATAACAGATTGCTTTAGAACCATCACATCCACAGTCCACAAGCCACCATTTTATGCACTATCATAAAACAACTTCTGAACAATTATTAATGCATCTACCCAATTTTTGTAGGCTCAGTGAATCCAAACCTTTGAAGAAAAAGAAAGTGGACAAGAAGAACAATTGTAATAGAGTTTCACTTTATCTCCTCCTTTAAAATCAACAGGATGAATGCACCATAAAACATCAAGAGACTTTACTTCCATCTGGATGGTTGGGCATGTTTTTTCTTGTCTTTCAGCCACTTGCTTCTTTTCCTTTACTCTATCTCCTTCCTTTGGAGCATTTTCGTCCTCTACCCTACGCCGCTCTACAGCCTCTCCTTCTTTCTCAGCTTGCTTTACACGAAGATGTAATTCAGTGCATCTACATTACCATAAACTACGGAAAAAATCTTGATAAATATGGTATAATCTTGTTAAATCTTTCTCACTTATTTGTTTACAATTTTTGCTATCCTGCAATAACACCTCTTGAGTCAGATCTTCCATCTGCACTCCTTCTTTGTTCTCTTCTCTGTCCAATCTCCTTATTGATTCTTTATTTATCATTTTCTGTTGTCTTCCATAATGCTATTTTATTCAAAAAAAATATTAAAATGATATTTATAAGAAAATGTGATGCTCAGCATTCAGGGGTCCACTGAACATAAGTATTTACAATATTATGAAGAAATTGGATGCCAAAATTACAGTGGTCTAACAACAATCTTCATCCAAAAGAGAAAATTTTTCTTGCCCAAGAATTATGTGCTAAGTCATATAAAAAGCACAAATTTTTGAAACAATGAATTGTTAAGGAAGGTGGTGGAATTGCCAAGTGTGCCTACAGATGCATATAGTTTATATGGTATTGAAGCTACAAAAGAAGAAAAGAAGGAAGAAAATAAAAAGTTGCAAAGGGATGAAATTGGTGGTGCTTGTGTGTTTTTTTTCTGCATCTGTTTCTTAAATCAGAAAGTGTAAATGTCATTTCTGATTCTCCTGAGATCCTTTATGTTCCTTATCAGAAGAATCTCTTAGTCCAGCTCCTACTGCTGGTGGTGGTTGGTATTTTTAGATGTTTTATTCGCTAACTCATGGGTTTATAAAAAAAATTGCATTGTACAAGAACCACCCCTTTTTCTAATCATTTTGATAATTTTTTAAGGGTTTTTGAGATTTTTTCTCACCAATGACCTCCAATTTTTGTAAAAATCATAAATAAAGAAAGTGATGAGATCCTAGGATTTTAAACTTTAGTGCTTTCAAAAATTGGGAACATATGACATGAGTCATATGAAATGTTTATTTCCATTAAGCATGAGGGTATAATTATTAACTTAAATGGTCTTTAACACAATCCCTATAGATTTGTCTCTTCAAATGTGAGGGCGCCCACTCACAGAAAGGACATGATGGGAGTTTAAAATTTAGTGTTTTCAAACCTTGGGCACATATGACATGAATCATATGAAATGTTTATTTCCATTAATCATGAGGGTAGAATGATCAACTTAAATGGTCTTTAACACAATCCCTCTAAATTTGTCTCTTCAAATGTGAGGGCACCCACTCTCATGTTCGCATTTACTGATATTAGCCTTCAGGAAAAGATAAGAAAATATAAATTGAACTATTGTATCAATCCATGTGAACATGATACCCATTCGCCCTCTCACACACTCAATTTGAAAACTTTGTCTCCTAAAGGGAATGATTTGGGCAATATATTAGTTGCCTCAAAAACTTAGGTTCGAGTCAATTCTTCATGCAACATGATACTAAGAAGTTGCTAAGTTTTATCCTACTATTGTGCTAAATTGTTCAGCATCAGTTCAACAATTGTAGATGACTCTCATGGTGTTGAAATGTTATTTAATCTTATAGGTTGGCATACTTTCTTAGTCCCACAGTGCTGAAAAACTTTCCTCAACTATTAATCCTAAAGAAGTCCAATAATGGGTGAAGATGGATAGGCCAGCTTGAATTTTCTCACATCTCTTCCATCTCACTTAGACACTTATTTTGGGAACTCTTACACATTTACTATTTTAGTTGTCTAAGGCCTACGACAGGAAAAATAAATAACAAGTGTGTCCAAGCAGCAACACACTTGACTAGATTGAACTCGACCTAGTCTTATGATGAATGTAAATTTTAAGGGCTTCTTTTCTAATTCAAAATCACTGAAGATATATAAAATAACTATTTCATGTGTCCTACAATTCCAATAGTGCACATGGAAAGCTTCTCTGCAAATCTTTTTTGTTGCGTATGGTAGGCCTCTCAATAGACTAAGCTTGTACTAGCATGTCACCACTATGTTTTTTTTATGAAGGCTGCTGCATTATTGACTGACTAGTGAAGTATCAACCTTTGAATAATTTTCAAGCTTTGGAGAAGTCGCAATATATATTATAATTTTGTCTTGCAGATTGGCCTCTTGACCAATTTTTTCTAGGAATGTCTCTTATGGAAAAATAATTTCTTTCCTAACAGGTTATGACCCTCTTGAAAATACCAAGTTCACTAGAACATTTGAAGCAAATATCTAATGCACTCATCATGCTACCACTACAAGCCATTATAGAAAATAGAAACCAAGGTGAAAAAGAATCTACAACTACATTATAGACGTGTCGTAGTGACAATACTTCCTTGAATGTCTATTCTCCAACGTCCATAGCATTACCACAAATTATCATAGTTTATATTTAACTCCAAATAATATACATTCCAATAAGAAGTTTTCAATCATAATTTTACCTTGTGGTAATGATTTTCCTTATGCCCTGCCCTCATTGTCAGTGAAAAACTAGATTTCATATATTGATGGCATTCCTATTGTAATATGTCTAACTATCAGACAACTATCTCATTGTAATTCTAGATAAAATGAGCAGAGTACCAAAATAATAAAAAAAACTAAAAATGATAGTAGATATTGCAGGGTAAGAAACTAAATAGGTAGTACGCATGCTATGCTAGTCCATAATTCACTACCTTTCCCATTTATAAAATAGTTTCTACAACAATTCCGCTGCATATTAGTTCTTTATGTTGCTATTTATTGAGATTTGGCTCTCACAGGGATTACAATCAACCTTTCCCCAAGAGATACATATGGCTTATGCAATTGGCATACCATTGTTGTTATTGTAACTAACATTTCATGATAAGAATTTACAGTTGAAACATTGCCTTTACTTTTTTTGGCTTCCTAATTGTTATGTATGGCATATATAACACCAGTTGTCCATTCGGATTCATACGTGACCAAATGAAAAATGATTTAACTGTTGCTAAATGAAAAAATGTGACAAGCTAGGATTGGAGGGATTTTGTGCAAATTATAATGAAAAATAGAAAAGTGAACACCTGCACCTCCATTGTAGTGATAGTAGGGTTTCCTATTTATGATCTTCTAGACTTATTATTATTATTATTTGTTCATTTATTTCTGGTTTTTTTTCCCTGGTCAAGGTGTTTCTCAAGTTTTTTAGCTCTGAATGCTAAACACACTTCTTGATGTCTTGGAGTGGAAACACCTCACATATTAGCATAGGTCCAAGATCTATTTCTGGTATAATACTACAGATTGTGGAAGATTTGGTAAGTGCCTGCTACTGAAATCCTTGCCACTATGACCCAAGTGCTATTTGGCCACAACTAGAAGGTTAGTGCATTGGGCAAAAGATAATGTTGTGTGCATCGATGCTGCACATAGGGCATCTTTTTGCAAGCCCTTTTTCCCATCATGTCCAAGAGAAGTTTGCATATGCAAGATGCACATAACATTCCCTTTTCCCAATAAAATAACCTTCTAGTGTTTCATGAGCTTATAGCCTCTTTAGACAAAGGATTTGTCCAGAACATTTTCACTATTGGTTCGTAGTTATCCTGTGATTTTAGTCTGATTGCAAGAATTTTGTGTTAACATTTCTTCTCAATGTTTCTGCCATAACCTCAGAGCTACTCGGGTTTGGGGTTGTTCCCTAGATATCTCTTGGGGTTTGGACCAACCTCCTGATCTGTTGGCAACATTTCTATACCTCTAGCAGGTATATCACTTACCATACGAATTTTTGTTTCTCCAAAATTCCATTACTCTCGCAGAAGGGTTCATTATAATTTAAGATTCTTTCTCCCACAACTCAACATATCATGTTCAATGTGGTCTTGTTGGGTGATTTCGATGGCTTCTAAAGACTAGTTATTAGACAATTTTTATAACCTCTTAGGAAGGAGCTACTTAGTGGTGGCTGCCTCTCTAACACTTGCAGGTATTGATTGTTCATTTGTATATTGAAAAATTCATTTTCGGGGACTAATGTTTCAATTTTATCAAGTGTCTCTTGTTTCATATTAAACACAAGATGGACTTTGCATGCACTCATTTCATTGGATCAAGGCTTTCTGTCTTGCCTTGAATATTGAAAGCAAGTTACAAAAGCGATCCTTAAATATGGAGCATCATTGACAACAATTCAAGCTCCTCTCAGTGGATGTTTTCTAATCCCTCTTCTTCTACTCCTTCCCCTTGTCATATTCATTTGTTTACAAGGCATGAAAAAGACACCCATCAGTATAAATTTTAGTCCAAAAGAAATTGTAATGATAGTGTAAATGTTACAAGAATATTGCTATTATCACTAATGGTATGCCCATTATAATGAGGGATGTCTTAAGCAAAGAGTGGCTGAGCAAAGGGAAGGAGAAGGTTAAAATGATTATAGTCAAAAATCCCCACTTACATAAGTGGTTATTGTGGACTTCCCAATCCATGGTGGAAATGCCTCTGCTACTAAGTACGGTAACTCTAACAATTCAAAAGAAAAATGGGAAATGAATGGTAGTGATAAAAATCCTATTTCACAAGATCATGTGACTTTTCTTAATTTCCCTTAAAAATGTTAACCTTTGGTCAAAATTTTAGGTTTCGATGAAGGATAAGGAACCAATGCAAGTTATGAAGGTCCATCAATTCACTTTTTCTATTGACCACTCTTTGATATTATTAAGTATGATGGCACTCTTATTGACTGTTGTGGTCTTATTCCTTGGAATTTTTTACCAACACGATTTCCATGCAAGCTATTATACATTGTCTTGAAACTTCCCTATTTTTGTAGAGAAGTTAGTGTCATGCTAGTGATTAATTTGAAACTGTGTTTTAGTGGAAAAATTCATTCTTTTTTGGTGGAATAATTCATAATTTATTCTGATATTTTTTGCAAGTGTACTAGTCACGATGATAAATGTGTGGTTTACTTCAGAGGGTTCTCAGTTCTTTCTAGATATGTTTTTCATAATTTTCTTTGAATACTTCTCTAGTGCTTTAATTTCATATTTTATCCCCTGCACAATTGGTCCTGAGGTCCATGTTGTTATGTTTATTGGTTGTTTCTGTGGAAACTTTTTCCTGAGGTTCTGCAAGGTAAATCAAAATGCAAATAAATACTATTTGACATATTGATATTTGTTCAAGACATTATTGTGGGATACTTCAATTTCATAAATCTAGATTTATATTTCGTTATCTATATCAATATATAAGAACAAGCCCATGGATTGTTCATATTTTTGAAACTATGGAGTTGTTCCTTTCCTGTTGCATGTTCTTTTATATTGTTATGTTGTGATTCAAATTTCTAGTTGTGCTTTCCGGTTATTCTCCTACGTAGTAAACGCTTTGTTAGATTATATCAAAATTTATTCTTATTGTCTTTTTATTACATATATTGAAAATATTATTTCTAGCAACTTTTGATTTTCATAGATTTTCCATTCCTTTGGTGTATCTTTTCACCTTTAGGGGCAATTTATAGTTTAAATGCTAATTCTTTAAAGGGTTCTAGCTCAATGGAAGAGCACCTGATTTAGAAGTAGGAGGTTGGTGGTTCGATTCCGTCGTGCCCTGATATTCATAGGGAATGACGACGATGATATTTTGGTTTAGGGATGCTCTTTTAACCATCACCAATGAGCTTATGGTGACATTTTTTGACCCTCACAAAAATATGAAATGGTGACAGTCAACGAACGCCACCATATATACGCATTAATAGTGATGAACATTAAAGGTCTGTCACCATAAATATTTTTTGTTGATATGAAATGGTAAGGGTCATTGTTTGTCATTATAGTCATTATTCGTGACGGACCTTGATGTTACCAATGAGTTTATGGTGATGGTCAATGAACATCACCATATATATGCAATAGTAGTGACGACCATGAAAGGTCCATTACAAAAAATCATTTTTGTTCATATGAAATGGTGACGGTCACTATCCATCATTATAATCAATATTCATGATGGACCTTGAATGCCACCACAACACATACTTTCGATGACACCACCTTTGGTGACGTTCATTTTTTTTGTGACGTAGGCTATTTTCCATCACTATTTCTCATATTAAATGGTGACGGTCACTATCCGTCACTATAAATCATTGGTGACGGACCTTGAATGTCAACACAACACCTATAATTTCGGCAACACCACCTTTGGTGACGTTCAATTTTTGGTGATGAAAGCCTTTTTGACCCTCACCAATGAGCTTATGGTGACCATTTTTTCCCCTCAGCAATGTCTCTTTTTCTTGTAGTGTTGTTTTGCTATAGGAAGTGTTGTAATGCTATAGAAAATAGGCTGAGAGGGTTTTGAGGTTGCAAATCGTGGAATGGATGTGAGGAAAAGTAAGGGAAAGGTGTATCCAAATGGATGAGGTATTACCCACTCCCTTGGCCAAGTTCAGAACCCTTTAAGGGCCTCTCTTGCACCAAGAAGGCTACCCACAGAGGCCATAAAGATGGGTTTCAAAATAGGGTTGTTGATGACAGAGTGGAAGATAAAATAAAGGCGAGTTGGGGTTCAAGATGAAAATGCTGAAAGGGGTCGTTATATGAATTTGTAGCAATTATTGCAACCAATACATACACTCAAGAATTTACCATTAACAGACCATAATTTTAAATAGTGGATAGATGACTTGAATCAAATTCTATTTAATCCTAAAAAAAAAATCACCCAAAGCATAAGTCCAACCTATAACCTACAACAAATCCATGATAAATAAAATTAACACTACTTTATATTTTCCAAGAAATCATAAAATAATTAGTTTTCTCTGTAGTTAGAGGAATTGCTCCTCAAGCTCCAATGGAAGGGGAGAGAGAGAGAGGGACTTCAAACATAATTTTTGATGATTTTCATATGCTAACAAAATGAAATGAAATCAACTAAGATACTGAAGCATAAAGGAAACATAAAGTTACACAAGAGAGACTAAAGACCATGGATTGGGCCCTAAACCATAAGCTTCACTCCTTTGAAATAAAATGAGTAGAAACCAAAAAATATTCTCATTCTTATTTCATACCAAGTATTTTACATCAAAATGATCGTAAAAAATATCTATGAATCTGAGAGAGCTCGCTAGCTTCCTATAAAAATCCAATCCTAATTAGCTCTTACTCATGTTTATTTATACTAATGAGAAGCTACCAACAACTCTGTTAGGATATTTCGACACATAGGAAATATTTAAGAATAACTTAGTCTAGTGTAGAGTTAGGTAAAGTGTGTTTCTTTACCATGTACATTTGTAACTTATAATCTAATGGTCACGATTTATAGTGATCCGATGGTTATCTCTCACCTCGGTATTAACGGCACTTGATTTGTGGATTAACACCCGATTGGTCCATGATCTTTATTTAAAGAGCATGGAGGGTCATTTGTCCAGTAACCATTTATGAGAGAAACATATGTAACTTTTCATTTATATTAATAAATTCCCTGAAGTTGCCACGTTGGCTCAGGGCGTGGACTGTTTCCCTCTTTGAGGGTTTTAACCACGTGATTATACTGGCATACTGATTTGTGATCTGTTTGTGAGCAGTGACCTTTGGTTCTTCATCTACAGAACTTACCCTGTAAATTCCTACATGGTATCAGAGCTATTTTGTAGGTCACATCCGTTGTTGATCAAAATTCGAAGCTGATTTGACTGCATGCGAATGCCATTTTGTAGATCTACTATTTATGAACATTTTTTGGCTTGGATAACTGCTCGGTTGTGTCTGGAGCATCTATTACAGTGAGGAACGTCTTTCGTTTCATGCCAAAAGGTTTCTGGCTGCCCAAGTTATGTCAATTTAGATCTGGAGGTATAAACCATCTATTTTGCCATTATATTTGTTAATAGTTCTGCTTATTTCAGTTTTCTTCGTATATTAAGGTTTTATTTATTTGCCAAATCTATACCCTCTTCTCTCTGTGTGCTCTTTGTTTTGCGCCCTGTGTGATTTCTGCAAATCAGAAATAGGAAAAGAGATTTTTTTTGCTACATATGCTCTTTCCCCGCGTCTTTGTGTGATCTCAGGAAATCAGAAATAGTGAAAAAAGTGATAGTTGTCAGTAAGGCTAACCGAGAATCTAACATTCTGTCATAAGGCTTTGCATTTCGTTTTTTTGCTTGTTTTTGTGCAGGAAAAGGCACACACCTCCAATAATAATAATAATAATAATAAT
This sequence comes from Pinus albicaulis, assembly GCA_034641835.2. NCBI lineage: Eukaryota > Viridiplantae > Streptophyta > Pinopsida > Pinales > Pinaceae > Pinus > Pinus albicaulis. Next base: position 971,122,133 of record CM076573.1, read on the forward strand.
AATAATAATAATAATAATAATAATAATAATAATAATAATAATAATAATAATAATAATAATAATAATAATAATAATAATAATAATAATAATAATAATAATAATAATAATACCCCCTTCCTCCTCTCTAAAATAACATAATCCTTTTACTATCTCACTTGGTGAGGGGTTAGTTTATGAAAATAGAGGTCTTGGGTTCAAGTTTCCTTCTCAGGCTTCTTTTGTAAAAAGTTTTCGTTCAAAGGGGTGGAATTTTTTTTTAAAAAGAGCCACACTTCATCCCATTCCCGTAACTATTTGGCATCTACAACTCTGATTTTTTCAAAATGCATAACTTCTTCATCCGAAAGCTATTTTTTGAGCTGTTTTTTCTTAAATGGCTTAATCTTTCAAGATCTTTCCATTGGAGTACTTAGTTTCAGCGTTTCTCAGCTTTAGTTTAAAAAAAAAAAATGGAAAGTGCATATCCGGTTATTCTTAACAACACCAATTATTTCCAATGGCTACCTCACATGTGATGCAGGGGCATCCAAACAGGTTCGAATTCAAGATCAAATCTGCAGCTGAAGAGACTGAGTATGCGAACAGTCATGTAAATTAGGGAATTTTTTTATTGAAAACCGATGCTGAAACTTATGTAACTGATCAATAATTAGATCTGCCATGTGTGCATTTGAGGAGATGAAGAGTTCTGAGTGATTCAGGAGAGATTGTGGATCTCAAGCAATTCGGGATCTTTTGTATTTTCTATAAGAGTTAATCTGTAATGTGTGAGGAAATGGAGACAAAGCGAATGCGATGTAGTCTTAAAGGAAGTGCGTACTGAGGCCGAAATGCCTCAGAATTGTAACTGAGTTTGTACATAATAGAATTTTTGTGTGTTGATTTCTGATTTAATCAAGTTCAGGTGTTATGAGTTAAATGTTGTCATTGATGGATTATGATCGACTATCGATCACTGAAAGGATCGATAGCGATCCAACAAATGTCGTTATAGTGTAGGCGTAGATGATGGTGAATTTATTTTACTGATTCCTGTGTATGAATTGAATACATATGTGTTCTGTACGATTGGGATAATTGACATCGAATTTCATATGAACCCCACAATACAGAATTCATTGGGAACTGAATAGTGAATGCATTTTAGACCCCTATGAAGGGTTCAATATAGTCGCGTTAATGGTATAAATCAGGTTTATAGTTAATGGAGCCACAGTTCCAAGGTTTGAACCTGGAGTTAGTGGGCCAGAGCGAATACAAAAAAATGCGTTAGCCCCGGGTTAACCCCACGGTCAATCACTGTACAAAACTGGAGTAGTTTTGATCACACCAGTTTTAGTACGGAAGGGAAACCACCCAAGGTCAAGCGATCCTGTGAAATCCGCCACATCAACGGGCAATACTGCCTCATCGCTCCCTCATCGCGTGTTAACTTTCGACTGCGGAATCAGCACGATATCGACGTACGCCGTCCGATCTGAGGCTGGCTCATCGAACGGTGATTGCCCTCAAACATGCTCAAAGGTTAACCTAAGGTATGGACGTTGAATTAATTTGAATTCCGTCGATTGTATAGGTGGGCCCATAACCCATAGGAACAGGATCAAGAACCAAATATTTTGGATTATGAATATGGCAACTTTGACATAGGTTTGAAATAGCAGAAAAAGGGGGATCCTGTTCATAGTGGGAAACGAACCCCATCCAGTGGTATCAGAGTAGGGAAATGATTTCCTACAGGGAAGAAGTTTGCGTACAGATGAAGAAGAGGTACATTTTGTGAAAATTTGTAAGTTGGTGATTTTCTTTTGTATTGTGAAGGTAGTAGAAGAGGAAGGTGAGAAGATTGTGGCAGCCTAGAGCAGGAGTGCTCAACTTGTTCCACAGGACCGAACCAAAGAGATACCGAGAGCCGGAGCTCAGGAGTGAAGCTTGGTGAGGTATTTGGTAGCAAGGAGAGTTGCTATTGCAAACATTTTGTTGCAGCTCACAGAAGAAAATTCTTCAGAGGATGCGGGAGAGAATTGTTCAGGAGATGATGCTACAAGAAGATCATGAAGAGCAGTTCCACAGATGATGCGGTTAGACTTGCTGGCAGCTGGAGAAGACATATGACCAGGAGGTCATAAATTTTTGTGCCTCGAGAGAGATTGTGGATCTCAAGTGATTCAGGATCTTTTGTATTTTCTATAAGAGCGAATCTGTAATGTGTGAGGAAATGGAGACAGAGCGAATGCGATGTAGTCTTAAAGGAAGTGCGTACTGAGGCTGAAATGCCTCAGAATTGTAACTAAGTTTGTACATAATGGAATTTATGTGTGTTGATTTCTGATTTAATCATAGTTTAGGTGTTATGAGTTAAATGCTGTCATTGATGGATTATGATCGACTATCGATCACTGAAAGGATCGATAGCGATCCAACAAATGTCGTTATAGTGTAGGCGTAGATGATGGTGAATTTATTTTACTAAGTCCTGTGTATGAATTGAATACATATGTGTTCTGCACGATTGGGATAATCGACATCAAATTTCATATGAACCCCACAATACAGAATTCGTTGGGAACTGAATAGTGAATGTGTTTGAGACCCATGTGAAGGGTTCAATATAGTCACGTTAATGGTATAAATCGGGTTTATAGTTAATGGAGCCATAGTTCCGAGGTTTGAACGTGGAGTTAGTGGGCCGGAGTGAATACAATGAATTGCGTTAGCCCTGGGTTAACCCCACGATCAATCATTGTACAAAACCAAAGCAGTTTTGATCGCATCGCTTTTGGTATGGAAGGGAAACCACCAAAGGTCAAGCGATCTTGTGAAAAGCCACCACGTCGACGGGGAAATACCACCTCATTGCTCCCTCATCACGCGTTAACTGTTGACTACGGACTTAGTGTGATATTGATGTACGTCGTCCAATCTGAGGCTGGCTCATCGAACGATGATCGCCCTCAGACATGCTCGAAGGTTAACCTAAGGTATGGACATTGAATTAATTTGAATTCCATCAATTGTATAGTTGGGCCCATAACCCATAGGCCCAGGATCAAGAACCAAATATTTTGGATTATGAATATGGCAGCTTTGACATAGGTTTGAAATAGCAGAAAAAGGGGGATCCTGCTCATAGTGGGAAATGAATCCCATCAAGGGGTATCAGAGCAGGGAAATGATTTCCTGTGGGGAAGAAGTTCGCGTACAGAGGAAGAAGAGGTACATTTTGTGAAAATTTGTAAGCTGGTGATTTTATTTTGTATTGTGAAGGTAGCTACAGAGGAAGGTGGGAAGATTGCGGCAGCGTAGAGGAAGAGTGCTCAACTTTTTCCATAGGAGCGAAACAAAGAAATGCTGAGATCCGGAGCTCAGGAGAGAAGCTTGGTGAGGTATCTGGTAGCAAGGAGACTTGCTATTGCAGAGGTTTTGTTGCAGCTCACAGAGGACAACTCCGTAGAGGATGCGGGTGAGAATTGTTCAGGAGATGATGCTACAAGAAGATCACGAAGAGTAGTTCCACAGATGACGTGGTTAGACTTGCTGACAACTAGAGAAGACATATGACCAGGAGGTCATAAATTTTTGTGCCTCAGGATTATGATGTAGGGGCATCCGAACAGGTTTGAATTCAAGATTGAATCTGGAGCTGAAGAGATTGAGTGTGCGAACAGTCATGTAAATTGGGGAAATTTTTTATTGAAAACCGATGCTGAAACTTCTGTAACTGATCAATAATTAGATCTGCCATGTGTGCAGTTGAGGAGATGAAGAGTTCTGAGCGATTCAGGAGAGATTTTGGATCTCAAGCGATTCGGGGTCTTTTGTATTTTCTATAAGAGTGAATCTGTAATGTGTGAGGAAATGGAGACAGAGAGAATGCGATGTAGTCTTAAAGGAACTACGTACTGAGGCTGAAATGCCTCAGAATTGTAACTGATTTTGTACATAATAGAATTTATGTGTGTTGATTTCTGATTTAATCATAGTTCAGGTGTTATGAGTTAAATCTTGTCATTGATGGATTATGATCGACTATCGATCACTAAAAGGATCAATAGCGATCCAACAAATGTCGTTATAGTGTAGGCATAGATGATGATGAATTTATTTTACTGATTCCTTTGTATGAATTGAATACATATGTGTTCTGCGCGATTGGGATAATCGACATCGAATTTCATATGAACCCCAAAATACAGAATTCGTTGGTAACTGAATAGTGAATGCATTTTAGACCCGTGTGAAGGGTTCAATATAGTCACGTTAATGGTATAAATCAACTTTATAGTTAATGGAGCCACATTTCTGATGTTTGAACCTGGAGTTAGTGGGATGGAGCGAATACAACAAATTGCGTTAGCCCCGGGTTAACCCCACGGTCAATCACTGTACAAAACCGGAGCAGTTTTGATCGCACCGCTTTTGGTATGGAAGGGAAACCACCCAAGGTCAAGCGATCCTGTGAAAATCCGCCACGTCGATGGGGAAATACTGCCTCATCGCTCCCTCATCACTCAGCACAATATCAACATACGCCGTCTGATCTGAGGCTGGCTCATCGAACAGTGATCGCCCTCAAACATGCTCGAAGGTTAAACTAAGGTATGGATGTTGAATTAATTTGAATTCCGTCGATTGTATAGGTGGGACCATAACCCACAGGCCCAGGATCAAGGAGCAAATATTTTGGATTATGAATATGGCAGCTTTGACATAGGTTTGAAATAGCAGAAAAAGGGGGATCCTTCTCATAGTGGGAAACGAACCCCATCAAGTGATATCAGAGCAGGGAAATGATTTCCTGCAGGGAAGAAGTTCACGTACAGAGGAAGAAGAGGTACAGTTTGTGAAAATTTGTAAGCTGGTGATTTTCTTTTGTATTTTGAAGGTAGCAGCAGAGGAAGGTGAGAAGATTGCGGCAGCCTAAAGAAAGAGTGCTCAACTTGTTCCACAGGAGCGAACCAAATAGATGCCGAGAGCCAGAGCTCAGGAGAGAAGCTTGGTGAGGTATCTGGTAGCAAGGATACTTGCTATTGCAGAGGTTTTGTTGCAGCTCACAGAGGATAATTCCACAGAGGATGCGGGTGAGAATTGTTCAGGAGATGATGCTACAAGAAGATCACGAAGAGCAGTTTCACAGATGATGTGATTAGACTTGCTGGCAGCTGGAGAAGACATATAACCAGGAGGTCATAAATTTTTGTGCGTTGGCAGTCTGATGCAGGGGCATTCGAATAGGTTCGAATTCAAGATCGAATCTGCAGCTGAAGAGACTGAGTATGTGAATAGTCATGTAAATTGGGGCAAATTTTTATTGAAAACTGATGCTGAAACTTATGTAACTGATCAATAATTAGATATACCATGTGTGCGGTTGAGGAGATGAAGAGTTTTGAGCGATTCAGGAGAGATTTTGGATCTCAAGCGATTCGGGATCTTTTTTATTTTCTATAAGAGCGAATCTGTAATGTGTGAGGAAATGGAGACAGAGCGAATGCGATATAGTCTTAAAGGAAGTGTGTACTGAGGCTGAAATGCCTCAGAATTGTAACTAAGTTTTTACATAATAGAATTTCTGTGTGTTGATTTCTGATTTAATCATAGTTCAAGGGTTATGAGTTAAATGTTGTCATTGATGGATTATGATCGACTATCGATCCTAAAAGGATCGATAACGATCCAGCAAATGTCATTATAATGTAGGCATAGATGATGGTGAATTTATTTTAATGAGTCCTGTGTATGAATTGAATACATATGTGTTCTGCGTACTGGGATAATGGACATCGACTCTATGAACCCCACAATGTTTTCTAATTCGTTGTAAACTAAATAGTGAATGCATTTTTAGACCCGTGTAAAGGTCTAACATAGTCACGTTAATGCATAAATCGATTATAGTTACTTATTAAGGCCCAAGGTTTCAACCCGGAGTTAGTGGGGCCGCAGCAAATACAACGACTCATTAGCTCGTTAACTCCTCACAACAATCGTTGTACAAAACCGAAGCAGTTTTGATCGCACCGCTTTTGGTATGGAAGGGAAACCACCCAAGGTCAAGCGATCCTATGAAAAGTTTCCACGTTGATGGGGAAATACCGCCTCATTGCTCCCTCATCACGTGTTAACTATCAACTGCTGGCTCAACGCGATATCGACGTACGCAGTCTGATCTGAGGTTGGCTCATCGAATGGTGATCACCCTCAGACATGCTCGGAGGTTAACCTAAGGTATGGATGTTGAATTAATTTGAATTTTGTCGATTGTATAGGTGGGCCCATAACCCATAAAGCCTAGACTTCCAGAACCAAATATTTCGTATTATGAATATGGTAGGCTTCGACAGGTTTGAACAGCGTGTACAGGGATCCCCGCCATAGTGGGAAACGAACCTCTATCAACATGGTAGATATACTTAGAAGTAAAGGGATTTATAGAATAGCCACGTATTGTAGAAATCAAACTCGATGATGATATGTTGTTAAATGGGAAATAAACAAGACTACACAAGGGTTGATAGGAATGTCCATTACTCAAGATCTTGATTTCATATCCTTGAAATTGACACCCTCATGGTATTCCCTGGACAAGCTAAATACTATCTTTGGCATTCAAGATCAAATCAGTACCCATCAACTTGAAAATGAGTTGCTTACTTTGGACCCCAATAATTTCTCCTCTATTGAATATTTTTTTTGTCCAAACATTCAAGACCCTCGCAGTTCTTTTTTAAGGTTGTATGTCAAAGGAAGATGGTAGCCTCATCTATTGTATCTCCTTACTAAGCTTGGCCCCGCATACTCTATATTTGTTTCCGCCTTCCATTCCACTAGAGCAGCCATCATTTCTTCGTAAACTACCTACAAGAATCCTCATTTTGATGCCTTTTGTGATTTTTTCGATAAGAGAACAAGAAAATTTTTACACCTGTCTTATCAATTAATGGAAATGCGTCTCCAAGAAAGCCTTAGCAACCCAACATCAATCACATTGCAAGAATCCTAAGCAGAAGTGCGTATCTCAAAAAGTATGGTCCGAAACCAAACAAGGGCCCTAAGAAATTTCAGCCAAATTGAAAAAGCAACTCACCAAAATGTTAAGGCATATAAAAAACAATGCAAAGGAGATGATAGATATTGCAAGTTCCCGTAATCAGATGGCTATTTAGAGTCCAAATGTTTTAAGAAGATGGAAGCCTTAGAAGCAGCAACGAACAAGCACACATCAATTTGGAGCACTCTTCACCTTCATCTTTCTCACATGGCATCATTGTGGGCTGTCACATCAAGATCTCGGGTTATGCATTGTAATGTATCTTCTTCCTCTCCTTCTAATGAGTGGCTCATTGATTCGAGCTTCTACCACATGCATGAAAAAATGCATGTTTTATTCTTGAAATGATTATAACAGCAAACATATTTATGTTGGTGATGATAGATCTCTTAGTGTTGTAGGATCCGGAACCATTCATCTAGATAACAGTCGCTTAATGATGTACTATGTGTTCCTACCTTTGTCATGTGCAAATCCTATCTATTTATCGATAACCTATCTGTGTGAAGGGAAAATAGTAGAATTCTCATCTCATGATGTTGTAATATGACGTCAAAGATCCTAAACATATTTTAGCTACCTATATTGCTAATGTATCTCCACAAGGCTGTATATAAGTTTGAAAACTTTGGGTCATCATCTCTTCCTCTATTTTTGTTGCTCATAATGATGATGTGAGAAAATCCTTTACATGAGCGATTTGGTCACTTAAAACTATCTCTCTCTTCAAACTCTATGTAAGGAAAATATGGTGACAGTGGCTCTCCTATATGGTATTCTGTTCGGATGATGTTTCTTTTCTCCTGATGTACTTTAAAACATCATCGATAGTTTGCAACGTGCCTTCGGGCAAGCTTTCAAATACTTTTGAAGCAGTGACAAAGTATTTATGTGGTCCACTTCATTGTTTCTTTCTTTCAGTTGGAAGTACTTAACCTTCGATGATTTTTCCACATGCACTTGCATATTTCTTAAAACTCAAGATCAAGTTTTTAACATGTTCTTGGCCCTTTAAGGCCTTTGTTGAGAAACAACTGGACATCAAATTTTAAGTTAAGATCGTACAATGGCGTAGAATATAAATAACAACAATTTTATCAACTTTTACATCGAGCATGGCATTAAAATTGCAACATAATATTCCATATACTCACAACAAAATGGTGTAGATGAAAGGAAGAATCACACCTTGGGAAGAAATGGACACCGTATGCTTCAATCTAAAGGACTTGGTCTCAATTTTTGGGCAAAAGCCATTAGCTGTGCAAATTACATAGTAAATCACACTCCTACTAAGGTTTTGAAGAATATAACTCTAGAAGACGCTTGGAGCTCAATCAAACCAGATGTAAGTCACTTTCATGTTTTTGGAAGTGATGCTTGGGCCCATATTCCAGATGTGAAACATAAAGCCTTAGAACCTAAGAGTGAAAAATGTATTTTTGTTGGATATTCTTAAGATTTCAAAGGATATAGACTTTCTTCAACTCAACCAAAAATATAATCATTAGAAGTGAACATGTATTGCTTCATGAAAATATATCGTCTGTGAGCCTAGTTTGGTGGGTGTGCCACCTTTGCCCACGAGCCCCGATTCCCCTCCGGGCATATGTGCCACCTTCTTCTATTTTTAATGGCATTCCTTCCTCTAGTTCAGATGATGATGGCCGAGGATGAAAATCCTCCTCCAACTTGTGAAATTGTTCGATACCCATCGTCTCCAAGATGGGTCCGTTTACTCGGGATGCAACAAGCCTCTCTTTGTAGGTGACCCTGCCAATCAACGATGTACATGTTCTCGCCCGAAAGACTTTCCTTATCGGCTCAAGTTCCGGTAAAAACTCGATCCAAAAACCTTTCAAGAAGCTCTCCGTCATCCGTATTGGGATGAAGTTAAGTGAATGAAGAGAGTATCATTCTTATTGGAAAACAATACTTGGGATCTTTGTTCCTCTTCTAAAAGGAAGAAAATCGTCAGATGTAGAGTGATTACAAACAAAAGTTTAACTGTATGGAAAGTGATAGACATAAAGCCCATCTTGTCGCTAAAAGTTTTCTTTTCACAAGTTGAAGGAATTGGAATATACTAAAACCTTCTCCCCGTTTTCCAAAATGAATTCTATCTTCCTTGTTTTTTTCCCTGCTACTCTCTTTAAATCGGAAGTCCATCAGATGGATGTTAAATCGCTTTCCAGGCGAGAGATTTGCATGAAGAAATCACATGGAATAAATCATTTCTACTTTATTCAAAAAGACCTAACCCTTGCTTCGTTGCCTTAGCAAGCCCCATAGCCAAACAAGCTCCTGCCTGCATGGAAAATGGATAGATTTCTTCAGATAATGGCTTTTCTAGGTGTCATTCTTGAGAACAATGTTCACACCAAGAAGGTGAGTAATTCTTCACCATCCTTGTTCTTTATGTTGATGATCTTATCCTTACCAGTAGTGATCCAAACCATATGCTAAACCATGTGAAGTCTAGCCTCAAAAAGAAGCTTGAAATGACAAAACTTGAAGGACACTTGCATCATTTCCTTATCTTCGACAGTCTTGCAATCCAAGGAAGGCATTACCTCTCTTGTCTCCAAGTATGCCTGTGATCTTCACACCACTTTCATATGGAATACCATAAGCCCATGCCCCTTCTCCTTTCACTAGATTCAAGCTTTCATCAACCGTACTACCTCTCAAGTCGATGCTACCTTTATACCGTCAACTTTGTTGGTAAACTTTTGTATCTAACCCATACCCATCCCGACCTTTCATTTACCGTTGGTCTTGTCACTCACTATGCACCAACCTCAAGGAAATTCATCGGAAGTAGCTAAAATTTGACATATATCTGGGCTGTACAATTCGCCCCGAGATTCATTACAAGCTATAGGAGCATCTCCTCATGGATTGGGTTCACCGATTCTCGATTGGGCCGGTGACCCCGATGATTGGAAGTCCAAAGGCAAGATATGTATTCACTCTGGTTCATGACCTATTACTTGGTCTTGTGGCAAAACAAAGTTCCATCTCCCTTTATTCAACAGGCGCAAAGTATCGTGGTGCGCTAGAAGCCAAGAAGTGAAGCCATGTGGTCAGATCCTATCTAAAATTGGTCTTCATCAAGAAGACCCAACTACACTTTGATGATAATCATAGTGCCATTTAGCTATGTGTAAATATCCACCAAAGATCAAAAGAGGAGACACATTGACCCACATGCACTTCACTTAAAGCTCATTCATGATTGTGTTCAAGTGCAAGATTGTCCAACCAATGATCAAGTAGCCGATATCATTACGAAGGCTCATAGAAGCAAAGTTTACTAAACTTTTGATCCATGCTCGATTTCAGAAAGTTGTCATTAAGGGGATAGGCTCTAATGCCTCCTTCTCTCCTATTGTGTCACTTTTTGTAAATCCTTCAATCCTATCCCAATTTGTTCTCATGGGGGATGTTAGGATATTTCGAATATTGTTGGTGGAAATAGGCCTTTATGTCACCCTTGTAACCTCTAACTCATCCCAAGTTGTTCTTATGGGGGGATGTTAGGATATTCTAACACATAGGAAATAGTTAAGAATAACTTAGTCTAGTGTAGATCTGTGTAAAGTGTGTTTATTTACCATGTATATTTGTAACTTATAAACTGCATGGTCATGATTTGTAGTGATCCGACTTGCCATCTCTCACCTCGGGTATTAATGGCACTTGATCCGTGGCTGTTTAACACTCGATTGGTCCATGATCTCTACGAAAGAGCATGGAGGGTCATTTTTCCTAAGAATCGTTTATGAGAGAAACACATGTAACTTTTTCTTTATATTAATAAATCTCCGAAATGGCCGCATTGGCTCAGTAAGCGGACTCAAGTTTCTTTCGAGGGCTTTAACCAGGATTATGTCAGGTACTGATTTTTGATCTGTTTTTTGGAGCTAGTGACATTTGGTTCTTGATCTGGCTTAATCCTACTCAGAATTCCCAAACTCCCTAAAGATTATGAATTTGTCTCCTTGATATTCCCTCTTATTATTCACTTGCTTGATTTCCTTGATTTTGAACTATCAAGCAAGATCTTAGGTGATATTGGGCTCATTTCAAGAATTTAAGACAAGGCATCCTTCCTATAATTTCTCCTCGATGTTTCACCAATCCATGACATGGATTTTTGACTCAAAAATAGATTTATTTCTTCATTTTACAATTAGACTCTTTTTTTGGGCTTCAAGTCATGACAAACCTATTACACCTTTCACTAATAAAAATTATTAAAAAACTAATCAAATTAGAGAGAGAGAGAGTAAATAAGCTAAAAAGGTGATATTGCAACCACTTAATATATACCTAATGATGAGCCTCATTAACTAGTTTACTATCTTGCATATTAAACCTTTGCAATATTTTCTTGACATACTTCCTCCGGCTTAATCCGCACCTTCTTGTTTTCTCTGATCTCATTTAATTTCTTGCCTCCATGATATTTTGCAGCACCAAGATCACCATACAACTTTGAGGACAATTGGCCTTCAAATCCTAGATAATTTTCTCATTTCCAATCAACAACATATCATCCACATACAAGAACAAATAAATAACGAATTTAACAACTAATTTAAAATACACACATTGATCTTCTTTTCTTCTTATGAAGCCAAGTCCCAAGATATATGTATCAAAGTTTTTATACCACATCTCATGACTATTTTTACCCATACATTAATTTTTTTTAAAAAATTCATACCAATTATTTATTACCTCACCAAAAATCCTTCTAGTTGTTTCATTTAGATCTCTTCTCTGCAACCCCATGAAGAAAATGGTGTCTTCACATCCATCTATTGTACTTTAAAAATCAAAGGAAACAATAAGAGATAAAAGTAATTCATTATTATATAACTTGGGAAAATATGAAAATATCACCGATATCAATTTCGCACGCGGGAATAATCATTTGCTACCAACCAGCCTTGTATTTCTCCATGTTTTCTTTTTGTTCATCTTCTTCTTAAACACCCATTTGTTATCCATGGGCCTCTAACCCAACAACTCCACCAAATCCCAAGCCTCAATTTTTTCCAAAGATGCCATTTCATTAACCATGTCCTCTTACAAGGTTTTCCTTTGAATTATCACCTACCTGTGTGGCATAGCCTGGTCACATACCACTTCCCCGAACTTAGACATAGTCAATGGTGCTAGTTAACCGACCACGCCGTCATTTATGTCTTTAAAAAATACATGGTACGTCATTTCAAAGGCGTAACGTAACCAAATAGGTTACCATTAACATTGATCATGATGTAGCCTATAAATTTGTCAGCAACACCATGAACCAAGTGATTCGAATAGCCTGGCGCATTACGTTTAGAAATAATGGTAACGTGCTTTTTAGAAATCTAATATGCTAAAAAATTTTATTATGGAGAAAGAAGTAAAATAACCGTACATTTTGGCATCAGGGAAGCATATTCTCACCGGTGCTTGAGAGCTCTTGAGCACTGAAGAAGTAAAAATGTAGATTTTTTCGCCGTAACTTTTTTTGTTTAACCCTATTCTGGTGAGTGGGTTTTTAACGCACACCAGGTGGTTTTTTCCAAGCACACCGAGGTTGTTTCAATTTAGCATAGGTTTTTATGATGCATCAGGCCCAAATTTTTGTAGCGCACCGGTGCGCTATAGTAATTAGATGCACCGGGCGGGTTTATATGAAGATCACGTTGTCTCGACTTGCCAATTTGCAGTACATACCGATTATTTTCTAGTTGAACACACCAGTGTGGTGTAGGATGAGAAACACATCAGACAAAAAAACATCCACAAAAACCTCCACTCGTCAACCTCCTCTAGAAACCTCTTCTAGAAAATAGATATCTAGGCTATTTTTATAAGGGGTTCCTCAAAGACATCCGCTAAACGGTTTTTCCCTTGTAGTGTTAGTGTATCCCCCTTATTATTATTATTTTTCCCATGCTTTAGTCCCCGTATTTCTATTATTGTTCCCCATAGAAGACCATTATTGTTATTGTTGTTCCCTTAGTATTATTGTTATGTTAGCTCTGATTATATGTGAACCCTTAGACTCAGATATATAGAAAGTAGGTTTTTTCATTGTAATCATCCGAGAATTGTTCATTTATGTAATGTAAAGGAGGTTTTCCCCTCAAAGAGGATAATTTTTAAGTTGGAAGAAAAAATAGAAAAGGGGATTTGTTACAGTTGTGAAAGAAAATACACTAAAGGTCCTAAGTGTGTTGAGAAAAAAATATTTTACATATATTGTGAAGAGGAGGAAGAAAAGGAACAAGAAACTTCAAAATAAGAGGATATACACCAAGAACCAACCTTAGAGAAAAGCGAAATGAATTTGAATATATCTTGTAATTCATTCGAAGGAATTATGATCTAAAAGGGTTGTATTAGTTTGTTGTGCTAAGTGTCCTTTGAGTAATAAAAACATATACAATTTGTCTCCATTTTTTTCTTAAGGAATGAGTATTTTAAAAATGAAACATACATGAATTTTTTGAGTTTTAAGCATGAAAATAAGCCTAAATAACACTAAAAAATAATGTATAATAGAGAAATAACATCACACATGAATTTTACAACAGGCATGATGAAGCAGTTCACCCCTCCTCAGCTACATTTGCTGGTCCAGCTCCCAATGGCATGCCCTTATTTGTCATTATGCTTAAAATGTATAATACATGTGTTTACATGCCTCTAATGGATGTTTTCTATGCACCAGTGGCTACAAAATGATCAAATAAGTCTATATAAACTCTAGTTTCACCCAAATTGGTCGAAAATTGACGTCCCAAAGCGTTTTCCAAATAACAGCTAGAATTGCTCCACTAAAAGTGGAGAAATGTAGTTAACTGTAGTTAAAATAGTAGATATCCACCTTTTTTGGTGGCTACTATTAACTCCGCTAAACAAATAGCCACCGCATTAAACATTTTTGGTCAGGGGTGGGGTGGTCACAAGATGACCCCCTTACACCGCAGTCTAACATTAAAAACTCAGAAAAATTGGAGGGGAAATATAAACAACATAGTTTTGAAACCTCTACATAAAATATTGTTTTAACCGCGCATGTGACAATGCTTACCACCAGAAATTGTGGTTTGGAACTATTATTTTAAATGTTTCATCTAAACTTTTCGCATGTGACAAAATTGTTGGGCATCGTCGGATTGTCATGGTTAAGGAATTTTCAAGCTGTAATATATGTTGGAGTTTAAGAAACTTTAACATGTGACCATTTTCCATCAGGCCGCCGGTGGGTTGGGGCTGCAGGCGGGTTGGGACTGCCAGCGGTCCCCCCCCGCCCCCCCCATATGAAAAATTATTAATGTTTAAATATAACTGGTGCCCTATAGGGGTAAGGATCACCGTATAGAAGAGTTGGTTGAGGTTTGTGTTGGAGCACCGGAGGTCACGGGGTTGAACCCCCTTGACTCCACCAAAATTTTGCACAAGGGTCCAAGGCACACGAGGCAACCTTCAGGTTGGCCGCATGTCACCCATCTAATGACCCTCGACCCATAAACAGAAACATGGAGAAATCTGATTAGATTTGAGAAAAAAATATTCTGAGAATATGCCACCCTTGTTGACTATACATGCATGCTGACTTGGCATCCCAGTCATTCCTATCACAAAATTTTAGTTGTTTAGGAAAACGACTAGAACATGATATCTTCCTCATAGGACATCAGTTTTTTTGAACTGTTCATGGTGCGGGAATTACAACGACGAGATTTACCTGATCACTCAGGCTCGGTATAGTTTTGAGCACTTTCAGTTTTGAGCAAAATACATGATCTCTTGATCACACCTCCACATTGGGAAGATTTTGGAACCCAAAAGACATTAATTACCTATTCAGAAGATGAGGGTACAACCCCCACACCTTTTCAACTTCCATCCACCTTTCCTTACTTGGTTTACTGCCCTTGAGACCAACTAGAAGGTAATCGACACTTCTCCTCTTAGAAGTGTGTGTCCTCCTGTCAAGGATGGTATCCTCCTTGAGCTCATCCAGAAATTTTTGCGAGAAATCTTCTATAGATGAGGGGCGAAAAATGTCACCATAAGCTCATTGCTGAGGGTCAAAAGAATCTTTGTTACCAAAAACTGAACGTCACCAAAGGTGGCATTGCCGAAGGTATAGGTGTTGTGGTGACATTCAAGGTCCATCACCAATAATGATTTATAATGACAGATAGTGACCATCACCATTTCATATGAGCAATGGTGATGGACAATAGCCTCCATCACCAAAAAAATGAGAGTCACCAAAGGTGGCTTCGCCAAAAGTATGTGTTGTGGTGACATTCAAGGTCCATCAAGAATATTGATTGTAATGACGGATAGTGACCGTCACCATTTCATATGAACAAGGATGATTTTTTGTGATGGACCTTTCATGGCCGTCAATATTGGTGCTTATGTATGGCGACGTTCGTTGACCGTCACCATTTCATATTTGGTGAGGGTCAAAAAAATGTCATGATAAGCTCATTAGTGACATCAAGGTCTATCACGCATAATGACTATAATGACAAACAATGACCCTCACCATTTCATATCAACAATGGTTTATGGTGATGGACCTTTCATGGTCTTCATTATTGATGTGTATATATGGTGGCATTCGTTGATCATCACCATTTCATATTTTCGTAAGGGTCGAAAAATGTCACCATAAGCTCATTGGTGATGGTCAAAACAACATCTATAATGAAAAATTGATCATCGCCATTCTCTATGAATATTAGGGCATGATGGAATCGAACCACCAACCTCTCTCTTGTTCGCAAATTGAGGGAAGCCTTGGAGATCGAAAAGAGGCCTGACAACCTTAATAGGGAAGATGGGTGGAGTGTCAGTAGATGTTGGATTCCCACTCTTCACTCTTAGTTGCTTTTTTTTTTTTTTTTTTTTTCTCACTAGCTTCCTTTTCTTTATATATATTTATATATATATATATATATAAATTTATTTTTATTTATTTATTTGTTTATTTTTTTCGCCTCCTTATTACTGTATGAATTTATTTAGCTATGAAATTAAATTATTTAATATTTTAATTTTAATTTTATATTTCTTTTTATTATTTTATGTGTTTATTACTTATTCTATTTAATTTGGTTTATTAAATTTATTTCTCTTTTAGATTTTTAATTGTTGTTTTTGTTTTATTTTTATTTTTATTTTATATTTTATTTATTTATTTATTTTATTTTTCATTTATTTATCTATTTATTTATTTATTTTTATTTTTAATTTTTATTTTATTTATATATATATATTTATTTATTTATTTTTATTTTTATTTTATTTTATTTTATTTATTTTATTTTATTTTATTTTATTTTATTTTTATTTTTATTATTATATATATATATATATTATTTATTTATTTATTTTTAAATAAAAATAAAATTATTTTTACATTATATTTATTGGAAATCATTAATATTGAATTAAATTTAAATTAAAAACTTTTAATATAATTTTATCATACATAATAAGATTTAGTTTTATTGATAAATTTAATTTATTTTATTAAATTAGTCAAACTAGCCGTTATATTACTAACGGCTAGTTGGAGCATTCATGTCTATTCCATCTGGTTTTTTGGTTCAGATTTCTCATCTTGTCCTGATGATGAGCCACACTAGCTGGTTTGAAACGCGTCGGCAAAAATTTCCTACATGTGATTTTCACCGAAAGAATTTCTTACACAATAAATATGATATTCAATATACATAATAAAAATACAATAAATCAATTGATTATTTTTCTCTATGATACCTAATATTTATCAAAATTATTCATGATCAAATACTTAATATTTACCAAAACTACTAATGATTAAATACGTTTATAATTTCAGGAAGGAACATGATTTTCTAGCTACAATTTTGTTGTCCTCTCATGTCATGTCATGATTTAATACAGAGAATGGTTAGATACATATTGATTTGGATTTGATCCAATGTGCTTAAAAACATGTGAATTTTAGAAATGAACATTTTCATGTTACAATATGATTTTAAAATGGTCAGAGGCCATAATTAAACTTCTACGAAATAACCATTTATGACAACAGGATAATGAGAATCTCAAGCAGCAACCACTAAAATCATCTTGATTTCCACCTATATTACATTGAAAGCTTCAGTGTTCTAGTTTACAATTAAATTCTTGTGCCCAAGGAGAGTAGATCAAGAGGCGATCAATAATGATATGCTAACAGAGATGATTATGACAATGGTATTGATTTGTGTTTTCCTCATGGTGTTTAATAGGGAGAAAATTCAATGAATTAGCCATCCCACCACAATTATTAACTTGGAGGGTAGATTTATCAAAAAACCATCATAATGGCCCACGACTAGGTAGATAGATGCACCCTCTAACCATTCGATTGTCATGGGGAATGATGCCTAAAGGGTTTCAGAGGTAAGATTATATTTTGGGTATTAGTATTAGGTTACATTCAAAGGGTTATACATGAACAAAAATAAAAAAACTTAGAAGCTACAAAGTGGAAGTAAATATGGAGGCCATGTAAAGAAGAAAATTCTAGGCCAAATACAATTACCATCACGCTTATACAATGAACATTTTAGGTTCGACGTACTAGTGAGGAGACTATTTTCCATCATTGGCAGTTGCCTTGGCGTTGTGCTCGGTATTGGCTTCCTATAGAAAATGTACGACTCTCTTCATTTTTGGCTTGTTGATGGGCAAGGTGCTTATGCAAAGGAGTCCTACTTTCATAACCATGGTCATTTCCTCCTTGAGGCAGTCCACAAACTCAAGATACAACACTTCAAGAAATCCATTATTTTTCTCTATTTTATTACACACCCACTTCACAAGATCTTCATCCTCTCCAATTTCTCTATCTATTGGTTGTCTTCCTGTCACCAGCTCCAAGATCACCACTCCAAAACTATAGGTGTCACTTATTTCGGTCGTTGCTCTGTAGAAGTTATGTCTTCCTGAAATCCTTGCATTGGGGACTTTTTGTGTAGTGTTTCTTTCATTTTCACTCAAAAAACGAACACTAACAAACTCCACCATGATGATAATGGTAATCTAGGAATGGAAGGAATACAATTAATGTCAACCACAAATGATGAAGTTTTGAAATGTATAGGATCTAACTAATGAAGATCCTAACATCTATTGAATTCTATGAAGTCGGTTTACATCACTAAGGAAATTAGATAATAACATAAGATGAGCAATAAAATTTGGAGGGATATTTATAGTGAAATAGCATATGAACTTGTGTTAATGTTGGCCACACTATATTGAAATTTTAAGTCCATAATGTGCACATATTTGTGTATGTGGGCTATAACAACAACCTTGCCACATCCCAACTAATCATTATCTCATGGAAATACTAGAACATATGGAAAAGGTCTAATTTCTAAAATAAACTTGCATGGTTCATCTTTCCAATGCTAACAAGTATATTGTTTATTCTAACTTCTAAGAGTGCACTTTAGCAGTATTCATTCATCACAAGCACTCATCTTTAGATTAATTGTCAATAGAATGTACTTGTTTTTTATCACCTTTGGATATTAAAAAATGTTTCTTATTATCCCACCCCAATATATACAAAGTGCATAATTTCACGAAAAAATTCTAGAACTCCATAGCAATATATCTATAGACAACACCACCAGGCATGCCATAGACAACTCATTGATTGTTGGTTGCCAGATTGCATAGTCAAATACACTACCGGTCTCCTCATTGACATGCCTAGCTTTGCAAATACCACCCCGTACTTCAAATCTTGTTCACAGTACCTATTACAATATAAGGATGTTTTTTAAGTATTTAGCTAGTCTTAGGATTTATCTCATTTTGTTCCTATATGCACTGGAAAACAAAGGTGTTGAATGAGTCACAAGACTTTCCTATTTTCCACAACTAAGTATGCTTTCTTCTTTCACTAAATATGTAATTATGAATATGCACATGAGGGATAAGACATGCGTTTTGTAAAATTTAAGACCATTCCTCTGCATGATATTTTGTACCAACACCTACTATAAATTTTTAGATTCAAGTGACCATGAAAAGAGATGGTTAATTTACAATTTTCACTTTGATCTTATAAATATGGAGCACAATATTTAAGACCAAAATGAAACTCAATAACAAAACCATACCAAAATAAATCATGATTCCCAACAGCCAAGACATTTCCCATAAACATGGAGATAGGATACCATAAATGCCATGATGATAATAGATACCAAATATTTTGGAAGTTCCATTTGAAACTATTGGAGGTACTGCAACGGGTGGCAGTAAGAACCCGCAAAACTTAAAGAATTCAGTGTCCTTGCTCCTATTTTTCTTCTACAACACTCTATAAAGTATGATCTTGATTTATGATGTATTTGTGCCAAGTGGTTCTAAGTTAATATTAAATGTTATATTCAGATAAAATAAATGAATAATTGATAGGTCTTATGGGCTAACTTTTAATCCTTACACCAAAATCTCTTAATATTAAAGTCTATGGAACAACTCGTTCAAAGTTCAAACTGGACTCGATTTTAAATGGAAATCCTAGAACCAGCTAAGCAGTTTACAAGTTAACATTTTGCATATAACTTTTGCTCAATTTATATGACAAGTTATGCCATAACCTTGAAACTAGTTTCTTAGCTAAAAGACTTTGTTAAGTCAACAATGTCAAAGAAAGATAGTCATGGCAAGAAAAATTCTGTTGTTTTTTCTAATGATGGTGCATGTAAATTCATAAAGGCCGTATGAGAGTATCAAACCATAAACAATTTCACTAAAACATGGAAATGACAAATTCTTGTTAAGCAACAAAATTTTAGTTGAATATATGAAAAGCATCGAGTAACTGTAAAAAATGGAAATGTCATCATATACCATCTGGTCTGCTTAGCTCTTAAAAAAGAGGAAGTGCAATTGCACAATCCAGCTCCTCATCTTGATTCTATGATGGACCATCCTAAACAAAAATGTCCACATACAACAATCAATGTTATCGTATTCGTAAGACTTTTGATATAATCAAATAAAGCATGTACTATGTAGGAGAATAACTAGAAAGCACAACTAGAAATTCGAATCACAACATAACAATATAAAAGAACATGCAACAAGAAAGGAACAACTCCACAATTTGAGAAATATGAACAATCCATGGGCATATTCTTATATATTGATATATATAATGAAATAGAAATCTAGATTTATGAAATTCAAGTATCACACAACAATGTCTTGAACAAATATCAATATGTAAAATAGTATTTTTTGCATTTGGATTTACCTTACAGAACCTCTAGAAAACGTTTCCACAGAAACAACCAATAAACATAACAACATGGACCTCAGGAGCAATTGTGCAAGGGATAAAATATGAAGGTAAAGCACTAGAGAAGTATTCAAATAAAATCATGAAAAGCGTGTCTAGAAATAATTGAGAACCCTTTGAAGTAAACCACACATTTATCATCGTGACTAGTACACTTGCAAAAAATTATCTGAATCAATTATGAACTATTCCAGCAAAAAATAGTGAATTTTCCACTAAAATACAGTTTCAAATTAATCACTAGCATGACACTAACTTTATTAGAGCTAACAGATAGAATATTGAAGTTTAAAAGAGAATACACTCTGATGAATTAGAGATTACCGCAGCATTAGAGGGCATATGCCAAATTTCATTATCATCTCCAAATGCACCCCTACGTAGTGTTCATCTGACACTTTGTGACCTGAACCTTTAAAAGTCTTGCTCGGCCACTTCATCATTCAAGATTTATTGTGGGAGTATGATGGTACAATGTGACCGACATGTCCCAAATAACATGAACCAACAATGAAAAACATAATTAAATTATTAATTCCTTACTAATTTAATCCTTGAAAGGATGAAAAACATGAATCCAAGAAAGAAAATGATAAGGTTCTCTTTAACCAACTATTATATTTACAGATATGGCAGATTTTTATTGGTTGTTTCAGAATTTAAAGCATTTTACTTATTCTCTCAAGCATATTAAAAGACACTAAAATTACCAAGGTCATATTTTAACAAAAATTTTGTAGAAAATCAGATTGCAACTATGAAGATATTATTGCAAAAATATTGCAGAAAATCAGATTGCAACTATGAAGATATTATTACAAAATATTACAGAAAATCAGATTGCAACTATGAAGATATTATTACAAAAATCTTGCAAAATATCAGATTGCAACTATGAAGATATTGTTCTAAATTTTAAAAATTATGGTAATAAAATCCAGCTTCATCAAGACTTAACATTTTATATCATATTAGACAAATTTTGAGTCAGGTTACAAGTACAAGGTTCAAAGTTAAAATATTTGTGTCAAGGAAAAGGAGATATCATATATAACTTTCTGAGTTGAGGTGTATCACTAGAGAACATAGTCTTGAGTCTTAAACTAGTACTTAATGAGGGACATCTGGAAATAAATGGGTACAAAATGTGAATTCATCCCTCATGAGTCATGGCAACCCATAGAAAACTCCTGAGGCTTTACAACCACTACAGTTGCACCCATCACACTACCATTTAAGGTTGAATTTTCCACACTTGAGACTTTGAAAGTTGCAACCACTGTTGCTGCACCCATTACACCACCTTTATAGGTTTAATTTTCCACATTTCCTAATCCACACAAGATGTATTAGAATTGTCCACATGTCCTAATCCACAGAATATGTAGTTGAATAGTTTGTTGTGCTGAATTGCATAGCTTTTTCTCACAATTGACCATAACTCCTTGCATGTGATGAGTGCACCAGACATGTATCATGGGATCCACAAAACCTGCAAACACAATTATCCATGAAGTCTAGAACGAGGAGGATGTAACTGGCAAGAACAAAGTTGGCACAAATACTCCCTTGCAATGAAATTCCAAATGTGACTCCTCATGAATAGCGAGCCATTCTTATCAAAATATTCTAAGAGAAACATGTTTTAAAGCTAAATGGATACAATTCATTAAATTCCCTTCCATCCTACCATGTCATATCACCTTGAGAACCCCCCAACATAGTGACTTCGTTGGTAGAAAAGGCCAAATAACTGAATAAGTTTGCTAAAAAATGTAAAAACAACATCTAGATATGGGAAGAATACACGAGTTCCCAACAGGCTAGTAGCGAGGAGTTTCATACCTTTGGTCAAGATTCCATTCTCATAGGCTTCACCCATGGGGGATAGGAAGGGATTGAACTCATGGCATTGGGAGGTGATGAACCATGTGCATATATTGCAAACCCAAGCTTACCCTCATTCTCCTTGAGGTAAACACAGCTGGCCAAGTTCCATTCACATAGCCTTTACCTATCATGTGGAGGTAGTCATTGAACTTATGCCATCTCGAAGTGATTACACTTGTGTACATGTTATGGACCCAGGGCTACCCTGTGTTCTCCTTAAGGCTTGCCAAAATATGTTTGTCAAGCGTGTTGTGATCAAGTGGTAAACCAAATTTTTTATTATTACAAAGACTCGAGTGTAATCTCCCCTCAAGAACATGATGTCATGATCTAATTTTGTCAATTTGTGTTATCGTCTGATATCTCATCAATAACTAAGCCTAGGAAGTTGATCCTAGGCAATGTCCTACATAATTTTGATGAAATAGATACACCTTGGTCATAACATTTAGGCTAAAGGTAGGCCCACTTTGTTAAAAAAGGCTTATATACTAACCAGAATAAAAGGGGATGAATATGTCAATGAATAAATGAATAGAGTAGGGATAATAACATATGAATAAGGTTCAAATTTGGCACATATTGCAAAGTATATTTGTTAGGCCTAAAATCATGCAATCCATGCATATAATGGTGTACCAAATAAAGCACTAGAATAGAATTCACATCATAGCATGTTTAGACCTAGGCAAGTGCAAAATCCTTCCTGTTCTACTCTAATCAAGAGAGTCCACATCTTAAAGAGCTCCCCATTGATTTGTCAGATAATGTTATTCTAATGGGAGTGGATGTGAATAAAAAACCTTGAAAAGCATTCCAATGAGAAGACATACACGTGCCACAACAAACCCTAGAATTTGGTCAAATGAGCACATTTCATGAGAACATTTTGGCTAGTAGGATGACAAAAGGCATCATACAGAAGCTCTCTTCATTGTAAAGGCATGGATGGATTAATGGGAAATTCCCCTGTGAGCCTAGTTGAAGATCTATTGGAGAAAGAAATTTCAAGGATTTATTTTGTAATATGAGGTTCATCATTGCATCCATATTGTTGTTTGTCTATTGCTGGAAATTCATTAAAAGTTTCCCACAAAAGTGTAATAACATAGAAAAATGGAGAAATTAACCATATACATGGGTGCACACCTTGATTGTTTTCTATATAATGATAGTTTTGCTCCTTAATTTCCATTGATCCTCCCCCTTATGGACTATATCATATTCTTTGAGTTTAGCTTGGATCAAATTATTTGTAGCCATGTTGTTCAAGGCAATATCCTTATGAAGAATGAGCTTCTGGAATGCAAAGCCATGGCCATATTGTTTAAGGCAATGTCCTTACTAGGGCAATGTCCTCTCATCCATTGGTAATCAAGTAAGCAATTTGTAGCCCTCAACATTAATCTCTTTTACAATTTCAAAGGTGAAAATCCTCCTCACATGCATTAATCATTAAAGACAAGTTCCTAAACCATTAAGTATCCTATCGTGCAATATGTCATCTTTGAGTTTGGAAAAGTCAAATTTGATCGCCAATGCCATGCTTGCAGGTCTTTGGAATGGGAAATTTTCTAGGTTAGCCTCTATGATAATTTATTTTCATGCCATGTTTGAGGGCACACCTACTGATATTGCTCACCAACACCATCTCATACCTTGATTTATTCTCCCATGGGCCAAAATATGCTTTCTGTACTATTATTTTCATAGTGCCAAAATGTCCACTTGCATGAAAAAATGCACCCCATGTACATAAATTACAAACCTGATGGATGATAAGGAAAAGGGGTTATCCTATATGCCATGAAACATCATATTCCATACTTAGAATGAACCCCAAAGTGTCAAAATTTCATGCCAGGTTGAAAATTTGCATTTCTCACGTTAAAATTTGTGTTATAGCTTGACCTGATTGCACACAACCTCCTGCAGATGTACCTAAGGAGAAGCCATAAAAAATAGTGCTAAATTATTTCTCCTTGTGCATCTTCCTACACTTCCATAATTCTAATTTACACCATCAAGTGAGGATACTAAGTCTACGAAAATGATTTCACTGTCTTCTACTAAGTGAAAGTTGTCCTTAGTAACATGCATGTCTAGGGCTCACTAGAGATCAAAATTACGATTTTCAAATTTTTGAGCGGTTCTTAGAAAATCATTGATTTTTTTACATAACTAGAGTTTCACTTCCAATCCAAGAAGGCACTACTATGCAAAAATACCATGAAACTTCCAAATTACACAACATGACAAATCAGGGTAGGGTGCCTTTAGAATTTTATATGCTAGAAGATACATGAGCACATATGGTGAAATATAAAGGTTGATAGATATAGTATTCCATGGTATTCAACCCTACACAATAAAATTCCCAAGAACAATCTCCAATTGTTAGTTGTTAAGCATTAGCCATAGTAATTTTTTTGGTCTGGCACTTTTCTCCAACTCTAGAAACACATGCAGGCTTAAAATAAATTTCATACCATGTTCTAATTATAAATCCAAATGCCAATGCTTGAACTCTATGGTCTGCTCAGGAAACTAAACACAAATAAAAGAAGCAGCTTTACATGGAATCAAAGGTCCGAGAATTAATTATCTTATTTGAAAGCATGGCACTACCTTAACAACAAAGCGAGCCCAAATCTTGTCACTGTGAGCTTGCATGACTTCCTTTAAAATCATAAGCCCCAAGCCTCGAATGATGTCAGCTATTTCAAGGAAGAGCCCCCACTCCTCATAAAGCATCTACAATATTGGTGAAAACCAACACAAGATAATGTTAAATCATGTCTCAAAATAAAAAAAATGGGTTACTGAGTTCATATAAAAAACTTGTTAATATAAGAATTTAATTGAACTCTATAAGAAATTTAATTGACCTCTATGGCTAATTTATGTGAAACTGAACTCTCTCTCTCTCTCTCTCTCTCTCTCTCTCTCTCTCTCTATATATATATATATATATATATATATCAACTAACATACAAAATTATGTTTGTGTGCACTGTGTATGTCAGCTAATATACAAAATCGGAATAATATAGTCTTTTATTAGATGCAATATATGTATTTATATTTTTTTAATTAAACATCTAAGCTATATAATAATAGAGATAAAGTATCCCATTAATATCCACTTAACACAAGTCTAACTTTTGTTAAGGCCCTTTGTTGATGAAGTGAAACCAACTCTGGGAGGTCAAACAACTTCCCTCACACATGCACACAATGGCTCTACTCTTGTCGAGGTTTGAACCTGGGTTGTTTTCATGTTGGCCTCCCATCCCTCACACTAAACTACATCTCGTTGCAAGTATTACGATGATATTAATTTGTATTAATCTATTTTTTTATATAGTATAAATCTATCTCAGCTGGATAATGTATGCTAAAGAATATTAATAACTAAAGAATATGTTGAGAAGCATTAGTTTACTACATAACACCATCATGACAAGCACCATTCAATGGAACTTCAACAAGATTGGGGCAATGATCCACATGCATGGGAGTTGATGGGCAGACCAGATTCCATAATTAACTTTTATGTTTGATAGTACTGATAGAGTTGAACATGTAATAAGACTCCAACTGCCAAACCTATTTTTTTATAACCCCTTGTCTTGGAAGGATTTTGCGTGATGTAGAGTATGCACAGAGAGCTTGGACTTACTGCTGGCAATGATTTTCTCCATATTTTTTAAGATAGGTTTGCACAGATTAATGGATGCCAACATCCTGGAAACAAAAGTAAATATAGACAGTTGAGGGTGGATGAGGTAAAAGATAAAATAGGATACCTTGCATTGCACTGAATTTTGTGCATCATCGTCCTGCACTTCATCAGAGTTGATCTCTACTCCTGTAGGAAAACTGCATCATGTGCATCAGATCTTCAAAATGTTTAAATAAATTTCTTGCATAGGGTTGTGCATTGCAAAGTTTTACAAAGTGAGGAATCAATGTTTTCTGTGTCTAGTCTATGGTGCAAAGCTTCAAGAGGAATGAAGATCGTAGATAGAATTCACAAGAACTAATCTATGGAGGTTACTCACAATTTCAAACTTGACTTCTGAAAGCTCATTTTCTTGGTTATACAAGCAACAAGGGAAATATACAACAGTTTTGGGAGAAGAGGAGGGCTTGCTAGCCTACGCAGACTGGCAGGTTGTGTGCTACAAGGCCTACAAGAAAAGCATTTGTATGACTAGAGTTTCATGGGATAAGGCCAGTGATAGTCAATGCAAGGAATGTATGCAATCTCTTTGGTTGTAAATTCATGTTACTTAAATGAATATGAGAAGGTCTACTAGAAGAACAGGGCTTTTCACCTACTTCCCTGGGTTGTAGATTAAGCTGAACATGCTCCTTGGGTGCAGTAGCTAATGGTTGCAAGTTCATCAATTCATTCATTAGCTCTGCGATTTTGTGAAATGAACTACCTCCAAGGATATAAGAAGGATCTTTGAATTAGTAATTGCACGAGATCTAGCAACTGAGTGAACACAGATTACGACAGACACCAAAATTTGAGTTTAATCTTGATAAGACAACTTAAATACCAAATCAATATCATATAATTTGGATGAAACTTCCCCTAAGTTTCAACTTCAATCCACCATTCTATAGCATGGTTTCTTAGGCTCCCTAGATCATGAATATTAATGATAATACATCACAACATTTCACTTTTAAGTTCTTATTACATCCCTTAACAGGTTGATTTATATTTAACATTGATGTCTTTCTTTAATTTTCTTTTTCCAAACTTTATTTATGATTTAAGAAATGTTTCGATCAGTTTGGTGTTCACTGGAATCACTAGTTTCCCAAAGTGGTTTTAGAATAAATATATTTAACAATTTGCAAGTTTACTAATGTTTGTGACCTATAGACTTTTGTTTATGTTTTGCAACATATTAAAATTCAAGATGTCAACATGAGCATGTTGAACAACATAAATTAAGACATGCATAAGGGAAGAGACTACTTACATAGTATTGACGGGTCTGCATTCATCGATGTGACCAAATATTTGGGGATTTCTTGTGAGATATTTATATTTCTGTTGTGTATTTTTGGTTCTCTATGTCAGTGATTCCTGAAAATTTTCCTGTGGCGAGTCTTTATTCTCTAGCACAATCCTTCCAAACTATCAATTTTTGTCTCATACTAATGGTTGATTTCTTCAATTGTACTGAATCTCTACAAAGTAACATTAACAACAATTTCAGTGGGTTATGTTTTTTTAATTATTTGAAGCTATTGTCTGAATGTTGTTAGAGAATAAGTTTGAGTATTGTAGTGATTTCGAAAGATTTTTTTTGTTTTTGAATTAAGAGTTCTAGATTTGGATGTGGAAAAAACCTCGTAACTTTTGAGAATTTATTCTCTTGTCCAACAGATGCAAAAGTACGTAACTTCTATATTTGCTACACATGGCCATGAATATGCCAAAGTGTTATTTCTTTTTAGATGGATGTCTCCATTTATGAAGGCGGTGTTAATTTATGTAGCCTTCCCTACATGAAACTAAGGCAAAAGCTAATGTTTATTTCATCACTAATTATGATGGAATAGGGACCTTCTCTGCTAGAAGATAAATATTAGTAGGATCAATATTGGAAGGAGATTTTCACACTTTGTTTTTTCCTTGGTTTTCCTCCAATCAGTTGTAAAAATTTGGCACAACCAATCTAAGGTAGAATTCATGGGGATTTATGATGAGATGGGTTATCCAAGAAATTGGATATTCTTTCTATTCCCCTTAAACGAGATTCAATGTGTGAAAATAAGGGTGAGGTTATGAATGATGATGGAATTAGTGAGAATGACATTGATGTGGATGATCTTGAGAATCAGATGTGGAAGGATCACATTCGGCTTAGGTGCATTAAGGAGCAACGGAAGGGAAAATATCACAGTGACACAGAAAAACAGAGACAATCACAAGAACAATCCCAAAGGAAAAATATGTCTCAGGCAGAGGATGGTATACTGAAGTACATGTTGAAAATGATAGAAGTTTGCAAAGCACAAGGTTTTGTATATGGCATCATTCCTGAAAAAGGGAAGCCTGTATGTGGAGCCTTTGACAATCTTAGAGCATGGTGCAAGGAGAAGGTCAAATTTGACAGAAATGACCTTGTTGCAATCACCAAACATCAAGCAGAACACACAACATCTGCAGCGAATGAGAGTAATATGGTTGTGGCTCCTACCCCTTGTACTCTTTAGGAACTTTAGGGTAGCACTTTGGGTTTGCTTCTTTCTACCCTTATGCAGCATGATGATCCGCCTCAGTGGAGGTATCCTTTAGAAAAGGGTATTTCTCCTCCTTGGTGGCCTACTACTAATGAGGATTGGTAGCCACAATTAGGCTTGCCAAAAGGACAAGGGCCTATGCCTTATAAAAATCCTCATGATCTAAGAAAGGCTTGGAAGGTGGGGGTTCTTACTGCTGTTATCACATGTCACCTTATATAGCCAAAATTCGCAAACTTGTTAGGCAGTCAAAGTGCTTGCAGGATAAGATGGAAGCTAAATAAAGTGCAACTTGGCTAGCAGTTGTTAACCAAGAGGAAGCATTGGCTCGCTAGAAAAACTCTAATTCTTGTCCACTGACTAGTGTTGTGGTGACTACACATGCTGGTTCTCTGACATTAAGCAGCGACGACGAGTATGATGAAGGCTTTGAAGATGATCTAAACTCTATTTATACAAATACTGATGTGAAGGATTGAAAACCACAAGACTTGGATCTCTTAAGTTTTGAGGTACAGGAATGCAAACCACAAGACTTTGACCATTTCAATGTAGGTATTTCAAATGAGGGAGTTTCAGCTCTTCAGGTAGGAGATAATGTAGATTTTATCCGAAAAAGAAAGTTACCATAGGAATCTCCATTGGAAGATCAAAAGGTCTATACATGTCCACATGAGAAGTGCCCTATCATGAGCGCCAACTTGGATTTTCAAATCACAGTTTAAGAAATGCCCATCAGTCTACTTGTGCATATAGAACAAATTTGAAAGGAATGGGATATCAGAGACCAGAACCTCAAGAGAGTAAATCCTTATTTTGTATATCTATGAGGCAGCCTAAGCAGCTACAAGTTCAAGGAAAGGTGAGTATTTTTCCATCTGATAAGGAAGGACAGACGACATCCAATGGTAATGTGAGTCTTAATCCTCTTGGCACTACAATTTTAGCAATTCCAACTGGTAATCAACAGCCTATTAATGAATTACTTGCTTATATGATAGGTTGCATCAGAATAAGACACCAGCAATAGGGAACCTTAAGATGATGAATTATCACAATTGGCTTGAAGTGAAAATGCTCCATGCTTCACAGGGTGGGGAAATTTTCAAAATTACGCCTGATGATAACTTCTTTGGGCAAGGAGTCATTGCTGGAAACAATGGTTACAATTTTGATTCAAACATCCAGCTGGTAATGAAAGAGGGCTTAAACCTTGATCAAAGCAGGGTCTACGATCAACCTTTTATACATAATTGCCAGGAAATGAATGGAGACATGAAATTTTTCTCTGCATATAACAATATTCCAATTGACTATGCACTCTGAGAGACGGTTTCTAAATATGATAATTCAATAGGGTATTTTGGAGCATGACAAGAGTTATTATGAATATCTCATCATGGTACACTTCTGGAACTCTGTTCTACAAGGACTTCTAATTCTATTATAGTTCCTGAATCATATCATTATAGGACCACTCTTATAAACAACTACCTGGAGTCGTTTTATTAGATAGAAACCTATAGAGGGAAATCGTCATCTGTATGGGCACTTTCATGTAGAAAAATGGCATTTCAAGAAGATGACGATCTGTCATATGTATGATTTGTGCATGATGAATTTAGGGTTTTGTTGTGTATTTGGTTTGGAAAATGTGAAAAAATCCTTAATTTATTATGTGTGTTAAACTACCCAAGTTTGTCTTCTATAATCAGAGAATATAGACACATGGAGTTGAATCAAATGGAATTGTGTTTGATCGTTTATTTCTTCTATGTGCATGAATTTATTTCATTATGATATGACACTTGATTATCTAAATTGATGTGCTAGATAAACTTTGTGGTTTGCTGAATCTACTTCTTTTGGAAAGCAACAAAAAAAAACCAAAAACGTTTCTCTTGTTTTGGGTTGTGGAGGCTAAGGGAGATTCAATTCAGCCTCAATTGTCCAGTGCATCCATTTAATCAACATGTTTATTGGAGGACCGTTAATACTCTTCTAAAACTTATTTGGAGAAAGCTAGTATAATCTCTATGTAGGTAAAATTTATAATTGTCAGTACCCGTCTCATATAGAAATGTATTCGAATTATAATACAGGGAATTGACCTTGTACATTGATAAAGTTGCTTAATGGTGATGATAAATTTTTATAATTGACTTGTCTGGCTTCTTTTCCTGCCTATTCGACAATAGGGTCTTTATTGTAATGTATTTTAAATTTATTGGCAGATTTCCCTGTCCAACAATAGGGTCTTTACTGTAATGTCTTTTAAATTTATTGATGCTCTCTACCATGAGGCCTGCTCCTCTGTAGTGCAACCATTACAGCTCTTGGAGCTTGATCTACAACTATCTGAGGTTTTCTCCTTCGTAGATTGTTGCTCCTGCAAATGTTGAGCTCATTGAGTTATTGCCGGCTTGCTCCAATTCTAGAAGTTTGATTTAATCTTTGCAGTAGGATTTAAACAATTTTTTTTCATACCCCAGTTTGATGTACAAAGAGAATATATCTTTTGTGAAAGAAATAACTTATTGTGGTGGATACTCAACTCTGTGGTGTACTTCAGCAACTGGATTCTCCAGATATTTCCATTAACACTTTGCAAACAGTAATGCATGGCTGACCTAGTTAAAGGGTCCTCATCGGATGCTGCGGAAGGTTTTCTCTGCTTTAATTAAAAAATGCACTGTAGCTCTGCTCCACTGCTCAGATGCATGCAAGGGTTCTTGCTATTCATAAATTACTGAGGACCGTCGCACGCCTCTTCATCCTCACTCTGTTTCTGGCAAAGTTATTCTATGTAACGGTGCGTTATTTCAAATTTGAAAAGACTGACTGTGAATATCCCTTCCACCGTAAGGGCATTCTCGAGTTTTACTTTTGGTGATCGGACCAGACTGGCTGCTATCCAACAGAAATTTCGTTTCTAATGTGCTCGCTGGAAGTTTTCCATTGAGTACTTGGACGAGGATTGTAGGGCGAGTGAATTTCCCCACGTGGTTTCCTACTCTATCTACAACATTACGATTGATGTTCTAGCGGGTACCCTAACAAGCCGAAATTGAACAAATTCTATCAAGATCTAATAGGTTGGCAGTGGTCATTTTGCTAAATATTGACAAAATCGTAGGGGAGATTAAATTTGTGGTTCAGCAGGTCAGTTGTGGAGATTAACGGAGGGAAATAGCCCATTGTCGATAGTTTAAATTATTTAAGAAATTTACTTGCTTTCTGTCCTTTATAATTCTATAACAAATACTGTTTAGTTCGTTCTGAAATTATTCAACATAGGTATGGGTTTCAAACCTGTTATTACCAATGACCTTGTATATAACTCAAATAGATTTGGCTTGAAAGCTCCCTCAACTATCCCCTTTTAGAAGTTACTCACTTTCTGTTCCTTTCTAATTCTATACCAAATGCTGTTTAGTTGTCAAATTATTCGACATATGTATGGGTTTCAAACCTGTTATTTCCAATGACCTTGTATATAACTCAAATAGAGCTGGCTTGAAATCTCCCTTAACTATCCCAATCTTCAATTAGAAGCTAGATGGAAGTCTCAATAAAATACCTGGATTGTCTCTTGACTCTTCTTGTTGAGAAGAAGCGGAAGATGGAACAAGAGGATTAATATGGATATACTCATGGGCTAATTGCAACAATTGAGGTAGAAAAAGTAGGCAACGTTGAATGAGGTACAATTTGATCTCCATTATATCAAGGATCACGTATTAGCAAACAAATACTAGAATTGTCTAGAGCTAAAGAACGATATTCTAGGAAACTACATATGTGTTTAGATGAACCAATAGACACTACATTAGGTCATGCTGCAATTGATGATGGAAATTATGTTTTCATGGCTTTTGTAAGTGGTGGCCAAGGTGATGCGTGCCAGGCAAATTTCAGCAGAAAAAAGGTTGAAATCACAGCACAAGCTAGTTCTTAAGTGATGCAAAAGAGAGCTATTTTTTGTCATTTTGATTCCCAGGTTTTTCCTACTTTGTTAATACAAGGGTGTTACTTTTAGAGTTTGATGATTTACAACAGTGTTACTTGCAAAAATGGTGACACTGCGATTACGAAAACAATGTGATCACGGTTTGTAAAAAGAAAGGAATGGGAATAGTATTAGTAAAGAAGGCTATAGCGGAAGTCCCAAGGAATTCCAATATATTATCACAACATATACAACCATTTGCAACCCAGTTTCCATTAAATCCATTTTTTTCTTGAATATAAAATCTCAGACAAGTCAAATTTCATGTAAACGTAGTCGGGTTTTTAAGCAAGTGAATAAAGAAAGAGGCGGTCTCACCTTAGCACTTAGCAATTTCTTCAGTACCCATGAGGGTTTCAATAGCTTGAGAAATGGAAGAAGGATAACTTGGGAAATTTACAACAAAATATGTGGCATCTTGTATCATTGCCAACATGCTTTCGTACTCAATTACTCCCATCTCTGCACTATTCACAAAATGTTGTGACCCTTAGAACCCCACATAAACCTTCTTCAAGAATCGTTGGGCTTGGATTTAGCCTACAATTCGCTCTTTTTCAAATTCCTTTTACTTGGATGGGTTCTAGAATTCCCGAGTTTTGCATTTGACTATCAAACATCCACAAAATAGCGCTTAAATCACTTAAATCGATGTTAGGGTATTTAGGGTGCTTTTTTAATTTTTTATTTGGGTGTTTTTTTTTTTTTTGAATTTTTAATGTTGGAGTATGGTCGTATTCATCACAACAGGCTTAATAGGTAATGAAACACACATGGTGAGGAAATTAATAGCATGCCTCAACCACCCAGTTTACTCTTACTTGAGGTTGAGGTTGATGCTATGGTGTTTTCACATGAATGGTAGATTTTATGCCAAGTGCACTGGATAATGTGGACTATTTCTTTGTTCAAAATTTGTGGATGTTTTTGTATTTAATTTTGCTATAACTTAAGGGATAACCCTTCCAATTTTATTTGCATTGGGTTTTCAAATCTTTTTCATCAATGAACCTTTCATTGGTTTAAACTAAGTATGACATCAATTATTTCTAATAATTATTTGTAATTTTTTATCATTGGTATCCACAATTTTTACACTACTCAAAGCCTAGATAAATGAGATTCAACCTTGTTAAAATCTTTTGAAAATAAATTGTGTAGATTTTTACCTTATTTGACATTTCGGGTGAACAATCTACCCATCGTAAGGAACTAGAAAGTAAACATATGATACTTTATCTTGTCCATACTTTATCGATTTTAATTCATGGCATGCTTCCTTTTTGTAGGTCCATTTGAGGAATAAATTATTGAATGACAATATCTTAGTAAATTTTTACGTTAACATTTTCACTAGGCACAAATCATGTAATTGGCCAGAAAAAATTAACATTTTCAAGGGAATGAGTAATTCTCAATGGTTTTCCAATCACCTCAGTTCTCTGTCTCATCACCCCCTACATTATTAAGAATAATGAGTCAGTTGAGTGGGAGCCTAATATTCATAGAATCAACAACTATCAATGAGGCATTGAGACTCTAAATCATGCCCATGAGATTCAACGTATAATAGAGTACTTTCTTAGTTTTGAAAACTCATATTTTCTTTAAGTGTTTCATTTAAATTTCTTGTTTTCTTTAAGGAAGATGGATTTAGTTTGGGAGGGGTCTATTTCATGTGTGTTCATGAGGTGGGTCAATCCATGGAAAATGCCTCTCCAAAGGCATGTTAAACACCTTACCTTATAAATAAGTCTCATCTCATGTGCCCTTAAAATAATTGCAAGTGGCCTCTCCCCATCTCTTTATTTCCACATTAAAGTGAATAAGTGAATTGAAGCTCCTTAATTATCACTCATTATAGTATAACATAAAAATTCAAATACTTCAATTGGGTTTACTTCAGGTGGTTGGGAAGAATGGTTGTTATCTCCCACACCCAAATTCAATTCCTTGCAAGTGACATGATGATGAGAAATATTATTGTAATGGCTAGGTGCCTATGAATATTGTTGTATTGACCCTCACACTCACCCTCAGACAAAGAAAGGGGATAATTTCCCTTGAAAAATAAATAAGTCAAATGAAAGGAATGAAGCATGGAAACTTGAGTTCATGGGTAGGAATGAATGAAGTTTTGTTTATTGTGAGAGAGAAATTTGGTGGACCAAAGAGAGAAGGCACACTTTTATTCTCTCGACTGACCATGTCAAGAGGCGCAAGAACCATGTAGGATCTATGTTTTGACTTCCTGAATTGGCATGCACTTTTCTTTCTTTCTGGATGATGGCCATTATCTAGTAATTATGTGCATTGGGATAGTTAGAGTATCATAATATCATAAATATCATAAATAAATCATTCAATATATTTATGTTTTCATTTTTTCAATAACACTTGACTTGTTCATTAGCACACTAACACAATAATGAAAAAAAGAAAACAAGAGAATGACCAAAAGAGTAAAAAGTATCTTTATTGTGAATGCAAATCAAAACCAAGCATAAAAGGCATGCAGTAAAGTAAGCCATCTCTTTCTTCAAAGGTTAGTTATTTTTTCTTGTGCCTTTGGAATGGAAAATAACGCTTCATTACTAATTGTTGCATTTGAGAGAGATACTTTACCTCCACATGCACATGAGCATAAGTTGAGTTGGTGAGGTTAGATTTAACTAATATCCTTATAAAGGTCAATGGGTGTTAATCCCAGATTTGTGCTAGATGGCTATGAAAATTTTAGATTAGTTATCGTGGAGATTACATAAAATCATGATTACATATATAAAGATCATATAATTCACTAACAAACCTTGAGGTAAACGGGTTGTTTTTCCATATATTTATAAGTATTTTGACTAAGTAATGGCATTACCTTAGTTAGAAGGTAAGGTTCTCCTTATTTCTTCATACCCCCCCCCCCCCACTTCAAATTTTAGACCAAATAAGAAGGCATCGACACCTTTATTCTTGTGAAAATGAGAAGAATGTAGACTTGACTAGATTGACCTCCCGACCTCCTTACTTCTTGAATCATTCACTCACCTTACTGAAATGATTAGATGATAGTTTAGTTTCACCTTTCAGCATACTCACACTCTCGTGAGGGTGGAGAGGAACCCCATGTTTGTTTCTTGGCATAAAATGTACTTTAATGAGATATATCTAATTATACGTTTCTATATTGATCCCTTTTGGGTGTCAATGAGGTGCTCTCTACTTTCTCATGGTTAATGAAGAATATGAGTGAGGAGACTCAAAGCCCTTCTTAAAGTTAAAAGACTAAGTGATGAAGAGAAAGAGAATGGTGTTTGGTGATGGGAAGGGCATATTGAAGGTCAAGAGTGACACTAGAGGTTCACTTGCGACTTCTTTCTTAATCGAAGGTTCATTTCGCATCTTGTTTGAGATTGGGGTGTTTATTATTCCATTGCATGGTTTTATGGTCTCGTAGCATAGGTGTGACTAGCTCCATCATCCATACATGAGTGTTTTTTATGGGAAATAGGATAGTATGGTTCCCAACAGTGGGGTTGATTATGTTGGCCCTGATTATTATGGGCAGGGGAGTGCAAATATAGAGCGGAGGTTTTTCAAACCAGAATAAAGTTGTTGTGAATATAAAAAGTTCTTACAAAAAATAAGGGAAACATTTTAATTAAATCAAAATTTCATATAAATTTAAAATTTTATATATGTTGAAGGTTGAACTTTGGTCATTGATATTGTTATGCTCTTTTTTTCCATCAAATATATATATCCTAAGGAAACCCACTAGGAAAATCCCCGCATTCTAAATATGGTACCCAGAATAAAATGGATTTTTTGGGGCTCAAGTCTAATACAAAAATATACTTATTAAGGGCTCAACATGTCACTTGTAAGAAACTATCCTAGGTGAGAAGGAAGACACTTCTTTCAACCTCGTATACTAGACCCAAGAACAAAGTGCTGATAGATTGGTCCACTGGGCAACGAAAAACCTATGGTCAGATCGATGGGGTGCTTGACGTGATAGTGTTAAGGGACCCTTGCAGGTGGAGATGTCCCCGTACTCCTCCATGACCTTGTCCATTTGTTGTTGTTGCACGGAGGAGCCTACTGAGCCCTGGTATTTCACCAACAGTGCTGCAACTCCCAGGGGCTTCCCTACTTTACTTTATCAACCATGGGTTCGTACAAACTTTGAGGTGATAATGCTATATACACAAACAATGCATTATGTTCATGTCATCCTCTTTTTATTCACAAAAGGGTGCTATTTCTTAAACTATGAGAACAATTTGTAAGCAAATTACTGGAAGGAAATGACAAAAAGGAAACTAAACTGAATTTCTGAAAGGAAATGACAAGAAAGGGAACTAAACTGAATTCCTGAAAGGAAATGACAAGAATGAAACTAATTTAATTCACAGAAAATAAATATCACAAAGGAAACTAATTCTAACCCACACTTAACTTGGCCAAATGGCTAAATGCACTCTAGATACCCTGTGAGCTATCTACCATGCTTCTATCCATGCAACTAGGTTATCCATGAATTAATTCTAATTAAAAAAAGTTAATTTACAGCTTGGAGGAAGAAAAAGGGATAAAATAGGCTAATGAGGGGTTTAACACACAAAACAAGGTTTGGAAGGGGAGAGAGGGGGTTAAACCCTTAGAAAATTTTATTATAATGTGAAAAATGACTTTGGAGTGGAAAGAAATCAAAAGTGCAATGGAAGTGTGTGATGGAGGACAAAATCCACAATGTGCGATGTCAAAATCACAACTTTTAAAGTTTAAATCGATAGTAGTAAGGACTTCACAGAATAAACTACATTGTGCAAAGGTCAAAGTGTGATGAGTGACATGGTGGGTTGCAAATCGCAATATCGCAAGTTTAAATAGATAGCGATAAGGACTTAATGGAATGAACTAAAATGTGTGAAGTGCGATTTGTGATGTAGTGAAGGTTTCGGGTTACGATCTGTGATGTGGTAAGTTCAGTGAAGTGTGATTTGCGATAGGATAAAATTTGCACATTGTGATTTGTGATG
Organism: Pinus albicaulis; assembly: GCA_034641835.2. Classification (NCBI taxonomy): domain Eukaryota; kingdom Viridiplantae; phylum Streptophyta; class Pinopsida; order Pinales; family Pinaceae; genus Pinus; species Pinus albicaulis. Next base: position 971,159,785 of record CM076573.1, read on the forward strand.
GAGATGATGTGGTAGTGAAAAGAAGAAAGGGAAAAGTGGTGATTTGTGATATGCGATATCGCAATATTGCAATCACAACGAACAAATGGTAAGTGTTAAAGTAAATGTTAAATGTTGCGATTTGTGAAGTGTGACATATGATGGCTAGAGTATCGAGGAGAAAGGGCAGAGGTTGGGTTTTCAGTGGTTTTGAATGGTTTTCATGTGTTTTTCATAAAATGGGGAAGGCAATGAGAATAAGTGCAAAAAGCAGAGTGTAACAACAGTGTGTAGAGCGTAACAACAGAGATGGAAGGGAGATGGGAGATGAAGCAGGAGATGCTGGAGAACTTCCCTCTGGGCTATGCTGCTTTTACCTATTATCGACCTACCTATTTATGCAAGAAATATAGACAATACGTTCATGAGGATGCAAACATGGATATAATCTATTCCAAGAAATCATAAGCGAGAAATAATTTTTGTTCAGTGGCAAAAGGTCTACCCTCCTTGAGCTCTATTGCTAGAGTTGAGAGGGAAAGTTTGACCTCTTAAGGAGTTTATCACTATTCTACTAATCTGTAAGAAGATTAAATCTACAACAAAAGAGAACAGGAAGTGAACTAAAACATTAATAAAAATACCAGCAAACTAGCTAAATGACATGAAAGAAAAGAATGGAAATAATAGATAAGTTGAGGTACATAGCTTATGCCCTAACACAATAGCACAACTCTCTGGATCTAGATCAATAAAAATGGCATCTCACTACTCATTTCATAAAAAACAGTCTGTTACATCCATCAAATTTTTAACAGAGCCTCATGGCTTACAACAAAACTTTGAATCCAATGGAATGGAATGGAAGTGGAGTGGAATGGATGTCAACTAGAATAAACTCGTTGGCTAACTAACTAACCCCTTCCTAGCTATAGTTCTGCTCTATTTATTCTATAAGGAAGCTACCAACAACTCGCTTGAACATGGTGATTGAGTCCACTTTGACTCCAAGTAAACATAGATGGAGTGCCCTTCGTCTTCAGTTGCTTGGCTACCTCTTGGAATTCGATTTGCTGGAGACTCCAGGTGAAGTATGGCTTGAGTTCACTCGGTATTGAGTTGCTTGGTTGCCTCTAGAATTCTAATTTCTGGAGGGGGATATCATTAGGATGCTTTGGCTACCTTTAAGAGTTAAGGAGGGTGGAAAATCCTGTTGAATATCTCCAAGATTTCTCCCTAATTTCCTGATGTTGTGCTCATTTATTTTTCAATCCTGATATTCCAGTGGTAGGGAGCAAGTCCCTAAATCATCTCCTTCTCCAAATCTATATAATCTGCTAAATATTCCCATAATATTCTACAAAAATAACAAATATTAGGAAAAAATATGCAACTATGTTTAATCCTTTCTAAGAACATATTAAAGCATAGGAAAACATTATTAAGTGCAGAAGGAGAGATTTAATATATCCTTTTATGTTCATAAGGAAGGTAGATGGGCCTAAGAAAGGTTAAATGGGCCTTATTTATGTCTAATTTAGAGGCCCATCATCACCCCCCTACTGAAACTGTTACTCATCCTCTGAGAAACCTATTCATCCTCCCTACCTTATGGTTCTTCCTACATGCTGGCTTATTTCATTTTATGTTTCTTGGGCCATGCACTGCTCCACCTGATAATCTTCTTTCTATGCTGCTTGCATTGATTTTTGTAGGTGCTTCATGGAGGTCCTTAGGCGCTTTAAGAAAATATATTTTGCATGCCAAGAGGTGGTGGATCCACCTTTTATGCTATTTTCATTTTTTTTCTTTTTCTCTTTTTTTTCTTTCTTTTCTTTTTCTTTTCCAACTTTTTTCTTTTGCATGAAAAATAAACTCAGAGTTCATTTTTCTATTAACTGAGTTCACCCTTGGTTACCCCTTTGGAACTACTTGTCTTTAATTACAATGAACTTCTTACTGCCCACTTTCTCAAGTCATTTTTAGTTTTCTCTTGTTTCTTCACTTGGTGGAAAAAGTGAGGCTAGTTGCTAGATAAGGTTGAGGTTGCTGTGAGACTAATTTTGGTAATAAAAAAACTTTTCTTATCACACTTTTTAATGTTTTATTAAACTAAAATAGATTCAAAGAAATGGTTGTATGATTGCATACCTGAGCCTTACCATTGATTTTTTTTTGCATGTGATATTGAAGCTGTTGATATGCTTGTTGAAGCTGTCTTTGGTGGTTCTGAAGTTGCATTTGATAATATGTTGGAGGTCCTTTTCGAGCTTTTGAGAACAGGAGGAGGAAGTCTAAGTTTGACCACCTACTAAAGTTTTGACCAAATTTTATTTTTGTGCCAACTTTTTGTGTTCTTCTTGCAAATATTGGAGAGAACTGTATTCATTAGAGAGAGATACATGGATAAGTACAATTTTTTTTTTTTAAGGCCTACTAGCTGCCTCAATGAGTTTTTCAACTAGAAAGTCTTCGTAGGTGCCTCAAAGAAGATTTTTACCTAGGATATTTTATTTTTCTCTCTTTTCTTCAACCCAATGACTGCCTCATGGAGGTTTTCAATCAGTGAGCCAATCTCAGATGCCTCAAATGAGGTTTTCACCTGAGATTTTTTTTCTTTTTCCCTTTTTTTTCTCTCTTTTTTTTTCTTTTTTTTTTCAGTTTCCTACTCTAATTGAAAAATAAAACCTTTATCAAGTATATGAATAATTCCAATGGAGCCATGTGCACATCGAGATGACAGATAAAATCAGGTGCACACTTTTAATACATTTTTTGACATGTACCTGAATATAAGAGATGAATTTCTTTGACTGGGATTGTATCAAGTACTGTTGGAGAAGAGTGTGTCGCTGCAAAGTAATGATTGTTTATAACCATATGTCAATATAGTTGTGATGCCCTTGGTTCACTTGCTGATTTGGATCACCTTGTATGTCCTCTTCTATTAGGGCAGTCAAATATTCCTCTTTTTGCTAGTTGTTCTCTTGAACACATGGAGGACATGTTGGTAAACATGAGGGAAATATCTCAACATCTGATTCTAATATATTCTGCTCATCAAGTGCAACACTTGACTCCTTAATCTCCTCATTTGAATCTCTTTCTTCTTGATGTTGTCCTGCAATGACATTAAGAAGGTCTCTGTTTTTCAATACCTTTCTTGAACTAAGATGCAGACCATTTAGATCAACAGGATATGTTTGGTAGTTTTGTACCTCAGCATTGTAAGTGGGCTGAGATACTTCATGGTGTGGGTTTGGAAATGGTGGTACAAGTAGTTGAGTGGGGGTGAATATATGAGATGGATGTTGTTGAGGCTGTGGTTGTGGTGGAGGTGGATGGTAGGGAATAAAATGGAGCTGGGTATGGAGGATATGGAGGGAAATATTGAGGATATTGTGGATTTTCCCAATAAGGACCTTTCGAACCATGTTGGTAGGATTGGTTTTGGGGGTGAGCTGGCCAAGGTTGCCAAGGAGGGAGTGTATACCAATTAGTTTGAGATGGATTTGAATAAGCTTGAAATTGTGAAATGGATCCTTGCATGATAGCAAGTTGACTAGGTTTCCAGGGTATCCTTGGAGCTACGTAACATAGCTTCTTTGATGATTGCCTTGCTCCATTGTCTTCTTGGTAAACTTCTTTAAACCTGGGGAATGATGAACAACATTTAGTAACATATGATTCTGCATGGATAACAGAAATATCAACATCTTCTCTTTGCTCATTTTTCATTCTTAACATTTCTATTTGTTCACTTAGATTGCTAATAATTTATATTTTGAAGTTATCAAGAAAATTTCCAAGTTCATCCTGTCTTACCAATGTTGATTTTTATTTACTTACTCTTTCCCTTCCTCTTGATATGCTCTTGCATGTTTCACAAATTTCTTCAAATGGAAATTCGTATAGATCTCCTCTCCTCATGAGATTAAGGAGATCAATCCACTCATCCCTAATTGTTCTAAGTGAGAAGGTTTCTAGTGTGTCAAATCCTAGATGATGCAATTTTTCCCTCTTAAAATTATACATGAACCTCTCTATTAGATCCTCAAGGCTCTCGTATTATTCTTGGTTCATTCTAAAAAAAATTTCTCTAAGATCACGATATTTATATCAAAAACTTTGAGGTGACAGTGCTATATACAAAACAGATGGATTCTCTTCATGTCATCCTCGTCTACTTCACGAAAGGGTGTTATTTCTTAAACTATGAGAACAACTGGCAAGTAAATTTCCTAGAAGGAAATGACATAAAGGAAACTAAAGTGAATTGCTGAAAGTAAATGACAAGAAAGGAAACTAAATTAAATTGATGAAAGGAAATGAAAAGAATGAAACTAATTTAATTTGTAGAAAAAAAAATAGCAGAAAGGAAACTAATTCTATCCCACACTTAACTTGGACAAACAACTTAATGAACTCTACTTACCCTGTGATCTATCTACCATGCTTCTATCCATGCAACTAGTCTATCCATAACTTAATTATAATTAAAAAGATTTAATTTACAACTTGGAGGAAGAAAAAGGGCTAAAAGAGGATAATGAGGGGTTTAACACATGAAAAAAGGTTTGGAAGTGGAAAGAGGGGATTAAATCCTTATAAAAATTTATTATAACGTGAGAAATGAATTTGGAGTGGAAAGAACTCAAAAGTGTGATGGCGGTGTGCGATGGAGGAAAAAATCCGCGATGTGCGATGTCGCAATCACAACTTCACAAGTTTAAATGGATAGCACTAAGGACTTAACATAATGAACTAAGATGTGCGAAGAAGAACTCAAAAGTGTGATGGCAGTGTGCGATGGAGGAAAAAATCTGCGATGTGCGATGTTGCAATCACAACTTTGCAAGTTTAAATGGATAGCAGTAAGGACTTAACATAATGAACTAATATGTGCGAAGTGTGATCTATGATGGGGTGAAGGTTGTGAGCTATGATCTGCAATGTGGTAAGTTCAACAAAGTTTGATTTGCGATACAGTAAATGTTGCGGGTTGCGATCTGCGATGTGGTACGTTAAGAGAAGTGCGATTTTCTATAGGATAAAATCTGCAGGGTACGATTTGCAATGGAGATGACCTAGCATTGAAAAGAAGAAAGGGAAAAGTTGCAATTTGCGATATGTGATGTCACAATATCACAATCGAAACGAATGAGTGGTAGCTGTTTAAGTAAACATTAAATGTTGTGATTTTAGAAGTGCGACGTATGGTGGTGGGAGTCTTGAGGATAAAAGGTGGAGGTTAGGTTTTCAGTGGTTTGAATGATTTTCACGTGTTTTTCATAAAAAGTGGAAGGCAGTGAGAATAAGTGGAAAAAAGCGGAGTGTAACAGCAGTACGCAGAGTATAACAACAAAGATGGAAATGAGATGGGGGATGAAGCAGGAGATGCTGGAGAACTTCCCTCTGGGCCAATAATAGCCAAGATTGAGGATTTTGAATGCTATTCTTTTAGCTGCAAAATGGCCACCACAAGTTTCATCATGGCAAGATTTTAATATATCGAGAATTTCATCATCTCTTATGCATCTCCTAATAATCATATCATAACCAGTATAAAACAAATCTTCATTAACCCATGAGTATTTGGCAGTTTTCTTGATTATTCTTTTCTTCTCCTTTGAACTAAAGGATGGAGGTATTTTTCCTATTGAGAGATAATTAGCTAAGTTAGCATACCATGGATTCAATATTGAAATTGCAAATAAATTTTCATTAGGAAAAGAATCTTCAATTAGAACAACTTCACCTGGATTGTGGAGTCTAGAAAAGAAGTCTGCCACTTGGTTTTCTTTACCTGTTATGTCCAACATTGTAACATTAATTTCCTATAATAATAGTAACCATATGGTGACTCTACCAGTAGTTATGGGTTTATTCATTAAATACCTGATGGAAGAGTGATCAGTATGAATAAAGACTTCATAACCAATTATGTAATGATGGAATTTGTTCATAGCATGTATAATTGCAAGAATTTCCTTCTCAGTTACATTGTATTTAATTTCTGTAGGTGTTAGATTCTTACTGATGAAATAAATGGCATAACTTAAAGATTTTTCTTTTTGTCCTAATGAAGCACCTATTGTTGTATGAGATGCATTAGTGGTGATGTGGAAGGGTAGATTCCAATTAGGTCCTTTTCGAACTGGACTAGTGGATAATTTCTCTTTAAGCTTTTCAAAAGATGCTTGACAATTGTCATTCCAATTGAAAGATACATATTTTTCAAGAAGCTTAAACAAAGGCAAATATATCTTACTAAAATGTTCAATAAATCTCCTGTAATAACTTTCATAGCCAAGAAAGCTTCTCACATCTTTTTGAGTTTTTGGTACTGGTAGATTAACAATAATTTGAATTTTTGATTGATCTACTTTGATTCCTTCTGAAGAAACATAATGACCCAATACTACCCCTTCATTTAACATCATATAACGCTTTTCATTACTTAGGGATAAATTGGTTTCTCTACATATTTTCAGAACTTTCTCAAGGTTTTGCAATGATTGATCAAAAGAGTTACCATATACTAAGAATTCATCCATATATACTTCAACACACTCATGAACTAGATCAGCAAAAATAGCTAATACTGCTCTTTGAAATGTTGTTGGAGCATTACACAATCCAAATAGTAAAACATTGTAAGCATATGTGGCCCAAAGGCAAGTAAAAGTTGTTTTGTCTTGGTCTTCTAAGGCTATTATGATCTGGTTATAATAACTGAAACCGTCAAGGAAGGAAAATGATGATTTTCCAGCTAATATGTCCAAAACTTGGTCAATAAATGGCAATGGAAAATAGTCTTTAAGGGTTGCTTTATTGAGCTCTCTATAATCAACATAGATTCGCCACTTACCATTTTTCTTGGGTACTATCACTAAAGGAGACACCCATTGGCTATCAAAGATGGGGAAATGAAATTGACCTTCAGTAACTTTTGCAATTCATCTCTTACAATTTCTTGAAGCATATGGTTCATCCTTCTCTGTGGCTGCCTCACTGGTCTTATATTAGCGTCTGTGTAAATATGGTGAGTGCATGTTTCTGGGTGGATTTCCTGCATATCAGTATATTCCCAAGCAAATTCCTTTTGGTATTTTGTCAATAATTCAATTAAATTTTGTTCTTAAGATGAATCTAGGAGTGTTCCAATGTTTAATGTTTTTCCTGGACTAATCTCTATGGTCTTTCTTTGTGTGTTTTTCATGGAATGAATAAGAAAAATGTCTTCAAACAATGTTTGTAGAGACTGGATGGTACAAGTTTCCTGAAAGAATTGTGCTAGTAGTTGATTTGCAGCATTATATTGTTCATTTCTTAATTCCTCTGAAAAATCAGGTTGAGAAATAAACAATTCTACCAAATCTTCATTGTTATCTTCTTGAAAATCATAGATTTGGTTAATGCTCAAAACAGAGTGAACTTCCTCTTTGTCATTATATTTTTCATCAAGCCATAGGTTATGAGCTATTGCTAGAGATTGTGCTAATGGGTATAAGGTAATTTGTTTTCTTTCTACCCCTGTAGAAATGGTCATGTTGCCAGATCTACACCCAATGAATGCATCAACAGTTGCCAACCATGGCCTGCCATGTATGATAGGATGTCCCTCTAAATTGGACTTTGGCTGGAGTACTAGGAAGTCTACTGGATACTCCCAAGAGTCTATTGAGAAAATTATATCTTCCAATATCCCTTCAGGAATGAATTTGGATCTATCAGTTAATTCCATGACAATTGGTGTTAATTGCAAATTTGTGAGCTGTAGTGTTTTCATTGTTTCCAGTGTCATCACATTGATGCCAGTCCAAGATCAATCAAGGTATTTGGAATGGAAATGTTGTTAATGATTGTGGTAACTCTAGGGATACCGGGATCAACATACTTCTCCATTGAAATAGTATTTGTCATAAGGCCAGCTAAATTTCCAATGACATGAATGGTTTGTGAATCAAATCTTTTCTTTGCAGGCTTTTTGAGACATAACTCTTTAATGGCTTTGGTGTAAATTGGAATGTCTTTTATTTCCTGTAGTAATGGAATTTTCACATAAACATTCCTTAATTCATTTAGGACATCAAATTGAGGCAAAGACATTGGTAGTTTTGATTGGATCAATCTCTTAGGAAAAGGAGGTGGATTCATTTTTTGCATTTGTTTGTTTTGTATTTCATCATCTTGTTTGCTTGGAAGTTCATCATCCTTGTTTTCTTTTTTCTTTGTAGCTGTTGGAGGTTCTGTTTGGAGAATTCTACTAGAACTAAGCTCAATGTTTTGCAGAGGTAGAATGGGGTAATATGTCTTCTCTTCTACACTATATGCTAGTCTTTCTGCTCTATTGTTTGGGTTGGCTACAAGTTGAGCAGGTATTTGAGTAGGTCTAGGAGTCTGGTTAGAGGGTAGTTGTAGTTGTGGTGGATTTATTGGTGGAGGAGAAGTTAATGTCTGTTTAGTATTTTGTGGTTGATAAAAAATTGGTTGTTCAGGATATTGTTTAGGGTATTGAGGATATGGCTGATATGGTTGAGGATATTGTGAAGGAAGTTGTTCAGGATATGGATATCCTTTCCATCCTTGTTGTGGATAAGCTTGTTGCTACTGATTAGACCAATTTTTCCAAGGCATAGGAATGTTCCAAGAATTTTGAATAGGCATTTTATATTGTGCAGGAAATTGTAAATTTGGAGTTTGAAACATACCTAAAGGTCTCATTTTCCATGGTCTTCTAGCTCCCATAAGATATAAGTTCTCCATTTATGCATTATCTTCCAAATTTTAACTCTGCAAAACCTTCATCTTAGAACAATTAAAAATATCATGATTTTCCATACAAAATGCACAAACCTGAATATTTTCTAAAGGACACTCGTTCAAAGCATGTTTTTTTCTGCATTTTGGACAGAACACAACCATCAATTAGTCTTCTTCTTCTTGTCTTTTCTTTGTTTTTAATGTGTCTATTTGATTTCCCAAGGTGCTTAATAGGTCTGTTTTAAATTCTTCAAATAGGTTACCTATTTCGGCCCTTGTAACACTTGTTGTGGCAGATTTAGTGGCTTTAGATGTCATAGTTCTTTTTCCATTCCTTGCTTTACTTATAGAATACTTTTCACACAAGTCTGCAATCTCATAAAAGGATAGAGTAGAGATATCACCTTTACCCATTAGGTTAAGGTCATCTAAATATTCTTATCAGATACCTTTTAAGAATATTGTTCGAATAAGATCATTAGACATGGTTCTATGCTTTGATTTTTGCAGATTGTATACAAATATTTCCAAGTATTCTTCTAAGGTTTCATCTTCTTGTTGATTCATTCTAAAAATGTCATATTTGGAATCCTTTGATCAACAGTAAGGTTGATACTTTTTCAAAAATATTTTCCTCATACCACTCCGATCAGTCACTGCATGTTCACCTAATCCCGTAAACCACCTAAGTGCTAATGCTTTTAACGTGGTAGGAAATATTCTAAGACTATGTGCACCATCTATATACCCATAGGTTCAACATACTATATCAAATTCAAATAAAAATGAATTAGGGTCTTCAGATGCCATGCCATAAAATTTGGCATACAGATGGGGGTATATTTTTCATTTTAATTTCTTGATCTTTGCTTTCTTCTTGAATAGGAAATTTAAATGTTGACTCCTCTTCCTCTATTTGGTTTTTATTTTGATAATTTATTTGTTTTTGTTAAAGTTCTCTTTGTCATTCTTCAAGTTCTCTTTTTCTTCTCCTTTCTTCTTATTGTCTCTCATATTCTCTAAGTTGTTCTGCAGTAGGTCCTCTTGTTGATGCTCCTCCTTCCTCAGTGATTTTGATAAGTTGTTCTTCTGATTCCTCCTGCTCAGTGTCAATTTGTTCAAAGGGAGGTTGTTCTTATAATTTCTCTCCCTCTTGAGACTTTTTAGGGTCAAAAAGAGTTTGTTGAGTTCTTTTACTACTATGTTTTACTATAGAAGATTCAAGTAGACATTTCCTCTTTGCTTCATAAGCTAATAGGATTTGTCTTTCAATAAGAGTAAGTCTCTGGCCTGATTTTTCTTTTTAATCAAGTTCTTCTATATTAACCTTTCCAGTTGGTGTTGTAAACTCAACCTTCTCTAAAGTTTTTGCTGCCAATGGTAGGTTAGTTTTCGAATGGGGAGTTTTTATAAATCTGCCTTTTTCATCCCTAGGTCTAGACATAAGGAATCATGGCTTAACAAAATGAAGAATTGAAACTAAGTCTATGTTTTTGTTTGTCTTTTTTTTTTTATATTTCTTTTTGTATTTTTTTATTTTAAATCCTTCTAGTTGCACCTCCTGGGCTACGGTGCCAAATGTTTGGTCCAATCTTCTAGTGTAGATTAGGCTTCAATTTCTTGTCAATCCAAGTAGGTACACTTAGAGGTACCTATCTAAAATATATAGATCTAGAAAGATTTGGTTTCCAAAATGAGAGTTTACTGTGTTGGGATTTAATACTTTCTTACAAAATATTGTTCTTTGTCTCCTTCCACACTTGAACACCTTCTAAAACAAAACAAATCTAATATTTTAAAAACAGAGTTTTTATGGTTTTTCTAAGATCCTAGTCCTCTTACAAGGACTTAATTCACAGAACCTCTTCCAAATTCTTATATTGACACACTGGACTCAATTATCTCTTCTAAGTCTTAAACCAAAACACTCATCAATCATACTCATTCAACACAGAAAGCAAGGAAATAATCTTGAAGTCAACTAATAGTCAAATTCTCTTACAAGGTTCATTCATTAAACTACTAGTTGAATTTTGCAATTATAACCATGATCATTATACAGAAATGATAAATGAAATCATAAACACAGCTTTGAATTATGATTCATGAACTTGCAGCATAAAAATTAAGTAAAAATGTACTATTAGATCTGAATATGCAAATGTAAATGGAATACACAAAGAAATTGTACTAGAGCTGTAGTGGGGGCCCTCCACGCATTGCAAGTACACTTGAGATAACTCAAATGTAGAAAATGATGAACTATAACACCATGAAGAACTGGATCTCTGTATTAAGTCTGAAAATTAATTACATAAACCAAAATTTGAAGCTTGTCATGTATTGTCTCATGTCTTGTGTCTAGCCTTCAACATTTTTCTTCTAACTATTTATTATTGAATTACATAACAAAAAGAGGCTATTCCTATTCCTAAAAATCCTAACTAATCTCCCAAAGGAGTCAAATTAGTCCAAATTTCTTTTTACAAGAAAAATATCAAGTCTGTTCATTAATTGCTCATGATTTTCTGTTGAAATGGTTGAGGTTGACCAACGTTGACCAGCCACCTGTGGACTTCGAATCTGGAGGTGGATAGATTTTTTACCATCCTTGTACATTTAGGTATAAGCCCTCAGTCTTCAATTTTTCCATCCTATCATGCAATGTGTCAAAACGTAAAGCCATTACAGGAAGTTACAAGAACCTATAATTTTCTGAAAAATCCTAGTTTTAATACAAAAATTCCTAAAATTAATTCCAATATAAAAATAAAAATAATAACATCACATTGATCAATTTCAAAGAAATATGAGGGATTTAGGAAGGTTAAATGAGGAAATATAATGGATAAAATCAAGTTTTAGGTGAAATAATAGGTCATGAAATGGTGCCAACAGCAGTTCACCCCTGCTCGGCTACATCTGCTGGTATAACTCCCAATGGGTGCATGTCCCTCTTTGTCATTATGCTCAAAATGTATAATACATGTGTTGAAATGACTCTAATGGATATTTTATCTGCAATAGTCACTACAAAATACTCAAATTATTCTAGATAGACTCTTGTCTCACCCAAATTGGTCGAAAATTGACCTCCAAAATCTTTTTACCAATAACAGCTACAATTTCTCCACTAAAAGTGGAGAACTGTAGTTACCTGTAATTAAAATAGTAGATATGCGCCTTTTTGGATGGCATGCTATTAACTCCGCCAAACAACTAACTACGACATTAAACATTTCTGGTTAGGGGTGGGGTGGTCACAAGCTGACCCCCTTACACCGTGGTCTAACATTTAAAACTCATAAAAATTGGAGCGAAACCATAAACAACAGAGTTTCGAAACCTCCATATAAAATACCATTTTAATCGCACATGTGACAATGCTTACTACCAGAAATTCTGGTTTGGAACCGTTAGTTTAAATGTTGCATTTAAATGTTTCGCATGTGACACAATTTTTGACTACCACCGGAGTTTCACAGTTAAGGAATAGTCAGGCCGTAATATATGTTGCGGTTTAAGAAACTTTAACATGTGACCATTTTCAATGGGGCCACCAGTAGGTTGGGATCGTCAATGGTCCCCCCCAATATGAAACAAGATTAATATTTAAATATAATTGGTGCTTTATAGGGGTAAGGATCACCGTATAGAAGACTTGGTTCAGGTTTTTGCTGGCACGCTGGAGGTCACAGGGTCGAACCCCCTAGACTCCACCAAAATTTTTCACAATGGTCCATGGCACACGTGGCAACCTCCAAGCTGGCCACATGTCACCCATCCAACGACCCTCACTAATATTCGTATAAACCATCAATGACCCAAAAAAAAACACATGGAGAAGTCTGATTGGATTTGAGAAAACATAATACTCTGAGAATATACCACCCTTGCTGACTATACATGCATGCTGATCAGAACATGATATCTTTCTCATAGGACATCAGTTTTTCGAACCGTTCATGATGCCAGAATCACAACGACGAGATTTATCGAGTCGCTCAAGTTCGGTATAGTTTTGAGCACTTTAAATTTTGAGCAAAATACATGATCTCCTGATCACACCTCCACTTTGGCAAGCTTTTGGACCCCAAAAGACTTTAATTACCTATTCAGAAGAATATGGTACAACTCCCTCAACTTTTCAAATTCCATCCATCTTTCCTTACTTGGTTTACTACCCTTGAGCCCAACTCGAAGGTAATCGACACTTCCCCTCTTAGAAGTGTGTTTCTCCCTGTCAAGGATGGTATCCTCCTTGAGCTCATCCAGAAATTCTGGAGAGAAATGTTCCATAGACGACAACTGAACATCACTCCCTTGATCATCAACCAAAGGAGGCTCATACAAATGTAAATTTTCAACATTAAAAACTTAAGACATTTTCATATATGAAGGCAAGTCAAGTTGAAATGCATTGTTACCAACTTGCTTAATGATCTTGAATAGACCATAGCAGATGGGATTGAGTTTTTACCTTCTCCTTGCATCCTTTATTTTCTTATGTGCAACCATACCTCGTATCCTTCTTGAAACTTGTGATCAACTCTATGTCTTTCATGCCTCTCCTTGTATTTTCTTTGACTCTTCTCAAGTTGTTCTTGAACTTGTTGATGAATAATATGAGTTTTCTCAATGAAATTTTGAGCCTTTTCAATGTCATTATGCCCATCAATTGCAACATCCTTCTCAAAGATGAAGTCTAATGGAGATTTCTTCAAATACCCAAATAAGGCTTCAAAAGGTGAAGTATTTGTAGAAGATTTCTTTGCCCAATTGTAAGCGTGTAGAATATAATGCAGTTGTTCATCTCACAAATTTTTATGTTTGCTACAATATCCTCTCAATAGATGCACAATGGTTATGTTCACCACCTCATTTTTTCCATCAGTTTGTGGATGAAAAGAAGTACACTTTTTCAACTTTGTGTCCATCATCTTCCAAATATTGGACCAAAAATTCCCAACGAACCTGGAATCCCTGTCACTAACAATAGAAGTTGGAAATCCATAGTGAACCCACACATGTTGAAAATAAAGTTCAGAAGTTTATTCATAAGTAATGGTTTTCTTACATGGCATGATCATACACATTTTATTGAATCTATCCACAAATACATAAAGATAATCATGTTTTTTTCTTGACATAGGTAGACCTCCAGCAAAGTCCATGGAGACACTCTCCCATGGCCTTGATGGTACCGGTAGTGGTGTGTACCACCCAAGCTTCCTATTTCTAGGCTTGCTTGTTTCACACATAGAACAACCTCTTATAAAACGTGACACACTATCTATCATGCGAGGCCAATTGCAATACCTCTATAAATGCACCACTGTTTTGCTTACCCCAAACTGTCCATCAATAAGAGACGAATGAGCCTGTCTCCTTGTGGTATACAAAAATTACCCAAATTAAATAGAAAATTGTTATGCATGTGATAATATTTTTTCTCAACTTGATTCCCTTCACTCAAACTAGCATACACATCTTGAAAATCAGCATTATGTGCATATTGTTCTATGTAACTCTCATGTAAAATAAAATTATTTCTAAGTAAAGTAGAAGCACTTATAAATGGCCTTGAAATCATATCATCAAATTTATTGAAAATACCTTTCTTATACCTTATAACCAAGTGAAATTGTTGAACAAACACCATCCACCTGAAATGTCATGATTGCTGCAATTTTGTTTGCGATTGCAAGTACTATAATGGTTGGTGATCGGTATGTATAATCGTCTCTTTACCCATCAAGTAGTGTTTCCACTTCTTGACACTTTGTACCAACACATATAGTTCTTTGTCATATGTAGGATAATTTGTTACAACACCATTGAATGTTTGAGCATGAAAAGTGATAGGCTTACCATGCTGCAAAAGTATTGCGCCCATGGCATAATCACTAGCATTAGTTTGTATCTCGAATGGTTGTCTGAAATTCAGTAATAGAAGGACCGGAGCTGAACTGATATTTTCATTTAAAGCTTCAAAAGCTTACCATTGTTTGCGCCCCCATTGGAAGCCTTTCTTCACACTTGTCACTGCATGCATAGAAGTTGATATGGCAGAAAAGTTAGCAATAAAATTTCTCCAATACTGAGCTGTGCCTAAGAAAATTCTTACCTCGGTTACTGTTTTTGGAGTGGGGCAATTTACAATGGCTTCCATTTTATAAGGATCAATCCTCAACTCACCTCCTTCGACAATGTGTCCCAAATAAACTAGAGAAGTCTTTCTTAATTCACACTTTGACATCTTAAGAAATAATTTCTCTTTCTTCAAAACATCAAGCACCCTTTTCACATGCAAGACATGTTCCTCTCTTGTTTTTCTGAAAATGAGTATATCATATAAATACACAATCACAAAGTCATCAATAAATGGATGCAAAACATTATCCATAACACACATGAAATTTGGTAGTGCATTACACAAACCAAACAGCATAACCAACCACTCAAAGAGTCTTTGTTTGGTTTTAATGTAGTCTTCCATATATCACTTTCTGTAATTCTTACTTAATGATATCCACTTCGTAAATCTAACTTAGTGAAAAACTTTTCTTTTTTCAGCTGATCTAGCAAATCATCTATCCTTGGGAGTGGGTATTGTTTCTTTAATATTATCTTGTTCAAAGATATGAAGTCTACACACATGTGCCAAGTCCCATATTTCTTTAGAATCAAGAGTATGGGTGAACCGCATGGCGAAGTGCTTGGCCTTATGAGTCCCTTGTCCAACATGTTCTTGATTTTCCTCTTTATTTTAGCATTCTCCGTTATCGACATGTGATACATGCTAATGTTTGGAAGAGGACAATATTGTTGCAACTAAATCTCATGTTAAATCTCCCTTTTTGGAGGCAATACTGTTGGCTGGTAAAACATCTCATGATGTGCATCAACTACGTCATATAAATATGATATCAACTTAGGATCACAAACTTCAAATGATTCATGATTAACATCAGCTTTAGGCTTAATCATTAGAAGAAAAAAAGTTCTTACTTGAATTCACCAGCCTCTTTACATGTCCAACATTTACCATTGTAGTATTTTTCTTCTTGCGATGTGCTCTAAAAATGTAATCCTTACCATATTTTAATAAATGGTATTTGTTCTCATGGCGATGGAATATTTCTTTCCTATCATGCAAGAAAAGACTGCCTAGCACAATACCTGTAATATCAAGTGGAACCACATCTGATTCAACCGTGTCAACAAAATGTGCAATTATTGAAAAGCGCAATATGCACTTCATTGAAACCTGTAAATTTGTGTCCTTATAAGCCCACCCAAGTGGATATGGTTTTGGATGTGGAATGGTCTCAAGATTAATTTTATTGACCAAGTCTTCAGAGATTAATTTTTCTTGTGACCCACTGTCAAACAGTGTGTCGATCTCGGTATGTCTAGTTATGACCCTCACATGAAATAGTTCAATTCTCTCTCATTCATTTGGAGCATGTATGTGACAGTTTGATGTAGTAGTATTGGGTTTTGTTTCGATTTCTTTCCCCTTCATGTTATTCAATCCCATGGATATAATTTAGATTCATCACCTGAATCCTCTCCTAAATCATGCTGAGCTGTAGCTGTAGTTTTCTTCTTCCCTTTGTTGTTTTGATTTTTGGGCCTCTTTTGAGGATGTAATTTCCAAAAAAAATTCTCTTAATGGCCTTCTCTTGAAAAATGTTTACAAGCTACTTTTTCTCCCTCTTTTTTGACATATGCATTCTTTTTTCCCTTACCTTTTGAGGTCTTCTCTTTGTTTTTCTCCTTAAAAGGTTTCTTTCTACCCTAATCAGTAATTTTTTTCCATCTAGCTTCTAGATGTGTGCTCTGAACACAAAATTCATCTAATATTGTAGGGTTAAACATGAGAATATTATGTTCTAGGTAGCTATGTAAGGCTCCTATGTACTCTAGCAAAGTATCTTGGCTCTGCAAATCTACCCCTAATAATAGAGTTGTTCTCCTAAATTCTTAGGTGTATCTTGTACCTTTTGTACTTTCAATTGTCTAAGATTTTTCCAGTACATTATGGCTTTCTGCATATGAGATAATGGATAAAAATGTTGTTTTATTGCAGTAATGAAATCAGTCCATGATAGGATAATCTTACCATGCTTCTTGATCTCCTCCTTTGTCTTGGCTTCCCACCAAAAATGTCCTGCACCTTCCATTCTCAATGAAGCTAGTTGGATTTTGGTATCATCATCATGAAGGTTATGAATTCTCAAATAGACCTCCAATTGCATTATCCAATTATCAATATTTTTTGCATTGACTTCACCATTAAATATTGGAAATTCAAACTTAACATCAAGTTTTAAAAAATGACTTTTACGAGTGTTCTTTGACTTGTGTGGCTAATGTACTGAAGATGAAGTAGAGGATGATGAAGATGAAGATGATGGTGACTTTCCATTGTCTACATTTCCTCCATTGCCCTTCTTTGATCTATCTTCATCATTATGACCTCCTGATGATCCCTGACCTTCCTTGTGAAGTTTGGATCCTTCTCCTTCTAGTCTCTCATTCCTTTCTTAATAAAGGACTCTCACCATCTCAGTCATGTCAAGGAATGTTTTCCTCAACAACTTTTCTTCTTCTTCCCCTAGAGGTATGCTTAATGATGCTTCTTCTTCTTTTGTAGGTGAACTAGGTGTTGGAGAATGTGGCAATCTTGCCCTCCTTTACTGTGTCTCCCTTTCAAAACCTCTTCCTTCCACCAATTTTCCTTCTCCTCTCTTAAGCTTGAGCCCGGTAAGCACTTAAACACTTGGAAACAGTTAAACAAATATTTTCACACTAAAACACTAGAGAATAAACTCTAGCTCTGATACCAACCTGATCTGAATGGACTATATTAGGTTTTTTTGCTAAGTGTCCTTTCAGTAATAAAAGCATGTACAATGTGTCTCCATTTGTTTGCTTAAGGAATGCGTATTCTAACCATGAAACATAGATGGTTTTTTTTGAGTTTTAAGCATGAAAATAATCCTAAATAACAATGAATAGCAACATATAACAAAGAAATAACATCACACATAAGTTTTACATAGTAGGGATGATGATGCAGTTCACCGCTCCTGGGCTATATCTGCTAGTCCATCACCCAATGGTATGTCCCTCTTTTTAATTATTCTCAAAATTGCAAATACATGTGTTTGCAAGCCTCTAATGGTTTTTTCTCTACACCAATGGCTCCAAAATTCTCAAATTAGTCTAGATAGACTATTGTTTCACCCAAATTAGTCGAAAATTGACCTCCCAAAGCTTTTTTCCAATAACAACTACAATTTATCCACTAAAAGTGGAGAACTACACTTAACTAGTAGACATCTGCCTTTTTTGGTGGCACTGTATTAACTCTGCCAAAAAACTAACCGCAACATTCAAATTTTGTGGTAAGGGTGGGCTGATCACAAGCCAACCTCCCTTACCTCATATTCTAACATTTAAAACTCCTCAAAATTGGAGTGGAACCATAAAAAATATAGTTTTGAAACTATCGCATAAAAAACCATTTTAACTGCACATGTGACATCGCTTACTGCCGAAAATTATGGTTTGGAACCGTCATTTTTAATGTTGCGTTTAAATGTTTCAGACGTGAAAAAGTTGTTGAATGCCATTGGAGTGTCACAGTTAAGGAACTGTTGAGCTGTAATATATGTTGGGGTTTAAGAAACTTTAACATGTCACAATTTTCAATGGGGCTACCGACGGGTTGGGACCGACGGCGGTCCCCTCCCCCCATATGAAACATTATTAACATTTAAATATAACTGGTGCCTTATAGGTATAAGGATCACTGTATATAAGAGTTGGTTGAGGTTTGCGGTGGCGTGCCAGAGGTCATGGGGTCGAACCACCTGAAATCCACCAAAATTTGGCACAACGATCCAAGGCACACGTGGCAGCATCTGGGTTGGCCACGTTTCACCCATGCAACGAACCTCACTAAAATTTGTACAATCCATCAATGGTCTAGAAAAAAACACATGGATAAATTTGATTAGATTTGAGAAAATAGAATATTTTGAGAATATGCCACCCTTGCTGACTATACATGCATGCTGACTAGGCATCCCAGTGACTCCTGTCACAAAATTTTAATTATTTTAGGAAAATGATTGGAGTGCAATATCTCCCTCATATGACATCAATTTTTCAAACCATTCACAGCGCCAAAATCACAACGACAAGATATACCTGGTCGCTCAGGCTCAGTACAGTTTCAAGCACTTTCAATTATGAGAAAAATACATGATCTCTAGATCAAATTAGCACTCCTCAAACTCTCAATATAGAAGTACATATCAAGAAGAAAAGGGTAATGGTGTTGATTAATTTAGGTAGTACCTATAATTTCATTCGTTGTAAAATAACCAAGGAATTGAATTGATTCCTATATCCAACACCATAGTGTCAAGTGTGTCAGAGAATTAGAAAGGCATAAAGATCCTCTTGTTATTTATTACTGGCTTGCGATCTTCTTTAGTTATTTGTAAGTTATTCTTATCCTTCTTCTTATCAGTTCATCAATAAAATATCAAATAAAATACCCATACATCAAGGACACCAGATATAGGACAGGAGCCAAGGAAAAACCCTCTTCAAGGGGAAAACACAGTCAAGAAAATTCTTCCTTTCAATAGTGATTCTTGAGACTCTATACATTGACCTAGACTTCCTGGACACCAAGTCAACATTCAATGTGGTCCTTCTTCAATCTAGAAGCAGTAGTATCAATTAGAGCACTCGAAATTCAACCTTCCTTCCTGAGAATTTGATGTTGAGGTAGAAAAAATGATCTGGCTTCAAAGACTTCGATTTAGGCCCAAATAAATATGACCCAAACATAATCAACTTTAGCTTCTCCTTTGCTTAGCAACGAACATATTCGACTTGAACTTCTCCTTTACTTAGTAGCAATAACTTGGAAGCAATTGGTTTAGCTAAAAAACCTTTGAGAACTTTGATATCCCAAAATATAGCTCGAAATGTAGTGAGAGTAGTTCCAAAATTTCAATTTTCTTCAACTCTATTTGTGTGCCAAAAATCAAACCCAGAAATTCCTTCTCCAAAATTTTGTGATTTCTCCTTGTTGCAGCTTCCAAATTGAATTTCTATGTTGCAAATTCATGTCTCCAAGTGATTTCGAGCCCATTGTATATATAGGCTTATGATGGGTTCGAATTACTAGATTTTAGGTTGACCTACTCACCTTAAGCCTGACTTGGCATGGAGGCTTCATATGTCATATTTTACTCAATATTTTACCTAATTGCATGATTCAAAAGCCCAATATGGATCAATTTAAATTTGCAGTAAAACTACATACTTAGAATAAAACCTAGAAGTCCACAAATATTAAACCCATGGCTTAATAAGTCATTTAATAATAATATAAATAATTTTATTTATTCTTTTGACAAGTACAATAATTATTAACTCAAGTACGATTTATGAAGTCCAAGCCTAGTTACATTATTCAACACTCGATCTTAACTAGGGAGGTGTTCATAACTAAGTAGTACAAGGTATAACTCAACTATATGAACCATGAATAATATTTAGACATTTAAATGTCATGGACTAGATTACTGATAAGGGAATTCTATCCATTCGTCACTCAATCCTTTAGGCAACACAATGCCATGGACCAGATTCTTGACCAAGGAAATATGCCAAGTGGTACTAATATGGACTAAATCTTTCAACCTATATAGGTACCATTAGGCTTAATTATTAAAAATCAACCTAGTGAAGTAGGTGCGCATCCACCCAATGCCACCCTCCAACCTAGACATCAACACAAATTCCCAACCATATGTCTTTCTAAGAAATGCTTCACTCACAAAGCCTCAGAATAATATTTTTAGGAAATGATTCACTGATAAAGCCTCAGGAAATGCTTTAATCTCAAAGCCTCCATACACCTTGATCTAGTAGATCAAGGATAAACTATCTCTCCCAAACATATTTATTAGTAACTAGCATGTTATCAAGTCCTTCGAGAGATTTACCTGGTCAAACACAAACACCAACCATCGATAATTTTAAATGCATAATCAAAACAAACTATGGGTTTTCATGTTTCCCTTTCATTAATTATGGTAGGACTATTAATAGAATATTTCAAGAGAATATTCCTCTTCCTAATTTACATGTGGCAACATATATTTTCATAATATATTCCCCAACCATGACTATGATTCTTACGTGTGCTCTTCACTAATACTTATGGCTTTTAGTCCCAGTCTAGTGCACAACATATGAAGTAGAAAACCATAACCATTTCTTCTTTTATCTAACGTCCCTGTTAATCTAGGGAGATAAAATTCTATCCAAGCTCCATTTTAATGTAGGGAGACTTAATTTATTCTTTAGGTGCTGGATAACCTTTCATGGCCTTCATATTTTTCATCACACATATTAATTTCTCATATTCACAGTGTACCTGAAACACTTCAGGTAGAAAGTACAACCAAAACTATAGAACCATAAATTAGGACATATCGGAAGAATTTTCAACTTTATAAATATCAGATACCCAAACAAGAGACATATACTCTTCAAAATTTCTACTGGAGACTTTTATCATAAACCCTATAGTACTTCACACTTTATTTCATTTTATATAGGTTTTCAATGTTTCTTTCAAAGGTATAATATACCTTGCTACAAAATTTAGTAAACACTAGAACCAATATAGATATGTAAGATATCTAACAACCTTTATAATTCATATGTTAGACTTTCCACTAGGGATTCATACAAATCCTATATTTTATATAATAATAATAATAATCCAATTTTAAGGTCACGACCAAGCCAGATACCAAATTGGTGTATGAGAACCCCTTTGTCTATGGGACAAGGGACCCACCTCCGCACAATGATTTGACTGCTAAGTATACGAAGGAATACATAATTTACCCCCCATATATAAAATATTCAATAAATATTAACCACAACTCAGACATTATCATGATCAAATTTTACTAGAGTTAGATGCATACCCTAGATTTTAAATCATTTATCAAAACATGAAGAGCTTCTACTAGGGTTTAGTGTAAATCCTAGAATTCAATAGACACATAATAAGTAACTTACAGTAGGATTATATGTAAACCTTATATTTTATAAATTCTCATCAGACGTTATATAGATCCAAATCATATACATAATAGAGAATTTAATCATCACTAGGATTTATTTATAGACCCTAGGTTTTTCAATCATCACCCTAGATCTTTTAAAATGTTGACTAAGGTTTATTTTCCAAACCCTAGAACTCAGGACCATTAAAATTTAGATCAAAATAAATATCTAGTAGATAACCATTATATTAACATCATATTTCAGTCAAAATTAATACATCTAGGAATATATATTGTCCTGGAATAAGCTAGGGATTCAATCAAGAGAACATATACCTAGGATTTCCTGGGACTTTCCATAACAGGGGTTTTACCTGTAGACCTAGCTAAAACTTAGGGTTTTGGTTCATTGTCAAAGGAAAAACTTATTATATCAAACTTCAAGCATTCGATATTTCAAAAAACATCATTTTAACTAAAGAAATTCTAGAGCTTCCATGATAATATCAAAATCCCAAACTCGGCATTGTCAATACATTAATAAGAATAGCAATAAATATCCTGAATTAGGTTTAAGGTTTCACATATAATCAACATACCCTTAGGTTATGGTTTTCTAGAGAACCTCTTTAAATTTGTATTTGTATAAGCAATCAGAGGTGTGTAAGGTGGGTAGATTTTTCAGGTGTTTAATCATCCCAAAGAATAATCCTTTTAGGATTCAACAGAGGTAGACCTAGCAATAGTTAGTAACATAGAAATGGATATTTCAAATAGAGTATCAAGATTATATATTTTCAATACATACCTTTGGTTATTTGAAAAACCTTCTTATTTGGGTGGCCTCATTATTTGATCCTTGAATCCTTCTCCATGGTTCTTGAATATTCAACAGATTGATTCGTAGACAATGAATAGAGGTAGAAAGTGATTAGTATATAATATAATAAAAATATTAAATAAATACATGACGAAAAATAGAGGGAATTAGATACTTATCTTGAGGATCCTTTTTGGGATCCCTCCCAAGCTTGAGGGCAAACCTAAAACAAAGAAAACAAAGAAATACATATACAAGAATATGTTAAACCTATACTACATAAAATATACAAATGAAACATAATATGGAAGGGGATTAATAGTGAAGTCCCTTAGTTCTTCTTCAATATTTTATTTCTTCAGGGATGATGTTTCTTTATCCATGTTTTCATGATCTCTATCTCTTTTCCTGCTTCTAGGGTTGTCCGTAAAATTAATCCTACAGTGTCCCATCTTATGAAAATGATAACACTCAATCTTGCACATGTCAACCTTCTTATTTGGTTCCTTCTTCTTGAATCTTCCTTCAGGACTTCCAAAAATTAAATATAAAGGTAAATTATATTACAAATGAGCATAGCATTGATGTATTCATAGAGACTTTCAATGATAACATTCAACATGAGGTTTTCCTTTTAGAACCTGATTCATTAGAGAAGGCATTTAGGTTGGCAAGAAAACTTGAAAGAAAATTATGGCGACAAGGAAACCTACCACTCACAACTACAAAGATGGAAGTAATGTTACTCCTAGCCTTCCATAACCTACAAGGTTGACACCACAGTAGTTGGAAGAAAAAGGAGAAGAAGGGATTATATTATAGTTGTGATATAAAATACACTAAAGGTCATAAGTGTGCTTAGAAAAAATTATTTTACATAGATTTTGAAGAGGAGGAAGAAAAGGAACAAGAAACTTCAAAATAAGAGGAGATACACCAGGAACCAACCTTAGAGAAAGATGAAATGAATATCACCATATCTTGTAATGCATTCAAAGGAATTAGCACTCCTCAAACTATCAATATAGAAGGACATACCAAGAAGAAAATGGTAATAGTGTTGATTAATTCGAGTAGTACCCATAATTTTATTCATTGTAAAATAGCCAAGGAATTGAATTTCTTCCTATATCCAACACCATAGTGTTAAGTGTGTTATAGAATAAAAACAGAAAAAATATCCTCTATTTCTTTATTATTTACTTGTGATATTCTTTAGTTATTGTTAAGTTATTCTTATCTTTCTTCTTATTCGTTCATCAAGAAAATATCAAAGAAAATACACATACATCAAGGACACCATATGTAGGACAACATCCAAGGAAAAACCCTCTTTAAGGGGAAAGCCCAGTCAAGATAATTCTTCCTTTGAATAGTGATTCTTGAGACTTTAGACCTTGAACTGGACTTCCTAGACACCAAGTCAGTCTTCTGTGTGATCCTTCTTGAATCTGGCATCAATAGTTAAAATCGGAGCACTGTAACTTCAACCTTGCTTCTTGATAATTTTATCTTGAAGTAGAAACATCGATCTAGCTTCAAATACTTTGATTTAGGCCCAATACAGCTTCCCCAAGTAGTAACATTCAACAGAATCAACTTGAACTTCTCTTTTACTTAACAAAAATAACTTGGCAACAACTCGTGTAGCAACATCCAACAGAATCAACCTGAACTTCTCTTTTACTTAACAAAAATAACTTGGCAACAACTCATGTAGAAACTGCAACAACAAAACTTTGATAACCTTGATATCCCAAAATATAGCTCGCAATGCAGTGAGATTAGTGCCAAAATTTTGATTTCTTCAACTCTATTGGTGTGCCAAAAATCAAACCTAGAATTCCTTCTCCAAAATTTTGCAATTTCTCCTTGTCGCAGCTTCCAAATTGAATTTTTTTGTTGCAGATTCATGTCTCCAAGTGAGTTTGATTCCACCGTATATATAGGATTCTAACTGGTTTGAATTAGTGGATTTGAGGTCAACTTGATCACCTTAAGGTCAACTTGGTGTGGAGGCTTCATAAGTCATATTTTTCTCAATATTTTACATAATTGCATAATTCAAAAGCGTAATATGGATCAATTTAAATCCACAATAAACATATATACTAAGAATAAAACCTAGAATTACACAATACAGACTTTCACCTAGCATAAATATGACCCACACATGAAACCCATGCTTTAATAAGTCATTTCATAATAATATAAATTATTTTCTTTACTCTTTTGACAAGTACAATAAGTATTGACTCAAGTATAGTTTATGAAGATTGGGCCTACTTACATTATTCAATGCTCCCTCTTGACTAGGGAGGTATTCATAACTCAGTAGTACAAGGTAGAGCCTAACTATATGAACCATGAAGAATATTTAGACACTTAAATGTCATGGACTATATTACTAATCAGGGAACTCTATCCATTGGTCAGTCAATCCTTTAGGCAACACAATGCCATGGACTAGATTCCTAACCAAGGAAATCTATCCAAGTGGTTCTAAGATGGGCTAAATATTTCATCCTCTATAGGTAGCATTAGGCTAAATTACTAACCATCAACCCAGGGAACTATGTGCGCATCCACCCAATGCCTCCCTCCCAACTAGACATCAACACAAATTCCTAGCCATATGTCTTTCTGGGAAATGCTTCGCTCACAAAGACTCAACACAATATTTTGAAGAAATGCTTCACTCATAAAGCCTCAGGAAATGCTTCACTCTCAAAGCCCCTAGATGCCAATAGATCAAGGATAAACTATCTCTCCCAATCATATTGATTAGTAACCAACATGTTATCAAGTCCTTTGAGAGATTCACCTGTGCAAAAAAAAACAACAGTCATCGATAATTTTAAATGCATAATCAAAACAAACTATGGGATTTTGATGTTTCCCTTTAACTAATTCTAGTAGGATTATTAATATAATATTTCAAGCGAATATTCCTCCTCCTACTTTACATGTGGCAACATATATTTTCATAATATATTATCCAACCATGACTATGATTCTTACTCATGGTCTTCACTAAGACTTATGGTTGTTAGTCCTAGTCTAGTGCATGGTAGATCATATAGAAAACCATAACCATTTCTTATTTTATCCAATCTCCTGTTAATATAGGGATATAAAATTCTATCCAAGATCCCTCTTAATGTAGGGAGACTTAATTTATTCTTTAGCTGCTAGAGAATATTTCATGGCCTTCATCTCTTTCATCATACTTATTAACTTCTCATATTCATGATGTGCCTGAAATACTTTAGATAGCAAGTACAACCAAAACTATAGAACCATAAAGTTAGCCATATCAGAAGAAATTTCAACTTTATAAATATTATATACCCAAACAAGAGACATATACTCTTGAGAATTTCTACTAGGTAATTTTACCATAAACCCTAGACTACTTCACAATTTATTTCATTTTATCTAGGTTTTAAATGTTTCTTTCAAAGGTATAATATACCTTGCTACAAAATTTAGTAAACCCTAAAACCAATCTAGATCTGTATGATATATAACAACCTTTAGAATTCATATTATAGAATTTCCACTAGGGATTCACACAAATCCTAGATTTTATATAATAATAATATTAATCTAATTTTAAGGTCACGACCAAGCTAGACACCAAATTGGTGTATGAGACCCCCTTGTTTGTGGGATAAGGGACCCACCTCTGCACAACAATTTGACTGCTAAGTCTACAAAGGCATATATACTCTACCCCCCATATATAAAATATCCAATCAAGATTAACCGCAACTCAGACATTACTATGATCAACTTTTACTAGAGTTAGATGCATGCCCTAGATTTTAAATAATTTATCAAAACATGAAGAACTTCTAGTAGGGTTTTGTGTAAATCCTACAATTCAATAAACACATCATAAGTAACTTACACTAGAATTATATGTAAACTCTAGATTTTATAAATTTTCATCACACATTATATAGATCCAAATAAACATACATACTAGAGAATTTAATCATCATTAGGATTTATTTATAGACCCTAGGTTTTTTAATCATCATCCTAGACCCCTGAAAACATTGACTAATATTTGTTTTCCAAACCCTAGAACTCAAGACCATTAGAATTTAGATCAAAATACATATTTAGTAGATCATCATTATAAGCACATCATATTTTAGTCAACATTAATACATCTAGGCATATATATTGTCCTAGAATAGGCTAGGGATTCAATCAAGAGAACATATACCTAGGATTTCCTAGGACTTACCATAACAAGGGTTTTACCTATAGACCTAACTAAAAATTAGGGTTTTGGTTCATTGTCAAAGAAAACCCTTATTATATCAAACTTCAAGGGTTCAGGATTTCTAAAAACATCATTTTAGATAAATAAGTTCTAGAACTTCCATGATCATATCAAAATCCCAAAATCGACAATATCAATATATTAATAAGAATAACAATAAATATCCCTAATTAGGTTTAGGGTTTCACATATAATAAACATACTCTTAGGTTAGGGTTTTCTAGAGAACCTATTTAAGGTTATATTTATATAATCAATCAGAGGTGTGTAAGGTGGGTACATTTTTGAGGTGATGAATCATCCCAAAGAAGAATCCTTTTGGGATTTCGTAGAGCTAGACATAGCAATAGTTAGTAACATAGAAATGGATATTTTAAAGAGAGTATCAAGATTATATATTTTCAATACATGCCTTTGATTATTTGAAGAACCTTTTTATTTGGGTGGCCTCATTATTTGATCCTTGAATCCTTCTCTGTGATTCTTGAATATTCAACAGATTGATTCCTAGACAAGGAATAGAGGTAGAAAAGTGATTAGTATCTAATATAATTAAAATATTAAATAAATACATGAAGAAAAATAGAGGGAATGAGATACTTATCTTGAGGAGCTTTTGTGGGCTCCCTCCCAAGTTTTAGGGAAAACCTAAAACTTAAAAAACAAAGAAATACATATCCAAGAATATGTTAAAATATCATCCCTTATCCTTTCTATCCTCACAATAAAAGAGGAAACAATATCATGCTTTGTCATCTTAGTAGTTCTTAGTTCATTCTTCAGGCTTGCCACTTTTCCAATGTTCTTGAAGGTGAATATTTTTGAAAAAGCCTCATAAATTTCTCGAGGACGATCAATATTTTCTATGAAGTGGACAATATTGTCCTTTATGCTTTCAACAAACAAATCCAAAGCTACTAGTTCCAATTCTCTGTAATTCACCTTATCAACATCATTTTATTCTTCTGTAGACCTTTTCACTTTTCCTTTGAATATATCTAAGACCTTGTTCTTGTCAACGATGATGTCAATCCTTTTCTGTAAATTTATGTAGATGTTCTATGCTTGATGAAACTTTATTTTCTCTTCAATACTAGAAAACAATCACATAAATCATTAAGTAAAATGATGATAGAACATACCAGTGGATCAATAGAAGACAAGCTAGAAAAATATATATTTGTTGGTGCGTTACGGCGATCAACGAGATGCTTCAACCAGGAAAGTCTCCTTGGTCATCCAGCCCAGCATGTGTCACAACAACCCTTGAAACAGCCAAACGGTCAACTCAAAGTTAACCCATGAAAAGTCAATGCAGAAGAGCAGGAAGTAAAAATCAAAACAGCATGGTCTATGGTCAACCTTGAACCTCGGTTCTTATGCCAAAATGTACGGACTTAAAAAATCAAATTCTATGCCAAAATTTAGCTCCTTTTGACCATGCATTGACCAAAGTCAACGCTGGTCAAACCTGCGTTGGAAACCCTAGAAACAACAGAAATATCTTTGTCCTTCTTTTCCATGTGTGAACAGAAAACTACATCCAAGTAGCTCAAACCAATCAGAAGAGGAGAGAGAATGTGTGAGGATGAGGTGAGTGAAATTTTCTCCAATGTTGACTCTATTTATATCAATCACTGAGGGCGTGTGACACATTTGATGCGGGTGTAAAAACCTTAAGGTCGACCTGCACATATTTTGAAAGTATTAAAAATAAATTCAAAATAAATTTTCTTCTCATCGGATCAAGATGATCTTTAGATCTATATTGCACCTCCCCGAAAGAGGAACCTAATAAAAATATTGGTGTCTTCATTTGAGCATCACAACATGGATTTTGGACATATTTGTCCAATTTAACACTCCCTCTCAACTAGGGAGAAATCCATCCATCTGTGCAATCAAACATCGTGTGTCATTCCACTGTAACTTGCTTTGCTGGCCTCTTTATTTCAGAAATACATCATTCTTGGCAAAAAAATTCAGCCCAGAGGTGTGAAACCTCTATAATACTCACAAAGATTATCACACCAACCGAAAGTTTGTTTATCTGACCCAAAGTCAGAAGGAGGTTTGAAAACTCACTAGACTTGATCCTAGATCAAGTGGTTGGACCATGAAATCCTAGATAGAGAGTACCGCAATCTCTGATGTGTCCATCAGTCTTTCCTACTAGTCTCTAGCTTTCCCACCTCACTGGCCAAATGAGAGGTACTTCCCATGAGCCCTGAACTCAATGGGTAGGATGCATACGGGGCACAGATAATGAGAGGTAAGCCAACTCAAACATCATCATGGTGGGGCAGAAGCACCACAAGGTTCGGCAAGCCTAGCCCCATGAGTGCTTATACCTACGAGAAGATATCCCCAAAGCCCTGCAGAGCTCCCAGAGCTCATCGTTCAACAGGACCCACATCATAGGGTTGTTCCACAATACGAAGACTCTCACGGAAGGTTAGGAACTTTACCTTCCCCAGGAATTTTGTGAGAATATTCGTAACCTGCTCATCAATTCCTATATGATTGAGCCTTATGACGCTTTGATGTACCATATCCTAGATAAAGTGGTACCTGATATCAATATTCTTGGATCGATCCTAGAATACGAGTTTCTCGGACAAGCGAATCCCACTCTAGTTATCACAGAGTAACACAGTGGTATCTATCACATGTCTCAACATCTCATTAAAGATCTTTCACAACCAAAATGCTTCACAAAAGGCCATACTCGCTGTAATGTATTCAACCTCTGTAGTGCTCAAAGCCACCGACTTCTACTTCCTTCTCATCCATGATATCGAAGCAGAACCAAGATTGAAGCGGCATCCCGATGTGCTCTTACAATCCACCACACTGCTAGCCCAATTGGCATTAGTATATCCAAGGAGTGTCATGCTCCAAGTAGTGTATCGTATCCCATGGTTTATCATGCCCCAAATATATCTCATAAGATTCTTGGCACCAACACAGTGAAAGTGGTGAGGCTTAACCATCTGTTGACTCAAAGTGTTCACTGAAAAACATATATCTGGAAAGGTGTTAACTAAGAACATCAGGAATCCTATAAGTTGAGGATACTCGGTAGGATTTTCTAACACGGGCCCAGGAACGCTACCGCTCAACTTCTTAAATTTGAGCTCCATCGGTGTCGACATGGACTTGCAGTCCACCATTCCAAATCTTTTCAGAAACTTCACAATGTATTTCCTTGAGAAAGGAAAAACTCGCGAGGTATCTACCAGACCTCTAGGCCTAGAAAATAGTGCATCAGTCCTAGGTCCTTCATCTTGAACTTAGAAGTGAGCTCCCTCTTGCACTGATGAATGAGAGGGTAAGCACCTGTTAGGAAGAGGTCATCCACATATAGCACGAGAATGAGATGTTTCTCCATGTCAATGTTGAAGTAAAGATCTGGATTAGCATTACTACGAGTGAAACCCAGCTTCATCAGGTAGCTATCTATCCTCTCGTACCAAGCTCTGGGTGCTTGCTTCAGCCGATAGAGGGCTTTCTTCAACTTGCATACATGGGTTTCCCGATCCTGGACTTCGAACCCTGGAGGTTAATCCACATATACCTCTTCCTTTATCTCACCATGTAGAAATACGGTCTTCACATCCATCTGATGGAGACTCCATCCTTGCGTAGTAGCAAGGGCTATAATAGATCTAATGGTGGTATATCAGGCCACCGATGCAAATATGTCATCATAGTCTATGCCTTCCTTTTGAGAGAAGCCATGGGCAACAAACCTTGCCTTGTACTTTTCAGCACTTCCATTAGATCCATGCTTGATCTTGTAGAGCCATTTCGAGGTGGCAACCTCTTTGTCCTTCGGTCTTCGAACCACATCCCAGACATCATTCTTCATTATGGACTCATAATCTTCATGCATAGCATTGTTCCAGACTTGATTCTTTATGGCTTCCTCAAAAGATCCAGGCTTAGATTGTATAATAGTACTCCTGACTGCTAGATACCCATGGTATCTACTCGGCTTCTTGCTTTCACGGAATGTCCCCCTTGGGGCCATATGTCCCTCAGCATCCTCGAGAGTTTCCCTGAGCCATGATGGTCTCTTTCCCAGTGAAGGAGGTGGATCAATCGGTTCCATCGATCCTTCAACATCGGGGATTGTTTCATCCTTTAGTCCTTCTTGATTTCCAGGTCTTGCTTCATGGTCTTTCTCAGATCTCAGAAGATTGACTACTTTCCTCAGAGAATCATCTTCGTCAAAAGTGACATCATGTCATATCTCCACTTCCCTTTAACTGGGAAAATAGACTCTATAGGCCTTCAAAGTTTCCCTGTAGCCCACAAACATTCCTTTATTCCTAGAAGCATCCAGCTTGCTCCTCTTTCAGCACATGAAAATAAAAAGGACATTCAAAAAATCTAAAATGTGAGACATCAAGTTTCTTACCAGAGAAAACCTCTTCAGGAGTTTTGGATTCCAGAGTGGAATGCATGCTTCAGTTTTGTATGTACACAATAGTGTTTGCATCTTCTCCCCACAGAAACTTTGGTAGACCTTGGTCACATAGCATGGCATAGGCAGCTTCCAAAATGGTCCTCTTCTTTCATTCAACAACGCCATTTTACTCAGGAGTATATACAGTTGTGGTCTCCCTCTTGATGCCAGCTTCTCTGCAAAAATATTTGAACTTGTTTGTCTTCTATTCAGTGCAATTATCAGTTCTCAAAATCTTGATCATCTTCCTTGTCATATTTTCCACCAAGGCTTTGAAGGTACGAAACCACATGAAATCCTCATCCTTCTTCTTTAATAATTACATCCAGTTTTTACAAGAGAAGTCGTATATGAATGTCATATAATAAGAGCATCCTCCTAAGGATGTCATGGGTAGCATAATAGATAGATCAGAATGGATCATTTGCAAGACATGAGATGTCCTTATGACACTTGAGGGGAAAGATCCCCTTGTATTCTTTCCTTCGGCACAACCTTTACATACACCTTCATGATTATTTGAAAACTCAGGCATCCCTGTCACCACCTTCCTTGCTTTTGGAAGGGCCTTTTAGTGAAGGTGTCTAAACCTCCAATGCCATAGTTTAGTCTGTCAGATAGTATCACATGTCATCACTCCCAGTGGACTTCCTCCAACTTGGTAGAGTGTATCAATTCTAAACCCAATCGTGATAGATTCCTTGAAGCTCCTCTTCCACATGTGCACCTTTCCATCAGTGAATGCCACATTGAAACCTTTGTCTTCCATGGCCGATATAGACACAAGATTCTTCTTCAAATTTGGTACATAGAATACATCCTGCAAGTGGAGGACTTGACCTTGAGACAAGTGGAGGGTCACAGTCCCTATCCCTTTCATGGGATATGTGGAATTATCTCCAAGGATAATTTCCAGATTAGTATCCTTCTCAACCATATCAAAGAGTGCTTCCTTGAACCCAATGATGTGCCTTGAGGCACCACTATATATCAAGCAAACATCCATAGTGTCAGGTGGAGATGAAACAGAGAGGGTAGATACAAGAATGTATTCATTTCTTTTATCAACAAAATTTGATTCCTCATACCTAGAGTTTCTTGACCTTTTGAAATGTTGATCATTTCCGTGGGAGGGATCCTTCCTCTTTCCCTTGAACCTGTTTTTCCTCTGATTTCCATTCCTACGGTTGTTGTTGTTGTCATCACCATTGGGAGAATCCTTATTGAAAGGACATTCTCTAGCATACTGACCTAGCCTATGACAAGTGAAACACTTTCCATTATTTCCTTGGGCCCCTGCTTTTCCTTTGTTATTTGGACCACTAAAGTTCTTCATTCTAGAATGAGCAACATAGGCATCATTTCCTTCATTTCCATACTCCTTCACCCTTGTATTTTATTGAACGCATCTCGATAGTACTTCATCAAAGTCAAGTAGCATATTATTATTTAGAATGGTAGTGTTGAACACATGCCATTCCGATGGGAGCCCTGCAAGTGCAGTGAGTACCATCTCTCGATCAACTATTTTCTCCCCAATATCTAGTAGATTGTTCCTGATCTCGACCAGCTTCAAAAAGTATGATTGAACAGACTCATCCCTGGCTTTCTTCAGATTCTTCAATTGATTCTTAAAGAATAGTACTTGATTTGAATTGTTTACCTTGAACATGAGGAAAAAATTATCATATATCTCTTTGGATGTGCCTTGCTTAGATATGTAGGCCACCAAATTCTTATGAATGGATTCCCTAATCATCAATTTTTCTTTGATCTCCCCCTTCTTGTACCTTGTTTTGGCAGCAGCAGTAGTAGTGGATGGAGGTTCTTGGATTTTACCCTACACATAGTCCATGACATCTTCGTCTTCCAATTTTAGATCCAATATCATCTTCCAAGCATGGAAATCATCCTTCCTAGTCAATTTGTCATCCTCCTTGAAGCCATAGTTTTTGGAACCCATTTTCTTCTTCAGTGATTGCTACAAATTCGGACTTTGTCTTCACCTCACCTCTGATACCATGTAAATTTATGTATATTTTCTATGCTTGATGCAACTTTACTTTCTCTTCAATACTAGACAACAATCACATAAATCATTAGGTAAAATGTTGATAGAACATACCAGTGGATCAATAGAAGACAAGCCAGAAAAATATATATTTGTTTATGCGTTACGGTGATCAACAGGATGCTTCAACCAGCAAATTCTCCTTGGTCAACCAACCTAGCATGTGCGACAACAACCCTCAAAACATCCAAACGGTAAACTCATAGTCAACCCCAGAAAAGTCAATGTTGCCTAGAAAAGTCAACACAGAACAACATCAAGTAAAAGTCAACACAGCTCAGTCTACGGTCAGCCTTTGACCTTGGTTCTTGTGAAAAAATGTATGGACTTCAGAAATCGAAGTGTATGCCAAAATTCAACTCCTTTTTACCATGCGTTGACCAAAGTCAACATTGGTCAAACTTGCGGTGGAAACCCTAGTTACAGTAGAAATATCTTCGTCCTTCTTTCCAACCTATGAACAGAAAAATGCCTCTAAGGAGCTTGAACCAATCAGAAGAGGAGAGAGAGTGTGTGAGGATGAGATGAGTGAAATGTCCTCCAACATTGACTCTATTTATATCAATCATTGAGGGTGTGTTACACATTTGCTGGGGGTGTAAAACCTTAAGGCCGACCTACAAATATTTTGAAAGTACTAAAAATAAATTCAAAATAAATGTTCTGCTCATCGGATCAAGATAATCTTTAGATCAATCTTGAACCTCTCTGAAAGAGGAACCCAATAAATATATTGGTGTCTTCATCTAAGTATCACAACATGGAGTTTGGACCTAGTTGTTCAATTTAACATTTTCTTCCAAGACCTAAAATTTTTAGCTCCTTCCAACTTTTTCTCACCCTTGATAGCGTTAGACACATTTGAAGATAGTGGAGACTCCTTTCCTACAATGAACTTCTTATTAATTCTTTGATCAAGTCCTTAAGGCTATCATTTTCATTCTTCTCTCACCAAAGCTCTGAAAGCATGTTAGAGAATTAGAAAGTTAGAAATATCTCCGGATTCTTGATTATTTTCTTGTTATATTATTTATTTATTATTAAGTTATTCTTACCATTCTTCTTTTTAGTTCATCAAGAAAATATCAAAGAAAATACACATATACCAAGGACACTAGAAGTAGGCCAACATCTAGGGAAAAACCCCCTAAGAGGGGAAAAACCATTGAAGATAATTATTCCTTTCAATAATTATTCTTGAGATTGTAGACCTTGACTCAGACTTCCTCCACACCAAGCCAACCTTCCTTGTGATCCTTCCCGAATCTGGCAGCAACAACAATAGTAGTAGCACTGCAACTTCAACCTTGCTTATTTAGACTTTGATCTTGAGGTACAAACTTTGATTTAGCTTCAAAGACTTTTATTTATACATAATACAACTTATCCAAGTAGAAACATCCAACATAATCAAATTCAACTTCTCCTTTACTTAGAAGAAGCAACTTGGCAGCAACTTGGCAGCAATTGCAACAACACAACTTTGAGGACATCAATATCCCAAACAATAGTTCAAAATGTAGTGAGAGTAGTGTCGAAATTTTGATTTTTGTCAACTATATAATTTTTCCAAAAACCGAACCCATAAACTCGTTCAAAATTTCTCATTTTCTTCTTGTTGCAGCGTCTAGATCAGATTTATGTGTTGTAGATTCATGTCTCCAAGTGAGTAATAAAATACATGGAGAAATAAAACCTAAAAATCATTCTAATTGTGCTAAGAGTGTCTCATTACACATGATTACATCCATGGATTCAAGGTAGATGAAAAGGTAAAGACAAAAAAGGTAGAAAAAAAAATGCAAGAGCAATAAAACCTAAAAATATATGGCAGTTCGTAGTTTGAAATCCTTTCCCACAAGTATTAATTTTAAATTTACATTTACGTTACCTGAAATAGTCAATGTATTGTACACAAATATTAAATTTATTAAATACTATGAAAATTTATTAAATTTAATAATATTAATATTATAATATGGGCTTGGTATATACTTAGATGTTTATTTCTAATCATATTGGATATATTTTTATGCATTTACCATACCTTTGTATACCTATTTTATATTTATTTATTTACAATACCTATTTTATAAATACAGTATTTGGCCCATAGTATTTAGTCCATGGTATTAACAATAATTTGTTCCATGGAATTTTTCCTATATGCTTCACCTAAATAAAACCTCATGTTTTAGTTTTCCTAAATATAAAAAGGTTTATGGAGTAAATATAAAAGGAGGTTTTATTTATTTACCATATCTTTAGTCTATTTATATTTTTATTTATTTACCATACTTCTAGAGTAAGTATAAAAATATGTTTTATTTGTTTACAATACCTCCAATTTATTATATTTTTATTTATTTACGACACCTCTCGAGTAAGAATAAAAAAGGTTTTATTTTTTATTTACCATACCTCTGGTTTATTTACATTTATTTCTTTACCATACCTCTTTTGTGAATGTTTGTAAATATATGACATTTCAAATGTTTACTCACATTACATTTCTTACCTTACATTTCTCACATTACATCTACACGTGTCTTATACTCTGACATGTCAAATGCTTACATTACATCTACACATGTACCCTATAGGGGGATGTAGATCTCATCTACAGATGTACCCTATACTAGCCTGTAGAGCCCATGTACCCTATATACTAGCCTGTAGAGCCCCTCTAGGTGCAATAAAATTTTGAAACATAGATTATCACTTTTCTATAAAAATTAAAACATTATGAAAAATTAGAGATGATATAAAATTGTATCATTCACATCAAAGTACTTGTATTTTCACTAATGAAGAAAGACTCTCATGATAGCCACACAAAATATTAGTAAGGATAGTTAAGATCTCTAAGTGTAACACTACAAGTATGATCAATACAAGAATTAATGCCACGTACCTCATAAACATACTATTCAATATTAAGCCATGTGGTTCTTTTTATTCCACGATCTAAGATAGAATCTTAAATCACTAACCCTACAAAATAAAGAATAACAACCAAGCTGCTTTGCATAGACGAATATAAAAAACCTTAAATCTACTAGTGCACAACATATACACAATTTTGTACAATAACACAACTTTTTTATATTAATCAATTTGAATAATACAAAATTCTAGGGCTCAAGTACCAGGGATAATGCACCCCATACATCCAATAATACAAGATATACAATAACTAGGGCTTGATATCACTCCCTTGAAAACCAATCTACCCTCAAGAAGATAATATGACCATCTCACTGATGTAGTTGACTTCACATCTCCCCGCGGTCATACCATGTGCCTCCTCATTCATTCAGCTCCAAATGTGTGCCTTCTTTCAATGTTGCAATTTCATCTACACATTGAACCTCGACTATCTAATCTAATCACTAGTTGTGCCTGATTCTATCAAGGGCAAAACACATAGAGTCTCATATTGAATTCTTAAAAACTACTTTTGTGAACAAATCAGAACTTCCCACTACTACCCCTCAGCTACTTAGGGACATCGACCCAATATAGTCTTCATGTGCTTCTCTAGTGATCATGAGTTCATAAATTTTCCTCAAAATTGAAAGTTACAGGATTGGGTTGAAACTAGGGTGGTTGCGTAGGTCTCTTCTTCCTGATTCCAACGTCATAAATGGTTCGAAAAATCGATGTTGTATGAGGGAGATATTGCATTTTGATCGAAATCCCAAATAGTTAAATTTTGCAACAGGGTTGACTGGGATGCCCAGTCAGCATGGTGGATGCACAATCAACAAAAGGAATATTCTGAACTAATCCTAGGTTGATAAGTGGCACAATATGATTAGTTGAATGTGGTTGTAAATTTTGGTTTCTGGGCTAATCAAAGGGTGACACGTGGCCAGCCCTGAGGCCACCACGTGTCCCCTTAGTGGTGTACTAAATTTTTTGTTGAGACCACAGGAGTCGAACCCTGGAACTCTGGCAAAACATGCCCATGCCTTACCGCCTGAGCCACATGTGTTAATTACCATCTATAGTTGTGGGTTCTATTTAAACTTTAATACAATGAAGGATGGGAGGTTGGGAATTGTCAGTGGTCCCAACCCACCAACGGTTCCCACAATGTTCACATGGCAACATCAAAAAATATGTTACATCCAACAGTTTAAACTTATCTGCAATGCTTATCACATGCAACAGTTTCGTTAACTCTGTGGTTACAATATCCAATAGTTATTACAACTCCACAAATTTTATGTTATGTTGATCACATACAACGGTTACCACCCCATTTCCCAGCATGGATAATATCTAACACCATTTCAACTAGAGTTAAAACCATATCCCGTGGTTTAGCTCGAGTTCTGCTCCACCATAAATAGTAATTGTGGGTTTTGGGGGTTGGCATGTGGCTATCCCCAACAACATATTTAAATTACATGGTTAAGACTGGCAAGATTCTTGGAGGAACACTATTTTTGGGTGAATTTCACTAAAATAACTCCAGTTAAGTGGAGTCCTCCACATTTAGCGGAGATTTTCTAGGTGTTAT
Source organism: Pinus albicaulis (assembly GCA_034641835.2). Taxonomy (NCBI): domain Eukaryota; kingdom Viridiplantae; phylum Streptophyta; class Pinopsida; order Pinales; family Pinaceae; genus Pinus; species Pinus albicaulis. Next base: position 971,197,835 of record CM076573.1, read on the forward strand.
TGGGAAAATTAGTAGGAGACTCAATTTTCGCCCATTCAACATGAATGAAGAGTCATTCTAGACTAATTGGAGCATTCTAGATCCATTAGTGCAGAGAAAAAAACCATTAGAGGCCTGTAAATACATGTAATTGCAAAATTTTGAGCATAATGAAAGAAGGAAATGCCATTGGGAGCTGGACCAGCAGATGTAGCCCAGGAGGGGTGACTTGCTTCATCATGCCTGCTGTATAAATGTTATGTGGTGACTTATTTACACTATTGTTCAATGTTATATGTGCTTATTTCATGCTTATAATTCACTAAAATTATCTACAATTCATGGTTAAAATCCTCAATAATTAAGCAAACTAATGAGACAAGTATGCACATGTTTATAAACTGAAAATAATTTTAGCACAACAAAACTAATACAATCCTTTCAGATCATCTAGTGAAGACTAACATAGTGAATTGAGGGCTTCCACCTATCAGTCCAACACATCCATCTCTCGCAATGAACACGAGCTAGGATGATTTCCCACCTTCTACTCTAGATTTCCTTCTGCACATACAATTATGGAGCTTCTCAAACTTCTCATGGTTGATGAGACCCTTGAGCTCAACAACTTCCACTCTAGCATCAACCTAAGCCCATGAATATGGTGCACACTCAGCTCCAACTTGGTCACTATCACAATACCCTTAAAAATACCACGAGTGACAAATACTTGTTGTATCGTCTGCTCCTAGTTAGGGAATCCAACCACCTAGGAAACCCTTCCTCCTAGCTAGTAAAAGACTTCACTAATTTTCCAACCCTTTGACACCCATCCGACTAGCATCTGCTAACCTTTAAGAGACCATCTATAACCATACTATTTTTTCCCTCTTGACTTGGGATATTTGCAATCTAAACTATGGTTAGGGCACTCTAGCAACCCTAAACAACTCTTCGAGACCTATGTGACCTTATCCAACAAATCATCTTTGTTTCTTGTCCATGATAGGCTTTTTATGCATTGTTTTCAACCTTGTAAAAACCACACAATACACCCTACAATTGGCTATCCACAAAAATAATAAAAACTTTCGACGAACAAAGGAATACACTATTGTTTGACTGTGTTTTCCTAGAAAAATTTGTAGTTGGGGTAGATAGTACTTACTAGTCCTCTTGACCCTCAAAAATGTGCTTGCAATCCTCTATTGTAGCAACAATATCCTTTGGACCAAGAAATAAAAAGATACACCAAACATATGCACAAAATTCACCCAACTTACCTCTTGTCTTCTGGCTTGATCATAAAAGGAAGATGCGCTCATAATATTCCCATAATATGCCCTTAAGTCACCTTTTGGTTGCATTCAAGCTGCAGCCTTTTCCACAAAATATTCGCACTAAACAATAAATAATTCCTCTCCAAACTCAGTTGTGATGTGCCCTCACCTTTCCCTCAGAATCACTTCCAATTTCAGTGTTCTTATATGATGTTATATTGTAGGAATTTACAAGGTAAGTTCCTTAGATCAAGAACCAAAGGTTACCACTCACAAATAAATCACAAATCAGTCCACGAGTATAATCACTTTTTTGTAAATCCTTCAATCTTATCATTTTTTTTAAAGTTATATTTCTTAATAGTTCTGCTTATTTCGGTTTATTCTGTTTATTTTCGGTTTATAGGTTTTATTTATTTTCCATATCTATACCCTCTTCTCTGTGTATTCTCTTTGATGTGCGTTGCATGTGATCTCAAAAAATTAGAAATAGTAAAAGGGATTTTTTTTGCTACATATTCTCTTTCCTCGCATCTTTGTGCGATCTCGAGAAATCAGAAATAGAAAAGAAATTGATAGTTTTCGGTAAGGGTAGCCGAAAATCTAACATTTCGCTGTAAGGCCTTTCATTTCATTTTTTTTTTGGCTCATTTTTTGTGTTTTTTGTGTGCAGGAAAAGGCACGCACACCGAAGATTAAAAAATAAATAAATAAAATAAAACCCATTCCTCCTTTCAAATAATAACAAAAATCCTTTTACTATCTCACATGGTGAGGAGTTAGTGTATGAGAATAGAGGTCTTGGGTTCAAATCTCTTTCTCAAGCTTCTTTTTGTAAATTTTTTTTTTTAAAAGGGGCAAATTTTTTTTTTAAAAGCCGCACTTCATCCCGTTCCTGTAACTATTTGGCATCTTCAACTCATTTTTTCATAAGGACATAACTTCTTCATCCGGAATCCATTTTTCAAGCCGTTTTTTTTTAAATGGCCTAATTTTTTGAGATCGTTGCATTGGAGTAGTTAGTTTAAGCTTTTCTCAGCTTTAGTTTTTCTTTTTAAATATAAAGTGCATGCTCGATTATTCTTAACAACACCAATTATTTCCAATGGCTACCTCACATGGTAGATATACTTAGAAGTAAAGGGTTTTACAAAATAGCCACAGTGCTAGAAACTAAACCTTTTGATGATGATAAAGTCGCTAAATGGGAAAATAAATAATATCAAGCACGAGGGTTGATAGGAATGTCCATTGCTCAAGATTTTCGATTTCATATCCTTGACATTGACACCCCTTGTGAAGCTCTGGACAAGCTAAATACTATCTTTGGCATTCAAAATCAAACCTGGGCCCATCAGCTTGAAAATGAGTTGCTTACTTTGGATCCCAATAATTTCTCCTCTATTGAGGATTTTTTGTCGAAATTCAAGACCCTTAGAATTCATTTAGAAGGTTTTAAGGTCAAAAAGGAAGATGGTAGCCTCATTTATTTCATTCTTGCTAATCTTGGCCTTGCATACTCTGTATTTGTTTCCGCCTTCCATTCCACTAGATAAGCCTTCATTTCTTTAGGAACTACCTACAAGAATCCCTCTTTTGATTCCTTTTGTGATTCCTTGATAAGAGAACAAGAAAAAACCTTACAACTTCGTCTTATCACTTCTGGAAACGCTTCTAAGAAAGCCTTAGCAGTCCAACATCAATCATATCAAAAGAATCCCAAGAAACCATATCCTAAAAGGTATGGTCTGAAACCAAACAAAGGTCCTAAGCAATTTCAGCCGCAAACTGAAAAAGCAACTCACCAAAATGATAAGGCATATAAAAACAAAATAAAGAAGACAGATAGACATTGCAAATTTTGCAATCATGATGGCCATATAGACTCCAAATGCTTTAAGAAGATGGAATCCTTAGAAGCAGCAATGAAAAAGCACAACATCAATTTTGAGCACTCTTCACCTTCATCTTCAGGAATGGAAATTTTTTCTTGTGGTTGTCAAGCATCAAGATCTGGTTATGCATTAAATGTATCTTCCTCTTCTCATGCTCATGAGTGGCTCATTGATTCTGGAGCTTCTTATCACATGGCCAAAAATAAAGCCATGTTTTCTTCTTTAAATGATTGTGACACCAAACATATTTATGTTGGTGATGATAGGTCTCTTAGTGTTGTAGGATCTGGAACCATTCATCTTGATAATGGTCAGTTTAATGATGTACTATATGTTCCTACCTTATCATGCAACCTTATCTCTTTTTATCAGATAAATCATTCAGGTGAAGGGAAAATAGTAGAATTCTCACCTCATAATGTGGTAATCAAGGACCTCAAAGATCCTAAACATATTTTAGCTACTAGCATTGTTGATGATTCCATAAGGTTGTATAATTTTGACAACTTTGGGTCACCATGTCTTCCCTCCGTTTTGGTTGCTCATAATGATGAAGTGAGCAAACTTTGGCATGGGCAATTTTTTCACTTAAACTATCACTTTGTTCAAACTCTATGTAAGGAAATTATGGTGACAGGGCTTCCTATGGTATCTTGCCAAGATGGTGTTTGCTCCAGATGTGTACTCGGAAAAAATCATCAGGATAATTTTGACAAACGTGCCTCTTGGCACGCTTCAGCCCCTTTGTAGCTTGTGCACAGTGATTTATGTGGTCCACTTCTTGTTGTTTCTTTCTCTAGTTGCAAGTACTTCTTAACATTCATTGATGATTTTTTCAGACACACTTGGGTATACTTCTTAAAACTAAAGAGTGAAGTTTTTAACATGTTCTTGGCCTTTAAGGCCTTTGTTGAGTAACAATCTGGACATCAAATTCTTAAGTTAAGATCAGAAAATGGAGGAGAATATGTTAACAACAAATTTATCAACTTCTGCACTAAGCATGGAATTCAATTGCAACATACCGTTCCATATACTCCACAACAAAATGGTGTAGCTAAAAGGAAGAATCATGCCTTAAATGAAATCACTAATTGTATGCTTCAATCTAACGGACTTGGTCTCAATTTTTGGGCATAAGCCATTAACTGTGCAAATTACATAGTAAATCGCACTCCTTCTAAGGTTTTAAATAATATAACTATAGAAGAATCTTGGAGCTCAATCAAACTATATGTAAGTCACTTTTGCATTTTTGGAAGTGATGCTTGGGCCCATATTCCAGATGCGAAACATAAAGCCTTAGAACCTAAGAGTGAAAAATGAATTTTTGTTGGATATTCTAAAGATGTCAAAGGATATGGACTTCTTCAACCAAAATCAAAAAATATAATCATTAGAAGACATGTAGAATTTGATGAAAATATATCGGCCTGCAAGCCTAGTTTGACAAGTGTGCCACCTTTGGCTTGCGAGCCTGATTTGGCATATGTGCCACCCCCATCTCTCTCTCTTCTAGTTTTAATATCATTACTTCTAGTTCCAATGATGAAAGTAAGGATGAAAATCCTCCTCCACCTCTTGAAATTGTTCCTTATAGTCCAATGCTTCCAAGATGGGTCTGCTTTAATCGGGATGCAGCAGGTTCTCTTGCAAGTGACCCTGCCGATCGACGACATACACATTGTTAGTTTGAAAGAGCCTCTTCCTTATTGGCTCAAGTTCAAGAAAATCCTGATCCAGAAACCTTTGGAGAAGCCTTTGGTCATCCATATTGGGATGAAGCTATGAATGAAGAATATTTATCTTATTGGCAAATGATACTTGGGATCTTGTTCCTCTTCCAAAGGGAAGAAAACTTGTCTGATGCAGATGGGTTTACAAAACAAAGTTTGGACCAGATGGAAAAGTGGATAGACATAAAGCTCGTCTTGTCGCTAAAGGATTTTCACAAGTTGAAGGAATTGAATATACTGAAACCTTCTCCCATGTTACCAAAATGAATTCCATCTACCTTGTTCTTTGCCTTACTGCCTCCTTTAAATGGGAAGTCCATCAGATGGATGTTAAATCCGCCTTCTTACATGGAGATTTGCATGAAGAAATCTACATGGAACAACCCCCTGGCTTTATCCAAAAAGACTCCAGCCTTGTTTGTCACCTTCAGAAGTCTCTCTATGGTCTCAAACAAGCTCCTCGGGCTTGGTATGCCAAAACGGATAGATTTCTATTAGGTAATGGCTTTTCTAGGTGTCATTCTGAAAACACTGTCTACACCAAGAAAGTGTGTAAGTCCTTCACCATCATTGTTCTTTATGTTGATGATCTTATCCTTACTGGTAATGATACAAACCATATAAACCATGTGAATTCTAGCCTCAAAAAGAAGTTTTAAATGACAGACTTAGGACACTTGCATTATTTCCTTGGACCTCAAGTCTTGCAATCCAAGGAAGGCACTACCCTCTCTCAGTCCAAGTATGCATGTGATCTTCTACACCACTTTCACATGGAATACTGTAAGCCAGCCCCTTCTCCCTTCCAGTCTGGAGTCAAGATTTTAGTCACTTGTACTACCCTTGAAGTTCATGCTACCTTATATCTCTAATTTGTTGGTAAAATTCTGTATCTAACCCATACCCGTCCTTACCTTTCCTTGGCCATTGGTCTTGTCAATCGATTTATGCACCAACATCATGAAAGTCACTACAAAGAAACTAAAAGAATACTTCGATATATTTGAGGTACAGTTCAGTTCAAGATTCATTACAGTGCAGGAGCATCTCCACTGTTGATTGGTTTCACTGATTCTGATTGGGCTGGTGACCCTGATGATCGAAAGTCTACTGTAGGATATGTATTCACTCTTACTTCATGACCTATTACTTGGTCTTGTAAGAAACAAAGTGCCATCTCTCTTTCTTCAGTAGAAGCAGAGTATCGTGGTGCAATTGAAGCTAGCAAGGAAGCCATGTGGCTTCTTTAGATTCTGTCTGAATTTGGTCTTCATCAGCAGCATCCAACTACATTTTGGTGTGATAATCAGAGTGCCATTTAGCTATGTAAATATCTATTTCAGCATCAATGTATGAAACACATTGAAATCCACATACACTTCATCAGAAAGCTCATTCATGATCGTGTTCTTGTAGTGCAGTACTGTCCATCCAATGATCAAGTAGCCGATATCTTTACGAAGGCTCTCACAAAAGTGAAGTTTACCAAACTTCGATCCATGCTTGGAGTACAGGAAAGTTGTCATTAAGGGGGGATAGGCTCTAATGCCTCCTTCCTTCTCCTATTGTGTCACTTTTGTAAATCCTTCAATCCTATGCCAATTTGTTCTTAAGGGGGGACGTTAGGATATTTCGACACATAGAAAATAGGCTCCTTTTGTGTCACCTTCGTAAATCATTCAATCCTATCTCAAGTTGTTCTTAAGGGGGGATGTTAGGATATTTTGACACATAGGAAATAGTGAAGAATAACTTAGTCTAGTGTAGAGTTAGGCAAAGTGTGTTTCTTTACCATGTACATTTGTAACTTATAATCTGATGGTCATGATTTGTAGTGATCCAATGGTTATCTCTCACCTCGGTATTAACGACACTTGATCCATGGCTTAACACCTGATTGGTCCATGATATCTATTTAAAGAGCATGGAGGGTCATTTGTCTAGTAACTATTTATGAGATAAACATATGTAAATTTTATTTTTATATTAATAAATTTCCTGAAGTGGCTGTGTTGGCTCAGGCCGTGGACTTTTTCCCTCTTTGAGGGTTTTAACCACATGATTATACTGGTGTATTGATTTTTGATTTTTTTGTGAGCGGTGACCTTTGGTTCTTGATCTATGGAACTTACCCTGTAAATTCCTACATAGATTCACCTAGGATGTGTCAAATAACTCCATAGTCACATATTATTTATATTCGTCAAGAACGATCCATCAAATGATAGGAATAAGTCTTATAACATTTCAAGAATCCTTTGATAAACTTGGTCTACTTGAACAAACCCATACTCTACAATAAAAAAATAATTTCTCTTCAATTAAAACTCATAATCAAGTGATTTTCCATTTCGACATGTACTATCATCCTTATCCATCACATGTTGAAATATAATCATGGACCAACACCCACATTCCTTGGTAAAAATCCCACATGCTTGGGTGAAAATCCTACACACTTGGGTTTCACGCCCCTAAGTTATTTTGTGGTGCTTTAACCTTGAAATATTGAACACTAGGTCTTGGAGTACCTCCCAAGCTACCAATATCTACATTAGTTCACCTAATGGAAATGACTTATGGCATAGGAATAAAATTGTTGAAAAAAACTTTTTATAGGCTCTTTGACATATGTTATTACATTTTTGGTGAAGGAGACCTTGGGTCCATCATTGGTTGAGTAAAGTATTGATAGAAACATCAATTTGAGAGGAAATGCTTCATATGCATGAATGCAAAATGCTCATTTTATTTTCTTGTAGTGCAAAAGAAAGATTTTGCCAATTGATCTCAATTTATGCAAGAACATAACAGAATACACATATAAAAATAAATATAAATATGGAGCAGAAATAACACTTCATTTCATTAATATCAAAGAACTGAAATTTGTTTACAAACAAAATGGAAGTAAGCTAGCTAGGGCAGTGTTAGCTTATCTATGAGAAGAGACGTGGTGGCTACATGACTCTAAAATTTGTGTCAAAATGAGGCTCGAAGGCCTTTATATTATTGAAAAACAATGGAAAACCTTAAAAATCCAAAAACCTAACCCTAGGAGATGAACCACTAAACTATGGGCCACGTTAAGATAAATTTCTACATCAATTTCTCGAGGTCGTAACTTTGGCATACTATCTCTATTTTACGCACATGGTACATTGTTAGAAATATCTATACAATGAATAAAAATATTTCCCAAGAATATTGAGTTAAGAAGAGTCATATTCACTGCAGGTTTCATGCCCAAACAACGTCGTTTAGGGCCTCAAAATGGTTCTCGAATTTGAGGACCCGAAAAAGTGCCAAAAATAGTAAATTGTGATATAATTAAGAAAAATGAAAAACTAAAAGAAACAATGGTGGGGTTCCAAGTGGAATAGGTGGGTGGCCACCAATATCTACCTGGATCATTTTTTCCCCCTTAGGAATCAATGCTCCCCATTGCATTGAGTTCCTCCATGAGATGGGGAAACTTCTGCTAAAGTTGGTCCCTCGTGAGACACTTGCCTTGGTGAAGGAGTTGGCCTACATTGTGTGTCCATAATCCGATCAGTTGTGGCTTGTTCCATGCAGTCGTGCTTTTACTCTATTAGTGTGAGTTTTTCTACCATGTCGAATATGTCCAGTAAAGGTGGAAAGTAGGGCCGAAGGAAGTCCACATTGAACACTGGGTGTAGACCAAGGAATGGTGGAATAATATGCTCGAACTCATTGTCCCCTACAAACTTGGTGATGGTGTATAGCCCATATCAGAGCGAGCAAATATTGTGGAGGGGTCCAGTGAGGTGCTCCTTCTACAAATGTAGTCACACTTTGTCACCCACCTAGAATTTTTGTGGCACTCGATGTTGATCATGAAAATTCTTGTACATAGCATTAGCTCTGTCTAATATGTCATGAGCCTATTGGAGGATGTGTTGAATGCGCTCAATAAATTTCTTTGTCTTGGCAGCTTCAGACTAGACATGAGTTGAATTGTCCTGGCTAGTTGCAAATCGCATGGCTACGTCAATGGGACATAGTGGTTGGAATCCCAAGCCCACCTGAAAGGCGCTATGATACTCTTCTTGCATGCCAAAAAAATGGCCATCTTCGATAATATGTTGATGACCACTAAAACACAGATGTTGCCATCCTTAATATAAGGAAGGCCCGACATGTAATACATGCAGATGGATTCCGAAGGTCGATTAGGGGTAGGCAGCAGAGTATAGATGCCTTGCTTCTTGATGGTCGATTTGGAAATGGCACAGGCAGTGTGGATCATATTTACTTCACGACATCCTATCAAAGGTTGGGCCAATATAAATAATTCTTTATTACTACCATTGTTTTCTCTACCTCGAAATTCCCAATAACCTTACTATAGTGCAATTCCCAAATCATCTTGGCATGCTCACTTGAAGGAACCCAAAGATGTCACAGGTGACATAGTAGTGCATCTTGGAGGTGAAAATTTGGAACTCGGTTACCCGCCAATAATGTCTGGTATGTGTGGCTGAATTCTGGATCACTCTTGTAGAGAATTAGACAATCATAAGTCATGTGCCCACAAGAGTTGAGAATGATGGTTATCTCCACGATCGGTGGCTGGCTGAGGAAGAAACCAACATTATTGGTGTTTCCCTTCTTGTACTTGATGTTCAAATGAAACTCTTGCAGATATGTGGACCACTTCTGATGGCGATCGTTCTACAACTTCCCTTGTGTCTATACGAACTGCAGGGGTTGGTGGTCTATGTGGATGATCATTTCCTTCCCAAAAATGTAATGCTTCCATTGTCGCTAAGCATTCACAATGAAATACATCTCTTTGTCATATGTGGGATACTTACAGACTGTGTCAGATAGTGTCTCGCAGTGATATTCTACTGGATTCCCTTGTTGAGTAAGAACTTCCCTAATATCATAGTTAGAGGGATATGTCTCAATCTGAAATGGTTGTTGCAAGTCTTGTAATGTGAGCCCTAGGGCAGAGAAAAGGTGATGTTCCAATTCTATGAATGCCTTCTCTTGAGATTCCGACTAAAATATTTTTTTTTTCACTCCTCCCTTGGTGACTTGACTTAAGGGCCAAGTTATATGAGATAATCCCAACACCAGCCTGTGGTAGAAATTAGCAATACCCATAAGGTTGTGAAGCTCAATTAGAGTGCTAGGGATGGCTAATCCCAAATAACTTGGATCTTCGTTGGATCCAAATGCACCCCTCTCTCATCAATAATGTATCCTAGATACTCAACCTACGTCACACCAAAAGTGCACCTCTCCAACTTGGGACACAACTTTTGTTGCCACAATTTTTGGAGGACCTGTCGGATGTGGTGGAGGTGCCCTTCCCAATTCTGGATAAAGATCAAGATGTCATCCAAGTACACTAATACAAATTATTTTGTGAATGGCCACAATATGTCGTCCATTAGCCTCATGAAGGTTGTGGGTGCATTCATCAACCTGAAAGGCATGACCAACCATTCGAAAAGGCCCTCCTTGGCTTTGAAGGAAATCTTCCACACATCGGATGACTCGATTGGTACCCGGTGATACCGGGACTTCAAGTCCATCTTGCTAAAATATTTCGCCACTTTGAGTTGTTCCAAGAGGTAATCAATTCATGGGATCGGGTATCTATTCAAGATAATGATCTTGTTTAGTTAATACAAAGTCTCCAAGTTTAATCCTTCTTCTACACCAGCACGATCAGGCTCCCACAGGGCAATGAACTTGGTCAGATGTGACCTTTCTGCAACAACTCCTGAATCTCCCTCTTGATTTAATTGTTCTTGAGAAGAAAGCGTTGATATATCGGTCCATTGGGAAGTGACAAACCTAGGGTCAGATCGATGGGGTGCTTGACCTGACGATGATGAGGGACCCTTGCAGGTGAAGATGTCCCTGTACTCCATGACCTTGTCCATTTTTTGTTGTCGTGCGGAGGAGCCTAGTGAAACCTGGTATGTCACCAAGAGTGCTGCAACTCCCAAGGGCTTCCCTACTTTACTTTATCAACCAGGGGTTCGTACAAACTTTGAGGTGAAAATTATATATACACAAAAAATGCATTATGTTCATGTAATCCTCTTCTGCTTCAAAAAAGGGTGCTATTTCTTAAACTATGAGAACAATTGGTAAGTAAAATGCTGGAAGGAAATGACAGAAAGGAAACTAAACAGAATTTCTGAAAGGAAATGACAAGAATGGGAACTAAACTGAATTTTTGAAAGGAAATGACAAGAATGAAACTAATTTAATTTGCAGAAAAAAAATAGCACAAAGAAAACTAATTCTAACCCACACTTAACTTGGAAAAATGGCTAAATGTAGTCTAGATACCCTGTGAACTATCTACCATGCTTCTATCCATGCAACTAGGCTATCCATGACTTAATTATAATTAAAAAGAGTTAATTTAAAGCTTGGAGGAGGAAAAAGGGCTAAAAGAGGCTAGTGAGTGGTTTAACGCATGAAACGAGATTTGGAAGGGGAGAGAGGGGGTTAAATCCTTAGAAAAATTTATTATAATGTGAGAAATGACTTTGGAGTATAAAGAAATCAAAAGTGCAATGGTAGAGTGCGATGGAGGACAAAATCCACAATGTACGATGTCGTAATCACAACTTTGCAAGTTTAAATCGATAGTAGTAAGGACTTAACAGAATAAACTAAATTGTGCAAAGTGCAAAGTGCGATGAGTGATGTGGCGGGCTTCAAATCACAATATCGCAAGTTTAAATACATAGCGGTAAGGACTTAATGGAATGAACTAAAATGTGCGAAGTGCAATTTGTGATGTAGTGAAGGTTGTGGGTTGTGATCTACGATGTGGTAAGTTCAGTGAAGTGAAATTTGTGATACGGTAAAGGTTGCGGGTTGCAATCTGTGATGTGGTAAGTTTAGTGAAGTGTGATTTGCAATAGGATAAAATTTGCAGGGTGTGATTTGCAACAGAGATGACGTGCCAGTGAAAATAAGAAAGGTAAAAGTTGCGATTTGCGATATGCGATGTCACAATATTGCAATTGCAGAAAACAAGAGGTAAGTGTTAAATTAAACGTTAACTATTGCGATTTGCAAAGTGAAAAGTACGACGGCTGGAGTATCAAGGAGAAAATGCAGAGATCGATTTTTTGGTGGTTATGAATGTTTTTCATGTGTTTTTCATAAAAAGGGGAAGCCAATGAGAATAAGTGGAAAAAAGAGGAGTGTAACAATAGTGCGTAGAGCATAACAACAGAGATGGAAGGGAGATGGGGGATGAAGCAAGAGATGTTGAAGAACTTCCCTCTGGGCTATGTTTCATGTACTTGTTATTGACCTACCTATTTATGCAAGAAATATAGACAATATTTTCATGAGGATGCAAGCACGGATCTAATATATTCCAAGAAATCATAAGCGAGAAATAATTTTTGGTTTGTGGGAAAAGGTCTACCCTCCTCGAGCTCTATTTCTAGAGATGAGAGGGGAAGTTTGACCTGTTATGGAGTTTATCACTATTCTACCACTCTGTAAGAAGATTAAATCTACAACTTAAGAGAACAAGAAGTGAACTAAAACATCAACCAAAATACTAGCAAACTAACTAAATGTTCAGAATAAAAACTAGCTAAATGACATGAAAGAAAAGAATGGAAATAACAGATAAGCTGAGGTACATGGGTTGGGCCCTAAGCCCAACTCGCTAGAACTAGATCAATAAAATTGGCATATCACTACTCATTTCATAAAAAAATAGTTTGTTACATCCATCAAAGTTTTAACAGAGCCTCATGGCTTTACAACAAAACTTTGAATCCAATGGAATGGAATCGAAGTGGAGGGGAATGGAAGTCGACTAGAATCAACTCGTTAGCTAACTAACTAACCCCTTCCTAGCTATAGTTATACTCTATTTATTATATAGGGAAGCTACCAACAAATCCCTTGAAAATGGTGATTGATTCCACTTTGACTCCAAATAGACATAGATGGAGTGCCCTTTGTCTTCAGTTGCTTGGCTGCCTCTTGGAATTAGATTTGCTGGAGACTCCAAGTGAAGTATGACTTGAGTGCACTTTGTATTGATTTTCTTGGTTGCCTCTAGAATTTTAATTTCTGGAGGGGGATATCATGAGGATCCTTTGGTTGCCTTTGAGAGTTAAGGAGGGTGAAAAATCCCCTTGAATCTCTCTAAGATTTCTCCCTAATTTCCTGATGTTGCGCTCATTTATTCTTCAATCCTGATGTTCTAGTGGTAGGGAGCAAGTCCCTAAATAATCTCCTTCTCCAAATCTATATAATTTGCCAAATATTCTTATAATATTCTAAAAAAATAACCAATATTAGGAAAAAATATGTAACTACCTTTAATCCTTCCTAAGGACATATTAAAGCATAAGAAAACATTATTAAGTGCAGAAGGAGAGATTTAATATATCCTTTTATGTGCATAAGGAAGGTAGATGGGCCTAATAAAGGTTAGATGGGCCTTATTTTATGTCTAATTTAGAGGCCCATCATCACCCACCTACTGAAACTGTTACTCATCCTCTGAGAAACCTATTCATCCTCCTTGCCTTAGGGTTCTTCTTGCATGCTCGCTTATTTCATTTTCTTTTTCTTGGCCCATGCGCTACTCCCCCTGCTAATCTTCTTGATATTCTACTTGCATTTATTTTTGTAGATGCTGCATGGAGGTGTTTAGGTGCTTTAATAAAATCTATTTTGCATGGTAAGAGGTGGTGGATCCACCTTTTATGCTATTTTCCTTCTTTTTCTTTTTCTCTTTTTCTTTTTCTTTCTTTTCCTCTTCTTTTCCATTTTTTTTTTTGCATGCAAAATAAACTCAGAGTTCATTTTTTTGTTAACTGAGTTCACCCTTGGTTATCCCTTTGGAACTCGTATTTTATTATAATGAACTACTTACTACCCACTTTGTCAAGTCATGTTTACATTTGTCTTGTCTCTGTTCTTGGTGGAAAAAGTGAGGCTAGTTGCTAGATAAGGCTGAGGTTGCTTTGCTACTGATTTTGGTTATAAAAAAACTTTCCTGCTCACACTTTTTAATGTTTTATTAAGCTAAAATAGATTCGAAGAAAGGGCTTTATGATTGCATACCTGAGCCTTATCATTTATTTTCTTTTGCATGTGAAATTGAAGATGTTGATATGGTTGTTGAAGCTGTATTTGGTGGTTCTGAAGCTGCATTTGATAATCTGCTAGAGGTCCTTTTGGAGCTTTTGAGCACAAGAGGAGGAAGTCTAAGTTTGACTACCTTTGACTAAAGTGTTGACCAAATTTTCTTTTTGTGCCAACTTGCTGTGTTCTTCTTGCAAAGGTCGGATATCACTTGCATTCATTAGAGAGAGATACATGGATAAGTACATTTTTTTTTTGAAGGCCTACCAGCTGGCTCAATGAGGTTTTCAACTAGAAGGTCTTCCTAGGCACCTCAAAGGAGATTTTCACCTAGGATATTTTATTTTCCTCTCTTTTCTTCAACCCAATGACCGCCTCATGGAGGTTTTCAATTAGTGAGCCAATCTTATATGCCTCAAAAGAGGTTTTCACCTGAGATTTTATTGTTTTTCCCTTTTCTCTCTCTCTTTTTTTTTGCAGTTTCCTACTCTAATTGAAAAAAAAAAAAACCTTTTTCAAGTATATGAATACCTCCAATGGAACCATGTGTACATCAAGATGGAAAATAAAATGAGGTGCACACTTTGAATACATGTTCTGGAATGTACCTGAATATAAGAGATGAATTGCTTTGATTGGGATTCTATCAAGTACTGTTGGAGAAAAGTGTGTTGCTGCAACTTAATGATTGTTTGGAACCATATGTCAATATAGTTATGATGCCCCTGGTTGATTTTTTCAGTTGGATCACCTTGTATGTCCTCCTCTATTAGGACAGTCAAATCTTCCTCTTTTTGCTAATTATTCTCTTGAACACATGGAGGACATGCTGGTAAACATGAGGGAACTCTCTCAACACCTGATTATGATATATGATCTTCATCAAGTGCAACACTTGACTCCTTGATCTCCTCATTTGAATCTCTTTTTTCTTGAGGTTGTCATGCAATGACATTAAGAAGGTCTTTGTTTTGCAATACCTTTCTTCAACTAAGATGCAAACCATTTAGATCAAGAGGATATGTTTGGTAGTGTTGTACCTTAGCATTGTAAATGGACTGAGATACTTCATGGTGTAGGTTTGGAAATGGTGGTACAAGTAGTTGAGTGGGGGTGGATATATGAGATGGATGTTATCGAGGTTGTGGTTGTGGTAGAGCTGGATGGTAGGGATAACATGGAGCTGGGTATGGAGGATATGGAGGGAAATATTGAGGATATTGTGGATTTTCCCAATAAGGACCTTTCAAACCATGTTGGTAGGATTTTTTTTGAGGGTGAGTTGGCCAAGGTTGCCAAGGAGGGAGTGTAACCCAATTAGTTTGAGATGGATGTGAATAAGCTTAAAATTGTGAAGTGGATCCTTGCAAGATATGAAGTTGACTAGGTTTCTAGGGTATCCTTGGAGCTACATGACATAGCTTCTTTGGTGATTGCCTTGCTCCATTGTCTTCTTGGTAAACTTCTTTAAACCTAGGGAATGATGAACAACATTTAGTAGCATATGATTCTGCATGGATAACAAAAATATCAACATCTTCTCTTTGCTCATTTTGAATTCTTAACATTTCTAATTGTTCACTTAGATTGCTAATAGTTTCTATTTTGAAGTTATCAAGAAAATTTTCCAAGTTCATCTTGCCTTACCAATGTTGATGTTGATTTACTTACTCTTTCCCTTCCTCTTGATATGGGCTTGCATGTTTCACAAATTTCTTCAAATGACAATTCGTATAGATCTCCTCTACTCATGAGATTAAGGAGATCAATTGACTCATCCCTAATTGCTCTAAGTAAGAGGGTTTTTAGTGTGTCAAATCATATATGACGCAATTTTTCCCTCTTAACATTATACATGAACCTCTCTATTAGATCCTCAAGGCTCTCATATTATTCTTGGTTCATTCTAAAAATTTCTTCTCTAAGATCACGATCTTTATATTTTTCTAGAAATATCTTTTGCATATGATTCCATGATATTATTGAATTAAGACCTAGATTCATGAACCATTGAAGAGATATATCCTTCAATATTGTAGGAAAAAATCTCAGTTTTTGAGTGCATGATAAGTAGCCATAAGACCTACAAATTATCTCAAATTCAAAGAGAAATGTTTCTGGATCCTCTTTCCTCATACTATGGAAGTTGGGAAGGAAAGATGGAGGGATTTTATTTATAGGTACACTGATGTCCATATATTGAATGGGAAACCCAATAATATCTTCTTCATTTTCATCATATCCAACCATCTCTTCTTCCTTCAAAAGCATATCGTCATGTGGTTCTTACCGCACCATGTGGTGGTCAAGTGGGGCGGGGGTTGGTATTGGAGAAGTATATATATATCCAAGTGCGGGGGGGGGGGTGGGATGGAGGGTTGGTATTGGAGAAGTATATATATATAGTGAAAATATTCTTAGTATCCCTACTCCTAGGAGGCATGAAAATCATTTTTTTTTGTATTTTTAAATATTTCAGAAACAACATGAAAAAGGAAAGCAAAAAAGAATTCTAAAACAGAATCAAAGCATCTACTAGACACCTCCCTGTCAATGATGCCAAAAAGTGGTGAGCTCTAGTATTACACCATGAGTGATACAACTCTAAGGGGCTGCCCTACTTTAGTTTATCATCCTGGGGTTCGTACAAAATTTGAGGTAACAGTGCTATATACACAAAAGATGCATTATGTTCATGTCATCCTCTTCTGCTTCATGAATTGGTGTTATTTCTTAAACTATGAGAACAACTGGAAAGTAAATTGATGGAAGGAAATGACAGAAAGGAAACTAAATTGAATTTCTAAAAGGA